>CM061920.1:132847742-132894529 GCA_031002005.1 Vandiemenella viatica
AAAAGCGAGATGTCGAGTGGCATGCTTGCCATTATGTGGAAGTTATGCTAATAACGCGGTCGTAGCCGCTTATTTAGCTTCCATTGCTGCAGTGGCATTGTGTTTGTCGCTCACCATCACGGCGATGATACTATGGTAATGTACCAGAAACGACGGTCACTATCCAGTGGATTTTAACAGACTTATGTGCCCTTAAGCGACGCCTGGGTTAAGACTCTGCTCCCGCCACTTAAATTCTGAGCTAGCTGGATTTATATTTCAATTCAATTTTCTTTTAAGCATCTTGCTGTTTGTTAATTCAATTTTGATGCTTTTCATTCACTTTATACGGCGCCCCCTGGGATTTTCCTTTGTACAGTAAAATGTTAGCTTCAATTTGATGGCCTGTGTTGCCATGTGATTTCAATGTTAACTTTGCTGTTTTTATTACTTGTTTGAGATATTTCATTCAGTTTTGTTTGCTTACTCCGGCGAATTGTAAACGTCGGGTATTGCTTGTTTTTGCTGATCTAATTGTCTTTAACGTAACGTTAATTACTACCCGACCTTGTAAGGCCATAAGACTCAATAAATGAGGTTTTATTTTGTGTCTGAAATTCATGGTTCTAGTTAGTAAAATATTAGATCCCCTTTTAACATCATTATTATATGTATTTTTCATTTTTAGCAAATAATTATAAATCCCCCCTCCCTTTTTATGCAACTGATATTCACATCTGGAGCACCCAAGATTGTGTTCTATTACAGAATGGACCATGTGGATATTAAAGAAATAGATCCTATAGACATAGAGGAGGTTGATGCAGCACTAAAATCATTTAAAAATAGAAAAGCTCCTGGACTAGATACAATTAATTTAGAATTGATTAAGTATGGGGGAATGATTCTGAAATTTAGATATTTACACTTAATTAATATGTGTTGGAAAAAGAGAACCATCCCAGAAGAATGGAGGAAGGCCAAAGTTATTTCACTTTTTAAGAAGGGAGATAACTATCGAGGAATTAGTTTATTAAATACGGGATACAAAATATATGCAAAAATAATAAATAACAGGCTAAAAGTAATAGCAGATGCTCTCCTATCAGAAGAACAATGTGGGTTTAGGAAAGGAAGGTCCTGCATAGATAATATATTTTGCCTTAGACAACTACTGGAAAAGAGAAGAGAATTTAATTTAAAGACTTTCATTGCTTTTATAGACTATGAAAAAGCGTTCGATAAAGTAAATAGACAAAAACTATGGGAAATAATGCAAAGAAATGGATATCCACAGCATTTAATACAAGTATTCAAGATATGTATAGAAGGACACAAATCGTCTTAGACCTAGGAAATGAACTTACAGAAGAAACAGCAATTAACCAAGGAGTGCGGCAAGGTTGTAGCCTGTCTCCAACACTTTTTAATATATATATAGATGACTTAGTTAGGAAATGGAAATAAAATGTCCATCCTGGTATAAAAATAAGCAACAACACTTTACATAAATACTATGTTGTTTGCAGACGACCAATTTACCCTCCAGGAAAATGAAGATGGACTTCAAAAAGCAATTCATATACTAAACATTATCAGCAAAGATTACAATCTGCAGTTGTCTCGTGCAAAAACGAAAGTTATGGCATGGCAGGGGAAATACCCTATCAGAGTTAAAATAGTGGTAGACAATCAGCCAATAGAACAAGTCTCCAGCTTTACTTATCTCGGATGTGAATTATCTTTCAATGAGGATAACGAGGTGAAGAAGAAACTTCACCGATTTCAGTATATGTGTGGAACAATTCGACGAACACTGAAAGGTAAAGCACGAGAGGAGACTCAACTGAAGTTTTATAAAACAATGGCCGTACCGACTCTGCTATATGGCAGCGAAACATGGGTAAATAAAACGCAATACAAAAGCAAAATTCAATCATCGGAAATGAAATTTTTAAGGTCAGTAAAAGGGTATTCCCTAAATGATAGGAGGAGGAACGAGGAAATAAGGGAACAACTGAATATCTCCCCGCTAAATGATAGAATTACCCAAAAAAGGGATAACTGGAAGAACCACGTCCTACGGATGAGAAAAGACAGATTTCCTAAGCTTGCCCTGGAGTACCATCCCACAGGCAGAAGGGACATTGGAAGACCTAGGAAGAGATGGTCGGAAGAATGAGGTCGGAACAGGCTTTTGGCCTATCCATGAAGAGGAAGTAAGTAAGTAAGTATTATTTTTTAAAAAAATTTAATTTAATTTAATTGCAATGGAGCACAGGCTCCGGTGGCAATTTCCAAACATCTACCCCCTATCCTGCATCCACCTACATTTGCCCAATAAAAATTTTATCTTTAAATTCTTTCAACGTTTTCGGTAAATTATTCATCATTTCTCTTGGTAACTCATTCCAATCCCTGACACCCTTACCTAAAAAAGAGAATCTTCCCACACCCTTGTGCCTGAAATCGAGTGCCAGCTTGTGGTCATTGTCATCTTTTCCCTTCCATGCATTACTTCTCATACCTACTCCAATATCTTTCCATGCCTCATCGCCAGTATACGCCCTGTATACTCCCATGACCCTCGTCAACCTCCTCCTGTCTTGCAATGAATCCCATTCCAGCTCCTTTATCATATCCGTCACTGATTGCATTCTGCGATAATTTCCAGAAACAAATCAAGCAGCCCTTTTTTGCACCCTTTCCAACTCCTGTATTTGATATGTAAAATGAGGGTCCCATACTACACTACTATATTCGAGCAATGGTCTGGCCAAACATTTGTTTTTTAAAAAAATTATGTCACACTAATCGGCACATTTCACATTCCATAACAATTCTCTACCTACATACATTTTAATTAATTCCTTTGTTTCTTCAGATGACCAATTTTTACTCATCTTGTTTCTACCTCTCGCCGAGCTCTCAGCTTCTACTCTCAGACTATACGAACAGTGTTCGTATTCTGCGAGCTACTCTCAGACAGCACGAGAATGACGTGTCGACTTGCGAGCAAGTCGATTATTGTCAGCTCTCAGGCAGTAGCTCGCCACTCGCCGCGAGCTACTCTCAGAGGCGTGTCCACTTGCGAGTTACGCTATCGAGAGCTTCTCGCCAGTATTTACTCTCAAGTGGACACGCACCTTATGTTCGTGAGCGGTGTTCCGCCGATTGGGGAGCACGGCAGCGGGCAGGGCTGGTGGTGGCTTCCAGGTGATAAATTGCCATTTTCTAGCACTGTCGGGTATTTGAGGTAGAATACCTGATGATCCCAACTAAAAAGTGCGTCGCTTACTGCATTCTTGTTAATTGTGCTTAATAATTTTGTTACGGGAATGGACAAAATTCCCCTATATGTGGTGCTAATCGTTCCTGCTACCTTTTTATCAGTGTGTGTGGGTGGTAACGACTTATGCGCCGGCGTGTACACACTATAGTGTGTCAGAACCTTTTGGTAAGAACTTGATTCTTAAGGTTAAACTGAAGGACGCTAAGGTAAACTGATTCCTGTTTGTTTAAAATAATTGCTGTATTTTGCATCCTGTGTACAAATTTGTGTTGGATACTAGCTTTAAATTTGTTATATGATGGTAAATTGGTAACAGCCTGCCCTGTTATATTACGTTTCCAAGCACGTAAGGATTTTCTGTTCGCATGTTTAATACAAGTGGAGATATTGTGATTAGGGATATTCTCATGATGATAACAAGGTTGTCATCGCATTAACATATTATATTTGTATTGGTACAGGATTTATTAAGATCATAATCTGCAAGATCGAAGCTTTCTTATGTATTATATTGTATTATATTATTTGTGATATTCTGTATAAGTTTAATCGTTGACCATGATTCTTGTAATAAATGTTTGAACAAGGTTTACACTTTATTACCATGCTCCCACATGCTTCCCACTGAGTACTTAGTTGCAACCACACATACCAATATACTTGTTAAACTCGCAGCATGTAGTGATACTGAGTCATTAAATTGTCAGTTATTATGAATCATTTGCTTGCAACCGTTGACATAAACCAACGATTGAATAGAAATAAAGCTCCTATTTTATATGATAATAGATTTAAATTCAAACTTAAAAGACCGTAATATGGAACTATCGGCGCAGTCTTTATGCACAGTGCTCACAATTTAAAATTGCAATCTGTGTACAATACAACCAGTAAAAGAAAATGTAACTACTTCTGAAGTTATGGATCTAGAGGAGACAGAAGAAGAAACAGAAAATTCCGACTCCGACCGAACTAGTGTTGGTATTACTGATACTAGTGAATGTGGTACTGACCAAGAGGATGGATAAAAAATAATGTTAGCTATATAGATACATTTATGAGTCATTATATAAGACATTATATAAGACATTATATAATTTTTTTTTTCAATTTGCAACACTAGTACTGACAGTCCGTAACAAGTATGTTAACAAACATTACTCACTCTCATTTATACTCAAAATTAGTCCCAGTCCGTAAACGATTTGGTAAGAATATCTCATGTTCATACTTTATTTATAATTTGTAAATTAGCCACAATGAATGAAAATTTATATCCATCTTCTGTAAGATATAAATAAGTTGTGAATTGTTCTTTAATCTACAACCTTACTCCTCTCGTTTTGTTAAAAAAATCAAATTCCATGTGTTATAATTAGTAGTTTAAACAACCTAATTAATAATTTTCCCACAATGGGGATTTGAACATCAGAACTTGGATTCATAGATGTTATATTGATCACCGCCTTTAAAATCTACTTTCCGAGGAATCTACCTGCGAATGCAAAATCGATACGAGACACCAGCCTGGATGTTATTTTGCCTCCACTGAAGTCTGGATTTTGAAACATCACATCCGTTAGATCAGTGGTTCCCAACGTGGCCCGTACCGCCCCCCGGTGGGCGTTAGAGAGCTCGAAGGGGGCGTTTGTGAACAAAGGCAAATTTGGGGGGCGTTGACGCCCAGCCAGCGCCCCCCTAGCCAACACTGGCAAGGATGTGCCGATAAGATCAATTAATAAAAAAAAAACATTGAACAAATGTTTCAGGAAGTAATTCCAAACGTCCTTTAAGCAAGATCAGTGGGGATTAAACTTTGTATTAGTACATTATATCTTTGTTGCTAACATCTGCTTCAATGGTTCATGAATGAGTTGCAGCAAGCGCTGTGCACCAAAAGTTGGTATTATTACACAATACTTCCAATACCTTTGCTCCTAACACCTGCTTCAATAGTTTGTGAATGAGTCACAGCAAGCGCTGTGCACCACAGGGATCACTAGTGTTAGTATGTTTATGTCCGGCTCGATCAACGATGATACATTTACACTGGTCAGTGTTCGATTATTCGATAGTGCCTAAAGACAGAGTGACTGTGAACCTGTGCGGTATCAAATTTAATTTAATTTAATTGCAATGGAGCACAGGCTCCGGTGGAAATTTCCCTACACCTCCATCTTCCCCCTATCCTGCACCCACCTACCTTTGGCCTCTACAAATTTTATCTTTAAATTCTTTCAACGTTTTCGGTTAATTATTCATCATTTCTCTTGGTAACTCATTACAATACCTGACACCCATACCGAAAAGACAAAATCTTCCCACACCCTTGTGCCTTAAATCGAGTGCCAGCTTGGCGTCATGGTCATATTTTTCCTTCCATGCACTACTTTTCATACCTACTGTAATATGTATATTTCCATGCCTCATCGCCAGTATACACCCTGTACTCTCCCATGACCCTCCTCATCCTCCTCCTGTCTTGCAATGAATCCCATTCCAGCTCCTCTATCATATCCTTCACTGATTGCATTCTGCGATAATTTCCAGAAACAAATCTAGAAGCCCTTTTTTGCACCCTCTCCAACTCCTGTATTTGATACATAAAGTGAAGGTCCCATACTACACTACCATATTCGAGCAATGGTCTGACCAAAGTTATAACCCAACTCCCTCACTTCTCTCCAACAAGTGCAGAACTTTGAAACCTTTTCCTACCACCGGTCCAATGTGTCCTACCCACTTAAGCTTGTTATCAAATGTATTGCCAAGATAATTGCATTTTAAGTCTTCAGAAAGCAATTCTTTCCCCACTTGATATTCATAATTAACCTTTTGTTTTTTATTTGTGTATCTAATAAGCTGGCTCTTCTTTTCATTTATCTTCATCCCATGTTTACCAACCCAACTAGATATCTTATCCAGATCACCCTGCAACTTTTTACAATCCTCTTATCGTTTTGATTCTTTTATACAGCACTATGTCATCTGAAAACAATCTAATTTCAGATTGTAAACAATCGACACAATTATTCATCAGAATAATGAATAGCAATGGTCCCAATACACTACCCTGCGGCATTCCCATTTTTACTTCCACTTCTTTTCATACTACATTTCCTACCATATCTTTTGGTTTTCTACCTTTTAAAAATTCTTCTACCCAGCAAATCATTTTCTTATCCACTCCAATAGTTTTTACCCTATTCACTGCAATTTTATAGCTCACTCTATCAAACGCCAATGACAGATCTAGTGCTACACTATCAATTTTGTCCCCCTTGTCCAATCCATCTGAAATATCTTGCATATATCCCACCAACTGAGATTCGCATGAATATCCTTGCCTAAACCCATGTTGCCTGTTTGAAAACCACTTATGTTCCTCACATATATTTCTGATGTGGTTGCATATCAATCTCTCGATTAATTTACCAACCACTGAAGTCAAACTGATTGGCCTGTAATTTTCAACTCTATTTCCCACCCGTCCTTTATGTACCGGTACTACTATCGCACTTTTCCAGTCCTGTGGTAAGCAGCAAGTATCCAGACTCAATTTAAATAATATTTCAAGATAAGGTGTAATGTCACATCTGGCTATCTTTAAGATATCTGTAGTAATATTATCTACACCAGCCCCTTTATGTTTTTTCAGCTTTCTTATTTCCTTCATGATTTCCTCAGGATGAATTTCAAATTTTTTACTATCTTCATTTCTAATTGTATTGTTAAACTTGTTCTCCGAAAGAGACCCTCCCGTTTCTGATTTATTGTCCCTAATGCTTTAACTAAACCAAGTACTTAAAATCTCTGTCTTTTCAAATCCTCAGTAACTTCTTCTCAATCCTTATCTATAAGCGTCTTTACACCCTCCCTTCCCATCAGTTTCCTGATACAGCCATAGAAATTTATAGATGCATCAGTCAGTGGTCCTCCTGCAGTGACAATACTCTTCATAAACCCATCTTTAGCCACTTTCTTTGCTTGTTTAGTGGTTTAAATATTCCTTACTACCCTGATGTCTCCTAACTCTGTTATGTTCTCTTCGTACCAACCTCTTTAACCTCCCCACTTCCCTATTATAGTATACAGGTTCTCTACTTCTCTTTTTTTCTGCCTTGGAATAAATTCCTCTTCCCCCATTGTTATTATCTCCTTGAACTCTTTCCATATTGACTCTGCTGTACTTGTGTCTTCCTTCCATTTGCTGAATTGTTCCCTGAAATATCTCTTCATATTTGAAACGTGTGCCTTTTTATAATTAGCTTACGTGGACCTACTTAGTGAAGATTATTTATTTTGGAATATCTATCTGCCACAGCGGTTAGCACTTATTCGTTATTATCATTTACTTATTATTCTATTTACTGATCGATATGACGTGAGGAATGTGCTGTGAAATTTCAACTAAGTTTTAATCTTTTTTAATTTTTTTATCATGTACTAACTAACTCCATTCCATTCTGTACTGATCACTGCTACTATACCTATTATTATCAACATCATTTATCACACATTGTAAGAAGGGTTAAGAATCATATCATTTTTGACATTTCGAGGTTTTTACAAAGGGTAAGAATACCTATCGTTGACGGTGTACCTGTGGTTGACATGAAATTGTATGAAATTCAAATTTAAGAAAATACTGTGATCCAGAAAATCAGCAACACTGTCAGGTTAACTGAACGTGTCCACGGGTTCGGTGATAATCTCTTTTGTCGAAGGTGAACAGTTTCTGTATGTAGTGCGCGTATCTTGTTAGCGAAATAGCAGCTTCTGGAAGTACTTTAACTCTCAGTTAATGTAAGTTTGCTATACAGTGCTTTGTACTGAACGTGAAAATGGAAATGTTATTACAATGAAATAAATAAGTGTAACCGGGAATAATATTTCTATTATGATTGGCCTCTCTGTCAAAGGTAGGTGTTCCTTAAATCGAGAAGGGTGTCGAATTTACTCTTATCAATAATAAATGGGCTTTAATTACAAACTGAACAAACCATAATACCGTTTACAACATATACTATGGGAGGCGCTAAGGCACCTAAAATCGATATGTGGCGTCTGTTTCCGGTACAAACGATGTCATAATTGTTAATTTGTCACGGCAACGCGCCTTCGATACTGACAAAGTATCTTTGTGATCATACCACAAATAATAGCACAACCAGACTAACAATTTTAGGTAAAGTTAATTATAATGTTTGTTAATGCTAATGATAAATATGTAATTTATCATTTTTCAATTGGTTTCTTTTTCTTTTCATTTCGAAATATTCTTTCAGAAATGTATACATCTCTTTCCATGCCTACGTTTTACTTTATTTGTGCTTATTCCCAATCTGTAAGTCTCATGTAAGTCAGTAAAGTTTGCTCCTTTAACGAGATCCTTAAAAATCAATAAAAGAAATTTATAGATTTCAATCGCAGTCGTAGCTATTGTATAATATATAAAAAATTCAGTTGATTTCGTAATTGGTCAAAATTTTTCAATTAAACAAAAATATAGCAGAATATTTGTGTACCTAATTTATTTCACTATTTTTCTAGGCCTCATTTTATATTTGAGTCAACACAGGATGTATCCAGTACTGTATGTTAATGAAATATTTACTATATTTCGTTCTGCGATATAATAATCTATTAAAGTAACGTTTTTTGAATGGTGGATGCCTATTTCTTCCGCCAAAGCAAAAAACTTATTGAACTTGGTGCTATAAGGCCGGCGCCGGCTCCGGTTTTGCCGGTGTGTGTGAAAACGCCCTTAGCCTATCTGACTTTTTTTTTTAAATAAGTTTTATTTTTTAATTTTCTATTTAGGAAATTGGAAGCACTTAAAAACATTTTAAAAACAGATTTCAGGAAATTATTAACATGACCATTCCAGATTGGGTTATTAGAACCTTTCTCAAACCTACAAACAGCAGATCTATCATTACAGGAAGATTTGACAGAACTGTCAAAAAATTATTTAAAACTGAAATTAAAAAATGGATATCAAGAATTTTGGCTACAGAGTCAAATTCCAGATTTATATCAGGCTTTGTGGGATGCAACAATAAGGTTTTTTTTTATTGCATTGCTGTGGTCATATTTAGCCGAAAGTGGATTTAGTGTAGGAAGCAATTTACCAACAAAGAAAAGAAACAGATTTCCAGTAGCGGAACGCGGCGATTTAAGACTCCTGCTAACAAATTTAGCACCAAATGTAGCAAATTTGTATCATTACATCAAGCTCAGACCTCTCACTGATAATTTTACGATAATTTTCAATATATGTTTTTAATAAAATTTTGTACAAGGCAATAATATTGTTAATATTCTTTAATAAAGTAATTTTAAAAATCTGTCCTTGTTTTAACCAATATTTAATATAGCCCAATTCACCTAAAAGGGGTGCCATCAAATCACTGTTTGAAGAAGCGGGCAACAAGCCACTTAAATTGAAGCGCTGTGGATTTCACAACGTTGATTACAACAGAAGACTTCGGTGTTGTTTTTTTCAAACAGGGGGGGGGGGGGGGCGGTGAGTAATTTTTTTTCGAAAAGGGGGCCGTAGGTCAAAAAAGGTTGGGAACCTATGCGTTAGATTAAAGTAGTGGTTTAGAAATGCAGTGCGGCTTTGTTGCTGTAATCAATGTACTCCGGATGGCACATAAATAGTTACGACCGTTTCGTCTGCTCGAACAATACCGATACATCCGAATGTGCTCGTTTCGGAATCGATTCAATGAATACAAGATAAACCACGTGGAAATGATTGCACCGTATTAAAAATCAGGCACCTCTGGAAAGAACGAAACTAATACATTATTCGCCCCATTTCGGAGATCATACCTATTTTATATATATAAAACCAGCCAGTGTGCCTGTTCTCTTCAAGGCTCCACACACTGGGTCGGGGAGGTTCGAGTACTGAGCCCACGGATCTGCCGTCTTGATTGCGGTTTTCCGCAGTCACCTAGGCGAATGCTGGGACCGTCTCAAATCTGCGCCTCAAAAAATACTCATATCATCGAAAACATAAGTTACACGAATCACAAGCCGATGGCGACACTTAGGCTCCCCCCACAATCCTTGGGTATAACTGCCTAGAGGTGTTACTACAATCGCTCCATTTGGATGTCATCCGTATGGACACATACACTATCATTCCATCATTCCAGTCAGCCACGACAATGAAAAACTAGGCAAAGCAAACAACAATAGGTTGTAAATTTGATATACAACAATCTAGTTATGCCAAGTACTAAATAAAATGAGCCCGAATTAATTTTAAAGGCTATTCAAACTATCGAATACTAAATACAAATGCTGATAATTAAATAAACGTCCAAAAAAGTGAGAAATTATGAAAAATAAGCTTTTTATATTACGAAAACTTTTATAAATACTACAGAATTATTATAAAACACATTTATTAAATTTAAGTAGTTTAGCAGGCCGAAAATAGTAACAGGTACGTCAAATGTAGTAAAACAACATATTTAAACAAGTAGGCTAATATGAAATTAATCTTATCATACTATGATCTTTTTAAAAAGAAAACCACAAAGAATTAACTTTTTTTCCAACACGGTTTCTCTGTTGGCGTTTATGTCTTTATTTTTAAATAATATTTGCAATTGATCTATTGCCTTATTTATCTATATTTTGTCATTGTCGTCAGGATTAGAGATCCTTGAAGCATGGTAAGTCATTATACTTCTCAATAATCTCCAGCACAAAGAGACGACATTATTATTACTTTTAAAAAAAAAGTAAAAAAAATAATCATTCTAATTGTTACTTAATAATATTTAAAACTGTATTATTTTCAATTCTACATTCAAAATAATATTTAACTAGTAGCAAAACAAATATTTCTATAGCAGATTCAAAACAAAAAAGAAATGGTACATTGTTACATAGTCCACTCAAGACACTGATGTTGCCTGCTCGGTGGTCAGTGATACAATGAGAAGAGTTTGGACCGCGGTTTCGCCATACACGAGCCGACTGGAGTGATGGCTTGTCGCTCTACGTGGTTTTCCCCACACACCGTCAGTCGGCTTGATGGCACGATGGACGAAACTGATGGATATTGGACTGATCGGATATCCAAATAATCCTGTCAGTCCACGTCATCCACATCAATTTCCCCACAGACGACACGATAATAGGAGTGGCGTCGCTCCGTTTGGACGGATGGCGTGATCGTGTATGGGCACCTTAATGGAAACACTGTATTTACAGCTGTATTTACCTGTTGATCCGACACTGTCCGATCTGATTACTATTATTATTAGTTTGTGATTCATTAAATGTGGGTAGGGGAGGGTGTGTTGTACCTATCCTAATTGTAATCAATAATGCATTGGAAGGGATATAGGGGATATATGGGCTATTTTGTGGAACCTTCCAGGCATTCTCCTGGAGCGATCGGGAAAAAACATTGAAAACCCAGAACAGGATGGCCGGAGCGGTTTCTCTAAACCTATTCCCGTCGGGTTCTAAGTTTTCCCACTCGATAAATCATTCCTATTCCATACCCTAATCGCTCGCGAAGAAGGTCGGTTCTGGTACTGGTTTCTCTTATCTTATTTTCTCGGTTATTCCTAGGAATGAATTTTGCTTGTAGCAATATATGTTTGTTGTCATCCTGAACTATTTATTATGTCTGTCGTGAATTTTCAATTAGCTTTTCCGAGAGCAACGAATTCGGTGTTCCAGATTTTTCCAACATAACTCTTACTACATCGCACTGTAGTATATTGAGGAATTTTAGTTATAGTATATTGCAATTTTTTCTCGGAATAATTGTTTCTCAAGCTGCAGTTATGTAATTTAATTCCACCCAACGAAGCAGAGCTCAAGGTTGGGCAAAGTCACTTCCCGTGGGAAGCAGTCCCCCTACCACGGTAGCCCAGAAAGACCTTAGTAAGGGGTTTTAAACGAATAGAACTAATATCACATGACTTCCCCCACTCCGCTTCACTGCGCAGGAGCTCACTTTGGCGCAGTTCTCGAGCAGTCTATTCGCCGAGTCTCAAGATGGATCTCGCAACCAGATGGCATGCAGATTTTATTAGGTAAAGGCTAATGCATTTATACCCTTCTGCTGGGTATTCCGAATGACAAGATTTTATTAGTAAGAGATTCCTTTTATGAGAGTTATTTTATGCCGTATTTTCAGTTATTTCAAGTGTATGTCTATGTGCCCATTTTTATTGAAGCTATTAAAGTCACTCCATTCTTTCAACTACATGTTTTCATTTGTATCGCTGATTCCTGCTCATTACTAGCAATAAGTGAGGGCAGAACGTAATTGCTCTGATCTTATGGCCACATATCTTCGGGAAGCTGATCGGGGAGTGGTTTATCAGAGACGAATCCAAACTTGGTTGTAGTGAATTGCCGCTCGTTTACTACAGCACTTACGCTTTTCCTCCAGCTGTATTAATCTGTTGAAAATCGGGTGACTTTTCTTTGGACTTTCTTTAAGGCTTCCATTAACCCCTTTTGATGGGGGTCCAATGCAGAAGAACAAGTGAGGTCGCGCCAGTGCTTTGTATGTAATCCCCGTTGTACACTGTTTTAAATTACAACCTGGAAATCGGAGCACATGGTTTGCTTTCCCAATCACCTTCTTAATATGTTTATTCCGCAACAAATTATGTCAAGTTATTACTCTAGGTATTTAGCGGAACCTATCGTTTTAAAGACTGTGCCATTAATTGTACGAGTATATTCTGATGTAAATGGTGTCCGTCATCCATGTTATTTATTTCATAGTAAATAACACCATCATCGGCAAAGAAACTTTTCCCCCCTTTATTACGTCTCACAAATCTTTGATGTATATCAGAAAAAAGTGTCTCTATCACATTTCCCTGATGAACCCGGATCTCGCTTCGGTCAGCGGTGAACGTTCATCGTCGAGAGCTACACACAGTGTTCTACCCCTTACAAAGTCTGCAACCCAGTCACATATTTGTCGAGATATACCATAGCGATGAAGTCTTGTAGGTAACTTAGTATGAGGCAAAGTGTCGAAAGCTTTTTTAAAATTTAATAAAACTAAGTCAACTTGAGATAGTTCATTTATTACACGGCAGAAATCGTGCATTAAAAGAGCAAGTTGTGTTTCGAAGCATAGACTTTGTCTGAATCAATGTTGACTTAGGTTTAAAAACTCTCCTTCATCCAAAAAATGCATGACGTTTGAATAGATGATATATTCTAAAATCCTGCGAACTATTGATGTTAACGAGATAAGTCTATGATTTTGAGGATTATTAGCATTTCCATTCTTAAAAACTGGATTTACGATGGCAGTCCTCTACTCAGCTGGTACGTTTCTTGATCCAAGGAAGCGGTGTATAACTTATAATATATAGAAGTCAACGTGTGTATGTATGCATGTATGTGTATAAGTTTGTTTAAACATCCCTTCGGTACGGTTGAGCGATTTTTATGAAACTTGAAACACACTGTATGGGATGATCAACCCTGATGCTCGTCCTTCAGGGTAGAGCGAGGGTGATAGACAGAATGACATGAAATTTGATTCATCTATTTTAATCTGTCAAACTAAAAATTTGCTTCTGTTAAATATTCTCTAGTCAAAAGGTCCCCGGTTGGGTATTTTTACGGACCTTAAAACTTAAATTCATCTGTGGCAAGGTTTCGTTTTATTAATATGAAATACGCTAGAATGTTCTGCGGTTCAGATCGCATGCTCAAACTGTAGATCAGCTTTACGTGATATGGTTACCAGCCTACGACACTGGCTCATAGCATATCTAGTAAGAGACTAAGTTATCAAGACTATTATTAAATGTACTTCACATTTAGTGATCTATTTTTTAAAACATAAATTTTCACTCTGGTTGTAGCCGTTGCAATTTTGAAAGCTTTTAAGATGTAATTACTTTTCCAAAGACGATGGAGCAACATTTCACAACGTTTTTCAACCCACAGACCAAATAATTGACAAAAGTAATTCAGCGGACGACTAACTTATGTGAGCCTAATTTTTTTATTTATGTAGATATTATTATCACCTGGAACATATTGCATTGCACCATTATAACGTAATTATTGGAAAAACATTTTTTGAATTCGTACGAAAACACACTTTCGAAAATGGAAGTGAATTATTTAAAGTTAATTTCGCATCGACCAGAATCTAAATATTTAATAACCAAATGAATAATAATGTTACTGTGGACGTGATGCTACACTATACCACCGACCTACATGAGCAGTATAATAGAAACCAGACCTGACACCTTAAGTTGTTTTACTTCACTAGTCTTATGTTAACAACACTACCACGTACCGCGTCCCTCACACCAACTACAAGATCCTCATTAACATAATCCTTCAAAGAATGCCGCTCTCTTTGATACCGACTGGAATCATATGTAGTGAATAGGCTGTTGTAGGAACAATGCTGCCCTATGCTCATATTCCGGAAATGCCAGATTTTTGAGTGATCATTGAAATATTCATGACTTTTCAAAAGTTTACTTACGGCTTATACTCGCTTATAGCGTTATACAGTATGAATACGGTATCTATTTGTATATATATATTCTGCTTCGTACCACCTGAACCATCGTCACGAACCACTAGTGAGAAAAACTGCGGCAGAACATTGATTTGGCAAGCATTTATCATAACAAACAATCCTTCTTTTTTTTCATTTATTTATCGCTTTGGTGTCAAATCTGCTTTCGTCACCCCACATTGGTGTGACCTTACTGGAAACCCCATTGGATCGGTTTTATTTATTTATTTTTGCTTTCTTACTCGATAACACTTCGTGGAAATTTTTACTTATGCTATGGTTGTATTGTTTCCTTGCCTAGTTCTTGGAGCCTTTCGTGGTTGGTGTTCCTATTTTTGTCCAGTTTACTGTACAGATGTAGGCTCTGGTTGTATATTTCCTCTTTAATTGTTATTATCCCGATTGCGTTGTGATGTTGCTCAAATGATGTGCTTATTCTTGCTCCAAGTACCATTCGGAGACATCTGTTTTACAACCTTTGTAGTATTTCTGTATTTGATTTTGCCGCTGTACCCCCTGTTTGGCATCCATACAATACGAATGGCCTTATGACCATTTTATACACTCTTGTTTTTGTTTCTACCGACTACCGTCATATACTTATTTCGTAGGATCGGATATAGGTTTAATATTACCGCTAGTCATTTTTATAATCACTCCCTTATGTTGTGCTGCAACAATAGTTTCTGATCTAATATTATTCCTATGTATCTGTGTGTTGTTCTCCAGGGAACTTTCTGTCCAGCTATAGTTATTCCAAGAGGATGATTGAAGTCTGGTTTCTTTTTCGTGAAGTAAGTGGTTTATTTATTTAATTTGTTGCACACCATTGTAGCAGCATATTTAGTTCCTTTTGTAATATTTGAATGATTTTTTCATGCCTTTGTCCAATGGTGTATACCACTATATCGTCGGCAAACTGTGCTAAGTAGACGTAGTTTGGGACTGGTATGTCATTATTGTATATATTGAATATAGCTGGTGATAAGACGGAGCCTTGGGGTATCTCTTCTTCCATGATTTGTTTGGATGACCGTCTAAAAAACAACCCAGACTGCACCGGTGCTTATATACGGCTAAACACAAATCAGAGGGATGTAGACAAAACGCAATTCGATTAAAACTATCCGTGCCTTAGGTTGGAGTTGAACCGGTGTACTGCCCATGATTGGCACATACTTCATTAAATATTAAAATGTACACTCTAGAGACATCTCTAATGTTTTTCTTGAAAAGAGAATCAGTCAGGCCCTACTGAACAGAATTCTGATAAAGGGGAAAGGAGAATACAGTGCCACAATCAAGGACAAGTGAGGAAATTGGAAAATTAGATGAACAGGGGTTTTGCAATCAGCGACGTTGGCAACGCTGAAACAGATCGATGAGGTGGTGGAGTGTGAGGGGTCGGCGACGAAGAGGGGAGGGCGAACGACAACAGCTGTCGCCTCGCGCTGCCGGAAATATTTCGCCGCACCAGAGATATCGTCAGCTGGACAGTCGGCGGCGTAAACTGGTTTCTATCAGATCGATTGTGTCTCCATCAGAATCTGTGACAGTGGTGGCACCGAACAGACCGTCTCAGCGTTGAGGAAATACACAAAATGCCAATGTATTACTTTTGAAACGTTACAGAGTTCTTCGCCTTACCATCCTACATTTTATGAATTGTTGTCGAATTATGTTGTGAATAAACTGAACGGAGCATAAAAATAACAGGAGTTCCAGGCGGTGGCAAGGAATAATGCTAACTACTCTGTCGAAATTACCATGCAACACACTCGCTAAATAATAGAATAAAGTCATTAGAAGAAAGGAGGAGGATGACGAAAATAGTGATTATGTATGAGTCATATGTTGGCGATGAGTCCTGAATGAAAATTGAGTGAAGGACAGTCAGCAGTCCGACTAGCATGACTATAAATTGTCGGTTGATTTCAGGCATAAGGAAACAGGGTTTCATTTGTGGTTTATGGACTGTACTATATTACTGATGTAATGCTGAACAATACAGTGTACTTCAAACAATGAAGAAATATTTAGTAAGAAAATATATGAAGAGCAACTAGATTGCAGAAAAATAATGAGGGAGCATAAACTCCATCGCAGTTAATAATCTAATGAAAATGACTTCTTGTTTTTCTCTCGGCGATGATCTCTCAGCTGCTACGATTTCTGCGATTTTGTTAACCCAAATTATGTTACATCCGTGTCTCATCATCTCCAGTTACTTTCTGCACTATGCCATCATGTTCCTGTCACAGACCTTTAAGATCTTACACACGTTGTTCTTGTGTCAGTAATCATGAAACCAATTTCCGGTGGTCAGATACAAGATCAGTTTTCCCATCTAATCCCTTCTTCTAATCCCTTTATCTCAGATATCACGTGAATTCTCAACCAACTATTTTTGTGTCACCAACCCATCAGCTACTCACTTAGAAGATATTGAGGACTGCCTTTATTATTTACTGTCTTCGCTACCGATATGAGATGCTGATATCAATCGCATCTAGATAAATGACCTCTCCAAATACCTCCGTAACATTTTCAAAACCGTTTCAATTTTCAAGCAAAATTAATACGCACACGAAACTCTGCAACAATTTTTGCGTCAGAACATTGCATCGTACATCTTACGACTCAGATCTTATGGCCTTTGATATTACATTTATCGTCGCCGATTATTAAATATTCGTGTGCATGATTTGTTACCCCAAACAAGAATTTACAGCTGTGTATGTCGAACAAGGTGTTTTCCAGGGACCCTGTGGGAGAAATAGGAATGTTTTACATCGGATAATCGCTTTACACACCTGCCCGCCTCGGACCCCATTGGCGACATAGAGGAATTCAGTTCGTCAGGTGTGCCTCACCAGCGCTTCAAAGAATGGGAAGGACAGAGCTGACGTCCAGCCGCTGATGATTCTGCGGTTGGCTGAACCTTATAAGGTGGGCTGTAACTGTGGTCGCCAACCATACTTTATAATAAAATGTAATGCTTTGTTTTTAATCGGTATACTTTATCCTAACCATATTTTATGCGGAAACTGTTTATATCTGGTAAAATATACAACCTATGGAACGGAATGCTCTTTAACGTAATTAATTTTCAAACGACATTTGGTGCTCATAACAAAACGAAACCAAACGCACATTGTTGAATCAATTTTTTTCTGAGGGGTCATGGGAGAAGTCAGTGATCCATGAAACAACTTAATCTTAATTTAAATTCGGTTGAGATGTTGCACAATGTCCCTACATCCCCACCTTCCCAATAAATGATTTTTCAAAACCATCTATCCCTACCCTTTACGAGTTCCAACTTTAATCTCCTTCAGTGTTTTTGGTAAACTGTCCATTGTTTCGCTTGGCAACTTATTCCACTCCCTGAATCCTTAATCTACACATGAAAATTTCCCCACTCCCTTCTGCCTGAATTCAGAGCCAGCTTATGATTACAGTTTCTCCTCGCTCCCATGCACAACTCCTAATGCTTCTCTTAGTATCCTTCCATTCACTATCGCGATTATAAGCCTTGAGCAACCCAAACACTCTCTTCACCCGCTTTCCGTCTTCCAATGAATCTCAACTCAGCTACTTCATCATATCGGTTACTGATTGCATTCTGTGGTAATTTCCGCAAACAAATCTAGCTGCTCTCCTTTATAACCCTCCATCTCCTGAATTTGATACCCATAAGGTCCACACACCACTCCACCAAGGTTTTGTAATACAATTACCTTACATTCATGCTAAATCCCCTCACCATCCACTCCAATAAATGAAAGATTTTGAAACCTCTTACTACCACATGCGCGAGGTGCCATGCCCAATTGAGTTTACTATCAAAAGCTGCGCCATGATATATATATATATATATATTTTATCCGCGTACCTGATAAGCTTACTCTTCTTGTCATTTTTTAATTACATGTTTAACTACTCAGGTATCCTGTTCAATAATTCTTGTAGCTTTTCACAGTCCCAGTCCTCTCCTATTTTAATTCTATTATATAACAATATTCCATTTGCAACCTTTTACTTACAACCCATTAACACAATCCTTCTTTAGAACAATGAACAACAATGGTCCCAATAAACTACTACCTTGTGAAACACTTATATCAACTTTAACCTCTTTTGATACTACATTCCCCACCTTAAAATTTGCTTTTTACGTTTTAACAATTCGTCTACACAGAAAGTCACTTTTAAATTCACTCCAATGGTTCTTACCTTATCTACCACCATTTTTATATATATGTACTTGAAAAGGAGAGTGATAATTTATAAATACGGTATAAATATTATTGTTTCCTACATACTCCTGTGACCACAAATTTATCTCTCACCGATAGCGAATTAAATGCAAAAAGGAGAGTAGAGAGAAACAAATAGTCCTTAAATTAATTATAAATGAGTTGTTCATTCATTTTTAATTTGTGTTTAGAATGCGATACCAGTTATCAAATTTTAATGGAAACAAAAATTAATAGCTAGTTCCTTAAATGTATCTATTCAAGGCAATAAAAACATAAATTTAAAAATACTTATTTTTCTTTACTATACCTCTTAGTCCCTCTTCCACAGATTAATATATTTAATTTTTTTTTTTCAATTAAGTTAGCAAACCTAATTGTAGCCACAAATAGCCTAGCTAATCAACCAACGTCGGGATTTCCTGCAGAAGGAGAGTGGCAGATGTCTTTTGTTCTGTTGCTATGAACTGCCTTAGACTTCCGCGTCCTGGAAGGTCTTCGACGGCCGACGCTACTTGTTTTGTGGTCCGAGAGACGTTCTGCGGACTTGGCACGGAGCCGAAGGAGGCTCCCCACTAAGCGTGCATTTGCCGCTCAGGCTGATCCAGCAATCAACAGCTGGCCGTACCAAGGGTCCCGCCTGTGCTGGTAGGGTCTATTCGTCACCCTGTCGGTAAAGATCAAACGCCAGGGTAGCTGAAACGACACTAGGCAACGTGGTGGAGGTGGCTGCGAGATGGTAAGGGTTAGCCAGTGCTGATCCATACAGTTCGGCTGCAGGACGCGGACTGCAAAACAAGGGGCCGTGCGAAGCTAGCTTCTAGCCAAGTCTTCACAAACGGTGACAGTCATGGTAACAGCATCGCGTGGAAATTTGATTACAACGACAGATGGTATTCAAGTCCATCGGCATAGTTTTCCAAAGGTTTCACAAATTTAATAATAAACGAATATTTATTGAAATAGTAAATCAACTTTAATGTTAAATAACAAAATTAACAGTTAACAATATCTTAGCTACCAAAATGACAGTAATTTAAAAGTTTCTAACCTCTATTAAGTATACTTCGTACTTTAACATTTTTGCTTTTAAATCTAATTCTACTTATTAAGTAAGTAATCAAGTATGCGAAGTGTTCAGTAATATGTTACATTACATGTCTTACAGTAAATCAAATCAGCTAGATTACTTTTTAATCTACTAAGTAGTCAAAAAATCAC
The DNA here is from genome assembly GCA_031002005.1 of Vandiemenella viatica. Lineage (NCBI taxonomy): Eukaryota > Metazoa > Arthropoda > Insecta > Orthoptera > Morabidae > Vandiemenella > Vandiemenella viatica. Next base: position 132,868,051 of record CM061920.1, read on the forward strand.
ATTGTTTGTATGTAAGATAGCTAAATAATAATACTAAATCACATTTAAGAAAGGAATAATACTGATCGTTTCATCTCCCAATTTAGTTCTCAAAGAACTGAACTTAAAGCCAGCCAGCGATAGAAGAGGCCTTTCTGCCTCCACGGAATTTGAAAAGTGTCTGTTAGGTCGAAAGAGGTTGGGAACCTATGAGCTATATTGAAAATTAACGACCCTTATTGTGCATATCACCAGTTTTTTTTTCTAAAAAAAATGTAATTTTTTGAGATTAACTAATAGTGTGATTGACTAATACTGGCATTATTGATTAGTTAAGTGATATACTGCGTTGCCGATTTTTTTGCCTTCCATTCCCAACAAAAATTCTCTCCAGACACTATGTTAAGCTTGGAGCCTAAGTAAAAACTTGTCATGATCAAAGTGACATAGTACCCCGATAAATATAATCATCTGGAAAAGTCGGACTGAACGAAAAGGAGGACAAAGCGTGCGTTCCCTCCAGGCCTTCGCGTCGGAGGCCTTATACAGCCAGGAAACGAAGCCGATGGCAACCGTCCGTTCTTGTTGAGCGCGATTTGTGGGCCAGCCGGTGCCGCGTCAGGAGCGCCGAGGAGGCAGGCGAGGGACGGAAAGCGAAGGTTAAAATCGGGATCGATGGCGTGCGTGGAGGGGCAGTCTGACGGGCCTGATATTGATCCCCGCAGCCACCAGCTCCCGCGGTCCAAGGCCTGCTCTGCTCGCATTATTACAAGTGTTTCTAGTAGCACGAGGAACACATGCACGCGCTATGACCTCGGCCTTGGTGGATCGTCGGTTAGAGTCCACTCTCGGGCGTTTTTAAATCAATTCTAAATTCGACCCCCCTCCCCCCTCCCCGTGTTGAAACACTATACTGAAAAAAGAATAAATACAATTCACGAAACGTTAGTAACAAAGCAAACAAAATAATGGAGGAGGTTCACAAAAGCATTTCTGGGCCACATTCGCAAAGAATTGTTGGAGACAGTCTAGGCTTCATACGTCTTAGCAATATTGTCCATCTATACTCTTAATACTAATGTTTCTTTCTCTCTCGTAACTTTCATTTCTGTTTCTGCAATATTCATTAGAAATAAGGTGATTTTCAGGCATAAGGGTGTGGGAAGATTTTCTGTCATAGGGTAAGGGGGTCAAGGATTGGAATAAATTACCAAGAGACATGATCAATAATTTACCAAAAACCCTGAAAGAAATTAAATTTGAAATTTGTTGAGCGCAAATCTTGGCGGGTACAAGAAAGGTAGAAAAATGGGTGTGTAGGGAAACTGCCACTGGAGCAGGCGCTCTGACACAATTAAATTAAATTAAACAGTAATATCTGTGTCGTTTGTGTATTAATGTCATCAGCTACTAGAGTAGACATTTTGTATACGTAATGATTAAAGCTAATTTAAAGTCCTAATTCAGCAATCCAGAAAGAAGTATAAATTTGAATGCCAAAAAACATGCATCTTTTTCTACCAGTTGAAACACTGCTTAGAGTCCTTGACTTCCTTTGAATAACAGATTATTGTAAATAGGAACCTCAAGTATATTGATAAGAATTATTAGAATTTTGTACATTATGTTCAGTTCTGTTCATTCCTACTTATTAGTTCCGTTTCATGTAATGGTCATTTACGAATGGTAATTTATTGTAAATTCTCGTTTAATATGTCTGCTAAATATGGCGAATCCATTACTATTAGTATACCTTTCTGCCGTTAATAATGGTGACAAATTGCGTAAACTTACAAAGAGCAAAAGTTTAAAATTGGAAGGATACTAAACGTTGATTAAATTGAACGCTTTAACTAAATTCTGGTATTACTTAGAACTGTCATCATCTTCGTCTCTAAATACGCCGAGCATAATATTTCGAGCAGATGATGTCCATGTTGCCAGTATTTGCTGGCTTCCAAGCAATTCCTTCGGTGGAACTAAAACACTCTGGTCGAAACTAAAGCTAAAATGTTTATTGTTTGGAATGGATTAATATCCTATCTGTAGGAGACTGGTCGTTGCGGGCCTCAGCTCCAGAAGATAGTGGTGTGAGCCGTCTAAACTCTGTGCTATATTTATTGGTTTGTTATGCTTACGATACGTGTATTTCTAAGCCCTAAGGTGAGGGCTATATTAGTATTCGGATACATCACAACGTAAAAATACCTTAACCGCAACCATGTTAAGTCCGCGACAGAACACCATCTCGCAATTATCGTCCCACCCCTCATGGCGACGATTTAACCTACTCAGCAAAACAATCTGGTCAAAATTTTTAGCTTAATGATTAATACGTTTTCAAAATATTCCACGATAACTGTCTGCCAGGCATGTGAGAAGATAATTATGAATATCTGGACGTCGTGGATCATGTTCTTCATTTGCTGATAATATTGATAAACGAATAACGCCAAAGCAATTGAATGTTTGTGCATTTATTGACCTCCCGAACCCGTTTCACTTCTTTTGCAGAAGCATCTTCAACGGGTTCTCCTGGAAATTACATGTTACAATTTGGTTATGTTGTTGCGTTTTGTACAATGGAATTATTACCTAAATTGTAATTTACTTAAATTTTTCGGTCTATTAATTTAATTATGCTCCACTTTCAGCAGCAGAGATATTTGCTTTCTTTTTGAGTACTAATTCATTTTCCAGATTCTTTTTTAGTGGCATTTGGCTTCTCTTAGGCCATACATCCAGCTCACGTGTGTTTTCAGTTCATCCAGTGTTTTCAGAACCTCCATTGTATATTATTCTGCAAGTAACTCTAGACACCACAGGACAGGCACGACACACACACACACAACTCTTACACTAAACACCCATGCCCACTGCCGGACTCGAACCGGCGACCATTGGCACGTGGAGCTAAGCACACTAGTCCCTGCGCTATCGAGGCCGGCTTCCATATTGTTATTTCACTAGTGACTAGCACAACACTGCAACACTGCACTGCACTGTTCTGTACTGTATGTTTATTACGAATGGCCAGTCCGTTTTGTTTACTTTCACCATAAAAAAAAATGAATGGCAAACATTTACATTTGAAAAAACGCGCCAAACAATAGGAAGACAGTCTAAAAAACAAAACAACCATTCGACTGAATAACTGTTATTAGACATTGTCTTGGCAGTATGCTAAGTATTACATAGTAGCAAATCATTACATCTATCAGATCAAAATTTAATTTGCCGTTGTTAACTTCTGATTAGCATGTGATTCTACAAAGTGGTATATGAATTTTTCAATTTTCTACTGATTTTTCGAAGAAAATTTCGTGTGCTATAGGCCACAAATTAGTTTTTACGAAATGTGTTAGCAGGGAGTTACATAAATACACAGACCGTGTCGGAGTGCTTATAACAGTGTTTAAACTTGAAAATCCACTGAAATTCAAGTTTCTCATAACTGAAATATTTTCTCTGTACCATCGTTTACAATGAAAGTAAATCAGTGAAAATAATTACCAAACGCGAATTTAGGTATTGTGTAATGAAGGAGTGAAACTGTGTTGGATATTTTTACGGATCTACCTTGACAGCTTGTTGAAAACTGTTCCAGAGAGTGCTATATGTCCACAAGGTGTGTGACTTCGTACTAAAGCTTCTCGCGTTCTTGTGTTTGTTCATACTTTAAGAGGACATTTTATTAAATGGCTAAGCAGTATTTGACGCCACAGCCTTCTCACGTAGGGTATGACGGATTCTTAATGCATGCAAATAAACCGCTTACTCGTTTGAGATATGGTTTCACTTTTCATGTTAATGTTGTCAACGTGAAATGGATCATCTGAGACACATGATATTAGCGAGTAGGGGGCAGTGAAAATGGGAGTACCTCAGGGTAGCATATTGGTAACATTGCTATTCGTAATTCTAGCGAATGATTATGTTGGTGGATTACTGTCAGAACTTAGGTTGTTTCAAGATGACATAATGTTATATAAGAGGATCAAAATGATAGAAGAGTGTGAATAGCTGTAAGGTGATCTGGACAGGTTGTCTAGCTGGGTAGGTCAACATAGGATGATGATAATTGCAAAGAAGAGTCAGCCTATTAGGTATATAGATAAAAACTAAAGATTGATTGTGGGAAGGGAAATTCTTATTGAAGATTTGAAATGTAGATACCTTGGCAGATTCAACGGGAAGAAAATATTGGTCAGGTAGTAGCAAAAGTGTTTCAAAATCCTTCATTTGTTGGAGAGAGTGACGAGGGTATGTACTAGAGAAGTAAGGGAATTAGGTTACAATATATTGGTCAGACCATTGCTTGAATATGGTAGTGGGGTATCAAATACAAGAGTTGGAGGTTATGCAACGAAGGGCTGCTAGATTTGTCTCTGAAAATTACCACAGTTCACAATCAGTAACGGACATAATAAAGGTAATTGGAAGACAGGAGGAGGGTGAAGGGAATCAAGGGAGTATACAATGCGTATAATGGTGATGAGGTCTGGAAAGATATTGGTGGATGAATTAGGAGAGGTGCATAGAAGAGAAAAGATGACCACAACGACAAGCTGGCAATCGATTTCAGGCACAAGGGGGTGGGAAGATTTTCTTTCGTAGGTAAGGGGGTCAGTGATTGGAATAAAGTACCAAAAGAAATGATGAGTAATTTACCAAAAGGGCTAAAAGAATTTTAAGTTAACATTATTGGAGGGAAAAAGTAGGTATCAACAGGAAAGGGAAAAATGGATGTGTAGTGAAATTGCAACCGGAGCAAGTGTTCCATTGCAGTTAAATTGAATTAAAATGATAGTTACGGGAAAATTCATATTACCTCAAATGACTTCCAAGGACACACGCTACTGCGAGAAATTATTAGTCATACCTTAAATTTGACTCATTTCATTTGTAGCCTGCTTCTTTATTTGTTTAATCCTTTATTGCCATCGCAGACTAGGGCGGTATCATTATTATGCTAAGTTCGTCGCCGATCTATAAGCCTGTGATGACACTATACTAACTAAGAGATTAGAAATCTGTGTTTGAATCATTAAGTTTCATGTTGTTGAATATTGCGTTACGCGTGCATCGAGATACAGTACTCACTAAATCACTGCAGAAATTGGCCTTTAACAGTAGTCTTATAACACTAGCTAAACTCGGCCGTGCTTCGCTGTGGCTCAGTCTAATCTGAAATGAAAGAGCCTGCCCTGTCTAGAACATGCGACATATTTAACCGGCCTTGTGTAAAACATTTGATTGTGGTATGTAAAGATATAGAAAAACAAATATGCTTTTTTTTTTTAGAATAAAATGTTGTAATGCTTGTTGCCAGACTAGAGTTTTGTGTGTCCATTTTCTGCATAAAAGTAAAGATCAGATGCTTTACCAGCTCTCGATCATGCGACGCACAATTGCCCACGAGAGAAGCAATCGATTTCTAAATTCAAATCGCACTGTTGCAAATATTGCTCTGGGGTTTTATTGATACTCATGGCGATCGCAAGGCGTACTGAAAATTGAAGTCATTTCATCTCGAACGGCATGTCGTTCGGAATAAGTGGTATTCGTGGAATTAGTATGTCTTCAATTTATGTGGTCCAATCAGAATTGTTGCTTCAATTAGATTGTTCATCAATTTATAACTAATAATCGTGCACCATTGCATAGCTTTGGCCGATTAATGTTTCAGAGTAATATAATTGGCACGACAATTTTCAAATTCAGACGGTAATCGGAGAACAACGAGGGAATGAGGATAATTGCTAAGAAACGATAATCAAATTTTGGAAAAAATATCTAAATTTTTTCAACGAAACACAGGTGAGGATCGAAGTATAGAAACACCTTCTTCGTACCGCCGACCATATTCTCCAAGAATTTCAAGTCAATCGACAGACTACTTTTCGAGTTTTGCGAACATAAATATATGTAGGCTGAATTTTTATTTACAATATACAGGGTCCGGCAATAAAACCTCCCACATTTCACGTAGCCGGCGTGCGGTTTGTAGTGAGGATATTGATGTGGAGTGTGTTTTTTTTTTTTTTAAAGAGGTGTACCTGCCATTTTCAATGTGCGCCATGTCATGGCTTGGTGAGCATCGTGCGCTTGTTGTGGACGAATTTATTTGTAACAGTTGTTCTGAGATTTTCGGAGACGATTCGAACTTGGCCTACATGATCGTGTCCCGGATAGAAAAACTATTCAACTGTGGGTGTCAAACTTCATAAAGACAGGTTCAGCACTAGAAAGAAAACCTACAGGCCGTCCTCGGACTGCAACAACGCCCGAAAATTTGGCGCGTGTGAGTGTGTCTATGCAACATTCACCAATCTTTGGGGACACTTAAAGCCTATAGTGTACAAACATCGTCCCACAACACTCACAACACTGCAAGCACTTAAAGAGGTCATTACCCAAGAATTGGCAGCTATTCCAAAAGAAATGTCATGAAAATGTATGGAGAACTTCCTGGATAGACTTTGTCAATGTGTCAACAATGGAAAGCAGATATAATTTTTAAAACCAAATAATTAAAAATGGTAAAGTATGTATTTTTCATAAATAAAAGTAATTATTCTCTATCATATTTAGTTTTTATGTGACAACACATTAAAATGAGGGAGGTTTTATTGCCCGACCCTGTACATTTTGAAGATCCTCCCCAATTCCAGTATGGAAATGCTTTAACGCTGTCCTTTTGTTGATGTCTTTATTATAAACTTGCTTGATAATCACATTGAAAGGTCTGAGCTGAACTGCCTTGTGGAGCGATGTACGTATTTCTTTCCGGGAGGTTGACCACAGCGGGTCCCTGGATGTGTGTATTTTCAGTTAACGGTGACGTGGACCCACACATCCTGTCTCCCTTACTTCAACGACCAGCTCAAAGTCCGCGAACAAAGACCATCGCTGGCCGTGAGGAGAAGGGAAGAGAAGCATGTGGGAAGGAAGGATCTCATTGCCCTTCCTGCATCCCCCGGGCACTGTTCCCCCCACCAGCTGCTCTCGAGGACCAGGTCCTTGACGGAGGTCGCGGGGGAAGGTAAGAGGCTGTACGCTGCACTGTCTTGGTTTCTCTGCTATTACCTGGCTTCATATTGCGTGCAATTCCCGTATCCAAGGGAAAGATACAATAACTGATGTTACATAATGAGAAATGGATGTAATTGTGATGTCCAAGGTGCCATATCAGGATTTGACCGAGTGTGGTGGGTGAGCGGTTAACGCTCTGGACGCAGGTTTTTTTTTGTTTTTTTAACTGCTTTACGTCTCTCAACAGCGAGGTCTTTAGAGACGGGAATTGATGGGGACAAGGAATGGGAAGGAATTCGGCTATGGCCTTTTTAAGGAAGCATCCCGGCATTTGCCTGGAGTGATTTGGGGAAACCATCGAAAACCCAAATCTGGATGCCCGGATGGGGATTCGAACCGCCGTCTGGACGCAGGTTTGAATCCCCGTCCGGGCATCCAGATTTTGGTTTTTCACGGTTTCCTCAAATCACTCCAGGCGAATGCCGGGATGCTACCTCCAAAAGGCCATGGCCGAATTCCTTCCCATTCCTTGTTCTCACTCCCATCCCGCCTCTAATGACCTCGACGTCGACGAAGTGTAAGGCCTTAAAGAAAAAAAAAAATCAGGATCTGAAAATCACATAGCTTATCACAGGTTCGTGCTTATCACAGCGTGCCCTGAATCAAGCTAAAAACTTGCCAGATGATTCAGAGAAGATAACGTTTTTTGATTAACTTACCTCGTACAATTCAGCCTTTCAGTGCCGCTGTCCCTTGTACATTTTCTCAGTGATTTTTCTATCATTACTGTTTCATTATTCTAGAATCTTCATAACGGTTTATCAAAATACATGTTAGGTAGTAGATTGCTAGTTTTAAAGCGAAAACTGTCTGCAAAGGCACAGATCAGAAATTTATTACTTTATGCATAGCGTGTTACCTCTGGTATTTCTTTGGATGGAAGTTTTTATTTCAATATTTTAGACCTGGCGTCTATAAAATTTTGATCGTTTTGTGGCATCTGAAGTTATCAAAAGGTTTTTCTAAGTCTGCAAGAACATAAACTTAATCTTGGTTTTATTGATCTGAGCTCACGTATACCGTCATTGATCGGAATAAACTTTCTTCTTTCAAGGAAAAATTCAACTAAGGTAACTTTTATTTATTTATTTATATGTTTCATATTGGGTGGACAGAAGAGAAAAGAATTTTACTTAACGACAGTTTAACATGTCAGTCGCAAGTGATACCTTGATTCACCGTTCCCGCTTTTCTATCAGTGTCTAATCGTTGAAGTTACTACATTCTAGTTGATTTATACTGGGAAGTGCTACTCTCGACTGAGTAGTCTGTGCAGATTGTGTAGTGACTGTGAGGCGTATTACGTGAATTCGTAATATCTGAATCAACGCTGAGACGACTTGCAACTGTCGGAGCTTGCGTTATTAGTAAGCACTGTTGGATTTTGAATGCGGCTGTATCGAAGAATGTTGAGAATACCATGGATAGACCACTGCACAAATGCTGAAGTGCTCCGTAAAATGAGAAAAAATATATGGAAGTACTGACCACCGTAAAAACACGGAAGCTACAGTACCTTGGCCACATCCTGAGGAACACTAGCCGTTATGAGCTCCTGCAGTCTGTTCTGCACGGGAAAATACCAGAAAAGAGAAGTGCTGGCAGAAGAAGAACTTCCTGGCTAAAAAATCTGAGAACATGGACCTCCAAGACAACTACAGAGCTAATCCGAGCATCAACCAGCAGAGACGAGACAGCCAAGATGGTTGCCGACATGGGGAACGGATAGGTACCAGAAGAAGAAGAAGTTGGGTTTAGGGTCTCATATACACAAGTGACATTAATGGTACCACACCGGTACCTCTCGGCAAGCTTGTACAAATTACAGTTACCATGACGATCATGAAGGAAGAAAGGATGTTTTGAGTTACCATCCAGTAACATGATCACGGTAGACGAGGAAAACTGCAACATCCACATAGTAAACTCTTCGAATATTTCCTCCTGCAACACAATAACGATATTTTTTGAGCCCCAAAACGTGTGTTGCCTAACTTAGAAACTGTCCAATTAGTTAACACCATAATAAATGAGATTCTCATCTGCTCTGTGTTTTAATTAAATGAGCTAAAGCCGAACATTGTAAATGACCTGCTAAATTCTTTGTATCAATGTTTCACTTGGAATAGATGTATCAGTTTAATGTTCTTTGTGTTGAGTAAATTCATATCATTTCCTTGAATTAAATGACAGTAAATGCGGTGACTATTATATTAACTTCAATTGGTCTGTTTCATTTAATGTATTTTTTAAATTGCTTTACGCCTCGTTGACGTCGGGGTCATTAGAGACACGAAATGACTGAGTTTAAGGAACGAGGGGAATTCGGTCAAAGGTCTTTAAAAGGTAGCGTCCCAGCTTTCGACTGGACTAATTTCGGGAAACCACGTAAAACCGAAATCAGGATGGTCGGACGATAATTCAAAACTGCGTCCTCCCGATTGCGGGGCTTGAGCACTACGCTCACTCACCAGGCACAGGTTTTTAAATGTTTTACCCAATCTTCCCGTAACATGACTTTGTGGAATTAATTGTGTCCTCGTATTGGATTCGTATAAGCATATTTATAATGACATTAGATTTTATTCAATTTTTAGAAGTATTTCCACGCAACCGACTTTTCTTTGTGAATATAAATTTATGCACATCGTACAATGGCGTCAACCTTAATCACACAGTGGTACACTACAACTTCTACGATACCGGTTTTGTCCGATGGGTAGAACAGTATGTTCATGACAAAACGAATACTGCCCGCGTGATATAAGTGGTCGAAGTAAGGTAATAATACTGTATCTAAGTAGTTTGTGTTTTCTGAAGTTCAATGGCGATTAGAAACAAAATAGAACAAAAGTACTCAATCGTGTTCATAACGTTCTGCGTAAGCCAGAACAAAACAAAATAAATACACAGCCCCTAAGAGTCAAAATAACTCATGAGAACAATCGCAGAACATTTTTTGTGCTGCGCCACGTTGATTACAATAGCAGCAGAAAGTAACAAAAACTGAAATGCCTTCGAGACGTAATATTACACTTTTTGTTTTTCGAATGGCATTAAACCAAATCCTATTTTCCTTTCGTCTATTTGACAACACACCAGCGGCTGCAGAATTAATTAAAATAAATATCGCAGTTGACGCTGGGCGGTTTGAAAAACATCGAGCATACACACATAATGAATTTATTTCAGCGCGGACGCGTTTTCTTTGCCGGTTGCTGAGGGGTCGTGTTTACATTTTATCTGAGCACTGCGGATATCGTCTACCCGCTGCCTGCATTATGGCTGTTCTTTGGGCACTAAAAGGTCAACAGAGCATTCTTTCTTTGGCCGACAAAGGTTACGAGAACGGCCTTCTATCTATGGAGTCGCACAAGACCTTAGCGTTGTCATCTTGAAGTATGGCCTCTACAGGCACGTTCAGTTCTCAATGCGAAGCGGCTACCTCCGTTTCCGAGAGTTTCCTTTTCCTTGTTCTGCAGTAATTTCTGCAAGAAATGATTCTCGCATTTTTTTATCACAAAAGATATGATTTGTCGCGTAGCTGTCGACTAATTTACTCATGTTCTAATGTTCCAATAATCATTCTAATTTTACCCTCAATGTGTTTTCCTGTTTCAACCTGTAATACAAAAATTAAGTAAAATTCTATCAACGCATGATTTCTGATTGTTCTGAATTTATTTGTTATTTTCCATAAACAGGACTGAGACGATGAACGCGTGTTAAGATAACGATATGATTTCACAAATTCAAATATGTGCCTTACCTATATGCGAACATTAAGAAAGATTGCCACATTATTAATTCATTCATCTCATTTAAATTATTACAGTATTCAAGCAGAAGTTTTGAGTTAAAAACAAGAACAGTATGTAAAACCAATTGTATTCTTGCGGAGAAATTGACGTAGATATAAGTATGCATTAATTTCAGGCTGGAAGCTCAGGTGGTATTGTTTATATCAGATAAGGAGGAAAAACTGTTTCTGTCTGCTACTTCTTAACTTCCTATAGAGAACTAATATAATAAAATAGATATACGATGAACAACGGATCTGATGTCAGTTATTTTGAAGCTGTAGTGTGTTTTGCATTATTCTGTTTTCAAGAAGTGTGAATAGAAGTCTACAACACTTGGATATCTACGAAAATCAGCGTTAAAAGTGCAATCAAAATGACCTGTGACCAGATGCCGACAGAACAGACCTGATTCTACTTACCTAACCACGTCTGGTGTGATGTTAGATCTTGTTCATTGCAAATGCTCGATACGAAAAATCCCACGTTTGCCAAATAAGGTATTGTGTTACCAGTGAACTGATAATCAGTAATTATAAATCCCATTAGGTAATAGTTATTGAGCTTAGTAGCGTTCAAATAACCGAGCACTATGAGTGAGTCGCAATGTTCCGTCCAGGCATTCAGGAGGACGGAGGTTCATATCCTTGTCCTGCCATTCAGATTTTTTTTTTTTTTTTTTTTTTTTTTTTTTTTTTGCATGGCTTACCAAAATCACACCAGACGAATGGAGCAATGGTTCCTTCAAAATGTCTTGGCCGATTTGCTTCTCCTTCCTTGTCCCACCACCTTTCCCGGCTCTGGAGGTAGACAAGCAGTAAAACAGAAGCAAAACAAACACAGAAACAGGAAAATTATCGCTTAAAATCGTGTCACTTGGACTCATTACCGAGAGCTTACTGTAGAAATCATGTGAACCGAAGAATATGTATATCCCTAAACACAAATGCCGATATCTAATTATTTCTACACTCCATCGCTTATTTTATTCGGACAATCTGGTTGTTAATGGACGAGTTATCGTGCTCAGAAGAACAGTTGCATATATACAGACGACAACTGCAGAGGCCAACACGCATATGAACAACGTGTCAAAACATTTAAAGTGACAAAAGTTATCGAGTCCGCAACGCGAAGATTGATTAGGTTCTCTCGAAGCAGGCAAAATAATCCAGAGTGTCAGAAGTATAACTCGAGGTTCTTTCACTGAGACGACAGAAAAGAAACGTTTTCAGGATTTCAGCATCCGCGCTGTAAGGAATCCCTTCAGAATCTGAGTCTGCTGTATTAAGCATTATTCAATGGTTCTAGTATGTAAAACAAAGTTATTAATTAACTGGTTAAGAAGTAGTGAAAGGTTAAAAAGCAGTTTTGAACAAGGTACCCGTAGGAGAAATTATGTCGCCTGTAGTTGAACTTCGCGACACCATACACAAATTAAACATAGCATTTTCATAAATGGTGCAAATTCACGACATTCCTTATACCCACAAAATTACTGACTTCTTGAGGCACATTATAAAACCGTGTCGTTGTAATTTTAACAAATTTTTAGGATAATTATACCTTTGATATAAGGATCAATTTGCTCTCATTATCGCCACACACAATATTCAGCATAAACGCACTTTATAAATTATAATTGTGGTTCAGGTATTGTCTTAGCTTAAATAGAAGTGCACAGTGATGTATGATTCATGTAATAACTTCGGTAAATGAGTATCTTGTTCAAAATAATTCCACAGGTGTTGTGTACTAAAGCGAACGTGAGGAATGAGACTGTGCCTCGGATTAATCTGACTGGTAATCCTGCCGATAAAACAGCAGATAAGACTGACGTGGAACCTGAGATACAGAGCGTGCCTGCCGTACTTCATTCACTGGAGCTGTTTTTGCTAGATGTAAAGGATCCGAAATAATTAACCAAGCAACTTGCGCTTTATTTCTTCACGCTGATAACAAAGGTCGATATATCTCACACAGTTACTAAACCATAGTTGCAGAGACATTGTAAAGTATATGGGTTAAAACCCGACTGTGAAGTAAGGTAAGGGCTGTCATTCCTGGTTTCGTAGAAAGAGCTAGGCCCGGTTCGACTTCATTGCTACAAAAACTGCGTAGCGCGTTCTGTTAACAGAGGCGGCTCAAGGTGCTCTATCCCTCTCCACTGTCGTTACCCCTACACGCGAAGGGGAAAGAGTTCCACCTGACAAATTTGCCACCCCAGTGCATTGACACTGCGGTCTGCTGGGAGGAGTGGGCAACGGCAGGGTGTGGTGAGGTGATGAGCTGGCTAACAGGAACGTGACCTTGAAGCGCCATTTGACCGTGAACAGGATATAAATTTATTCCAGTCGCTGACTCTCTCAACAATAAAAGAAAATTTTCCAACTTCCTTACGTCGCCTTACCTCAAGTGTTAGTTTGCGTTCACGGTCGAGTCTGCCATTCCACATACTACTCATATATCCCCAGCACTACGTTCGGTCCCTTCCTGCATTTTAGATAACTTAACTAGCAGGTCTTGAACAAAAGAATGCTACTGCTGTGAAATTAGTGGGGCTATAAGGTGGTCTGGTGGCTCTGTGGTTAAGGTGACTAACAGGAGATCGAAAGGTCTCTGGTTCGAATCTTTATTACGGCGGGGATTTTCATAGGCCCTTAACCCGACCTTCGCCTCTGGCACATCTTGCTGTGTAATGTGAAGTAAGGCAGAACGCTTCGTTGGTTCGGATTCCACGTTAGACTGTAGGTCCCCTATAAGTGGTAGGATTAGCGGATTTCGTTGGACGGGTACGATAGCGGCGGATTGCGCAGCAGAAGTGAAAACACGACACCGGTCATTACGACAACACGAATATACATTTACTGGGATTGGAATCACGAAAACAGAGAAGTATGATGCCATATTTGTAAAAACGGTCGTCTTATTTTGTTCTATTAACGAACTTAATTGTGAAGGTTCTCAGTACCAACGCAAAGGCATCTTCTGTTACATAGATGCTACGTATCACGTAACAGAAGAGGAAAATATTTTTATAATGTAATATATAGGACCTACAAACACGGTGGATATTCATGAAAATACAGTAAGCTAAGGTCAGGCATAATAGAGTGTTGAGTGTAGGTTTAGTTTCTACTCTGAAGAACGTGAACTCTTCGGATACAATTCGATCCTTCTGTTTACACGACATTTTAGATTACACAACCTTTGCCGATTGGTTTGTTCGCAAGCCACCATGTCATTACCACCCCGCGGAATCCAGCACGATTACTGAGATCTCCAGACTCTTGATGCGCATTAGCCACGAGCGTATGAGAATTTATGCCAGTTAAATGTGTGTTCAAATAGCTGAATGGCTTAATGGTGATAATAAGAACTTAAAGATACCACTTTCAAGGTACGAACCAACTGTCGTTCCTCTTCAAATGAGTTTTGAAAGCTACGGCATATTCGATAACATGCTACCACTACGTTTGATTCTGGGGGTAGGCGATTTCAAAACATTCCGAGTCCTACAAATAATACCAGAGTAAAAACCAGATAGTAGTGTAGGCCAGATGCAAAACTATTTTCTTTAGGATTAATAATAATAAAAGAAACGTTGATGTTTTGGACAATACGAGAAGTAAACCGGTCGACAACATTCATTGTCGACATAATACCGTCTAAAGATATATCCACTTGTATTCTGAGAAGATGTGAATTTTAGATACGGAGCCAATTATAATATGTGTTTTAACATTTATATTCCAATGTTTAGAAAATCTCATCACGATGAATATGAGAATGTAATTTCGGGAATAGGCCTAGTATTAAGGAAACACTTAGTCTTGCCACCTAGATAATTTAACATTTAATATTGTAAATAAAATAAAAGATGATTTTTATTATCATGAATAAGTTGCAGAGGTTTTTATACTGAAATGGAAAACTGTTTCATTTATAGAATTAAAAATTGAATTTATTGTACTGTATTTCAAAATTGGTGATACGTAAAAGTCTGCATCATTTCTATGGTAACATTTAAGAAAAAGCATAATACGCACATTATGATCGTCATAAATTAACTAAGACATATACCAGAATGGAAATGAGGCAACAGAGACGGCAATAAACGAAAATTACTGTTCAAAATTTTGGGACCCATGAATATTAATTCGGAACCTTTAGCCAGCTTATTGTGCGGTTAGGCCATCGGATAAATGAAATATCTACAAAGAACTGTTATCAAGTTAGTGAAAATTCTGCTAATTGTTCGTTGATTAAGCAATGACCACAACTGTCAGTTCTGTAGGAGCGTCATTCACTTCACACTGATCTGTGCAGAACCTTGTCGCTCTATGCAAAACGCTTATACTGCGCTCAGTCGATCTATGCTCTGCCAAGCCGTTTTCGTTGGCAAGAATTCTAAAAGTTAATCGTAGGCTTGTGGAACTCCGTAGCGCATGCACCGTGCACGCTGCAGAAGCCGTGATCTTGCCTCCTGCAATACTGAAACCGGAGTCGTGTCCTTTGCAATATCGGAGGTCAAGAGTTGGTAGCTGTCTCTCCGCTCTGCTCTCTCTGTGGATATTCTGGCCAATCAACGATAAGGGTCTCTCCTCTCGTCACTCATACATGAAATTAAAAATTTATATTGTTTATCTATAACTAATTTTACAATTGGTCGTCTTATTGTTTAACAAACGTTACATTCCACCACTAACGACGTTAATTGCGTGACGTCTAGGTATTTAGCTGTAATTGTCATGTCACAAAAAAGAATTTGATCTCGAGCTCTCGATCTGTTTGTTCTTTATCTGATCTTGAAAGAGGTGCCTCAAACCAAATGCCCTGGGCGCTTCCGCGAAGCCAACCATTAGCGTCTGGCCTCCTTAGGATCAGCTTTCGAGACCAGTATAAAGGAATTGTCAGCAAATCGACTCCTGCCGCATGGAGGGTGCAGGAAAAGGGGGGGGGGGGAAGATGGATGTGTAGGGAAGTTTCCACCGGAGCGTGCACCCCATTGAAATTAAATTAAATAAATTAAAATCTACATGTCTGCTGACTGTATTTATCTGTATCGCTCGAATGTTCAAATAATAGTGTTCGGTGGTTATATGATTATGGAAATATATACCTAATAACCGGATGATTATTACAATAAGTAACTGAGTTCAAAGTAAATCTTCTGCTAAAGTAGTCCAGATTCTATTATATTCCAAACTATAGTCGAATACATTTTGCTCGTATGATTCCATGAACCACCAAAATCGTACAAGCATTGATACAGTGTGCGTTTGAAGTAGGAGATAAGATTGTCCCCGTCATTCGATCGGTCAGGTGATTAGGAAATGGAAGACTCATCATCAAATCCTCAACAAAAGTGAGGATTTTTACTCGAAGCTGACGATTCCGGAAGGCAGGAAGGAGGTGCTCGAAACGGTGCTAGGGTCAAGGTCTCGGTGGCGTGCACAGAGAGGATCTTTAAATTTTGAACTCACAGTCAGACAATAGAGTTAATCAAACTCGTTTGAATATAATTGACTGACTGCTCTGCAGAAGTCTAAGTGGTATTTTCCAGTTAGTTAATTCGACCTGAGGAAGTAATAATAGCGTCATTTGTAAAACAATTGTACGTCTAAATTACTCTGATCGATATTGGAGCTCTGGTCTAACCTCGACCTACATCCAGGCACAGAACATTGCGTGTTCGCTATCCGTCTGCTCGACTATTTGTAGTTGGACTCAAAGCTCAATAGTTAGTCGGTAGGAACACCAACCTGTTTTTTTCCAACTTCCCGGATTACTACTCAGTACTTTGCATCAGTAGTTCCGTTTACAATCTTAGCAAGTTTCAATGTAACATTATATTTTAAAGTCTGTAACTATTCGCTTAACGTTTCTACGTGTTATACTGTTAATCTCCTTTTTAAAAACTCTTTGTGGATCATGACAACAGTGTAGTCGATTATGTGATCAGCAATATTTTAACAATGTAAAATATATAATTCAGGAAGATTTAGTTCAAAAATTATTTTTGTTACTGGCCACGATAGAAAAGATCGATTTAAACGATTTATCTGATTCTTTTCATTGACATTTTTTAGTTGATAAAAACATGGTGGAAAATATAATCTTATATTGCATTTTAATTTATGATCTATTTCCTATTTCACTTTGAAGAAGGTGTAAATTGCGTTTATTTAGAGCTAATAATGGTGTTAAATGGAGATATAAAACTAAACTTAATCCATAACATGAACGTTTGTGGAATCCGTTGGTGATTAGGAGTTGATAGATATTGGTGTAAGAATTAAAAGTAATGCATGGAAGGGAAAAAATGACCATGATCTCAAACTAGCACTTGATTTCAGGCACAAGGTTGTAGGAAGATTTTCTTTCTTTGGTAAGGGGGTTATGGATTGAGATAAGTTACCAAGAGAATTGATGAATAATTTACCAAAACGTTTAAATAATTTAAAGCTGAAATTTTAAGAGAGCAAAAGTAGGTGGGTACAGTAAAGGGGGGAAAATGGGTGTGTAGGGAAATTGCCACAGAAGTGTGCGCTCCGTTGCAATTAAATTAAATTAAATCCTCCTGGAGGAATAGTACTAAGCCAGTGTATCAGATGTATTACGGATAGTTCCCACAGTTAAACATGGAATCTGAACCACGCAGCGTCCTGGCATTCGCAATATGAACAAAACAAAGAAATTCCAGGCACCCGGATTCTAACCCGGGGCCTTTAATTTTCAAGGCGAACTGCTAATCCACTGTGCTATTTTAGTTTAAGATTTTTTTTTTTATTTCAAGAATTAAAATTTTACAAAAAAAAAAAAAAAACCTTACAGAAGTATTTTTTCAGTCAAAGTGAAAGTCCTTAAAAATCAAACAGCGCATTTCGTCATCTTAGAGTTCAGACTACTATTTTTCACAGAAGTCATAGAATGGGACGAATTGAGATTCTTTACGTTCTTTTAAAAGAAGTTTGATTAAATGTTTCCCTCTATAACCATGGTCTTCGAGGCACTGCAGGAGTTCCCAAATTCTCTGTCATACTTCAAACCATTGAGTGGGATGACCTATATCTGTCGCGAGAATTTTTATATAAGGGTTTACAATTATCGGCCGTAATTTTTATCAATATGTCTTTCAGTTTTTAACCACAGTCTATCAATCCTGTTAGTGTTTTTAAATTTTTCGAGTTTCGGATTCTGTTTAATTTTCATGTCGGCGGCAAAATGTGTCTTTTTCTTGCTTCTAGCTTTAATCTCGTCGAGGTTATTAGAGGCGGAAAAGGAATGGAGTAAGCAACTGGAAGTAATTCGGCCATGGCCTTTTGAAGGAACTATCCCGGCATTCGCCTGGAGTGATTTCGGGAAATCATGCACACACAAAATGCTTTATCATCCAGACAACGGCTTTTTCTTTTCTTTTTTCAGCAGGGAACGGTCTGTAAATACATCTTAAAATCCTTGCATCTGTTAATTTATGTGAATCTCCTCTAGAAGTTTTATTTAATTTTTCTCGTACCCATTTTCAAACGTGTTTTCTTCTAGCTGATACAGGATCTGTAATACTATTCGAGTTATTTTAATTATTAAAGTCATAGTGGTCGTTTTCATTGATACCCAGCTCTTCTTTTGTAGAGATGTATACCATTAACCACGGATTCTTGTTGATTTATGCGAGGAACAACTCCACGGCTGACGTTTCTCCGTACCGTTTTCCAATTAAAGTTGATTTTTGCTTCAGTCCTCAGTTTTCTTTGGACCCCATGAGGACTTGCTATATTATTTTGGTGTTTTCTTCAGGTGTTTTCTCGTACTCTTTAATGTCGTTTTAGATTGTTTCAAGAGCGGTGACTGCCGAAATGTACTGTTGTTGACGTTTAGTGCAATTATAACTGTACATTTTAGACTGGGATGCTTAGTGGTTAAAGTTTATATTGTTCTGTTAATAAAAAACGTCCTTGACTTTAAAAGGACAGATTGCAGGATAGTCAACTTTCTGACCTTGACACGTACAACTGATCTTGAACTACTCTCCACCTTAATCTATCTCAGATGAAGATTCCAATATACATTCTTATCATCATCAGATGTTTCTTTGATATTGGCAACAGCTGTGGCGCATACAAAAACCATGCTATCAAGGATATACCCGTGATTTTTATTTTCCTCTATTAAGTCTCGAAGGGTCTGAGATGTTCCAGTAACTTTATGTATAATTTTATCCCAATTTTGCTTTATCATTTATTGAAAGTTTGGTATTTTGAATTAATTTGAGATGACCAAAAAGGAATCTGTAAGCGAGGCGTTTGAACCTAAAAAGAGTCAAAAGTTCTTATTTATTTTTGTTTATACTCGCTCCGGCAGATCTGATCAATGGTAAAAAGCAAATAAGCCTACTGAAAAAGCAATTTGGACTTAATGCAGGAAAAACCGAGCTAAGGGCATGAATTATAGGAGAAACGTGTGACACTAACAGTAAAGTATCTAAACGGTGACTTGTATTAGAGCAAGTAAGATGGTTCTGATGTTTGCAAAACATGGTCAAAGTTAGGGAAATATCAAGTAAATTAGGTGTAGTGATTGAAGGCTTTTATAAAAAAGAAAACTTTTAATATTAGATACTAATACTGGATTCAGAAACACATATTAATGTGGAATACAAAACTTTGTGGAAGTCGAATCAGTAGAAATGAGAGAAATGGAAACATATGTAATATGCAGCGATACAAATACTTTAAAAATTGAATGGTGAGATGGAATACTAAGGGCCAAGTTGTTGAAAAGATTGACGAAGGCAGCAGCTTATGAAAGAATCTCACAGCAAGTAGAAATTTTAAGAGAGATGGGATCAGTTATGTGCTTATAGAGATAGTCGGAAAGAATAACTGTATACGGAGCCTGAAAATGGAATAATTGAAGCAGATAACTAACGACGTAGTCTAAAGGATTCGAAAACTCTTTCTCGCTGTCGATTCAATTTGAGGGCTATGCGAAGTAAGTCAGGTAGATGTCCCCGTTAATTGCCCCAGAGCACACTAAGTTGCGGATTTGTTAAAGGAATTTGGTTGAGTGTCATTAAAATACAGGAAACGAAGTACTGGAAGTAAATAATGGATATATGTTTAGGCTATGAGCTCTGTACGGATGTTAGTAGATGAATTATGATTAGTACGAGGAAGGGAAGAGATGAACATGAGCACAAACTATCAAAGTTGGAAAATTTTCTTTTGTATGTAGAGGATTCCCGGAATAAGGAGTCACCCACTGCTTGCCAACGGCCTCCGAAAGGAGGGCGGAAGAGTGAGGAGCGGTGCAGGGCAACCCTTTTGGACTGGGAAACGGACCCTAAAGGTAGATAAATCAACTATGGTCAACAGCATTGACAACTGCAAGCCACAGCACTAAAGAACCAAAGAGTATACCGAAGACATGTAATCCTCCCAAATTACATATAGAATGATGGCTTCTTGATGGGTAAATATTCAGGAGATAAAATAGTCCCCTAATCGGATCGTGAACACAGGATTATTAGCACACAAGCTGTCAGTGGAGTTACTGGTGTAGGATTTATAATTAACTAGAGAGTATGGAAAAAGCATGGTCCAACAATGTTAATACAGAAGAATCTTTTTTGCTTGATGCTTTACGCCCCGTCGACGTCGAGATAATTAGAGGCGCGAAAGGACTGGCGACAAGGAACGGGAAGGAATTCGGCCATAACCTATTAAAGGAACCATCTCGGTATTAGCTGTATATATTTGGGGAAATCATGGAAAACCCAAATCTTGAAAACCAGACGGGGATCGAACCTACGTTCTCTCGAATGCGAGGCAACAACGCTTACCACTGACCCACCCCGCTCGATAAACTGATGAATCAAATTATAGACTGTAAAGCATACTCAAGAGTTCACAGTCTGATTGTTATGAAGTGCATGATGGAATTAAAGAGAATAAAGAAACAATACAAACAGAAAAGACTGAAAATGAATAAACTGAAAATTTTTTTTTGCAGAGATGGTTTCCGTGGGTCTAAGAAATAACTCGGAAAGGAATTCTGAAAGTAGTTCAAACGAGGACGAATTGAAAGTACTGAAGAGAAAAATAATCAAAGGTAGTGAAGAAACATTAGGCTTTAGGAAACAAGCCGCCCGAATACCTTGGATCACAAACGAAATATTGGAGTTGATGGATCAGAGGAGAAGACACAAAAATTGTCAGGATAAGGCAGGAAAAGACATTTTAGAAATAAAACAAACAGGAAATATAAAAAATGATAAGAAGAGAGGTTGCAAGAAAATTGCAAATTAGGAAAGTAAATGGTCGTAGGTAAAGTAGATGTGAGGTATAGAAAGATCAAACAAAATTTTGGAGAAATGAAGAAAAGACGTATAAACTCTAAAGTTGCTGAAAGGAAACCTCTCTTAAACTCAGAAGACAGTTAACCGTTCGAAGGAATACATAGAGAAACTGCTTGATGGGGATGATTTAAACAACAGTATACTGAAAAAAAGGCGTTCATTAATAACTTAGGAGATCCTGTTTCAAGAACAGAATTTGACAAGAATGATCTGAAATCAAATAAGGTAGCCAAAATTGATGAGATTCCTATAGAACGTCTGAAATCCCTAGGAGAAGAAGGTATCTAAAGATTATTCAAACTGATATCTGTAGTCACGAAACAGGAGGGATTTAAACTGATATTGGTAAAATTCCGAAGAAAGCACAAGCTTACAAATGCAAGAATTATCACACCATATGTCTAACATCAGATGCTTCAAAATTACTGAATAGGATAATACACAGAAGAATACAAAGGATAGTAGAAGAGATAGTAGGCGAAGATCAGTTTAAGTTTAGTGAAAATTGCGGTAAAAAAAGAAGCAATTTTGTCTTTCACAGTAATATTTTAAGGGTGGATCGAGAAAAACAAAAATACTTTTATGAAATTTGTTGATTTAAAAAATGCTTTTGATAATGGTAAGTGGGACTAGAAATTAAATTTTTAAAGGAGTCAGGTATAAAATATCAAGATAGAAGAATACTTTAAAATCTATATAAGAATCAAGTGTTATAATAAAAGTAGAGAATCATGGAGACATGCATCAGTCAAAAAGGGTATGGGAGAAGGTTGTAGTTTAGCTTCATTAATATTCAGTTTGTATGTAGAGGAAGTAATAGAAAAATTTGAATGTGCCATAAGTGTTCAAGGAGGGGTGGGGGGGGGGGGAAATCAATTTGCTGCGATTTGCTGGATGACATTGTCTTGTTAGCAGAACAGGCTGAAGACACTGAGAAGTTACTGAATGTCATGAAAAAATACTGAATTAAGATTTTGGACTAACTAGAAACCAAAACAAGACAAAATCGATAAAACGTAGTGGAAATGATAGAAGTAATAATGGATTAAATATAAAAATAGCATTGGATGCGATAGGAGAAGTGAATGAATTCTGCTACTAAGGAAGCAAACTTAAAATTGATGGCCCAAACAGATATGATCTTAAAAACATGATTAGCGAATAGATCTTCTATGAAAGAGAGAAATCTTTTAGACTCCGAAAGAACTTTCTAAAATTCTATGTGTAGAACATTGCACTTTATGGTAGCAAAGCATGAACTTTAAGATTATCAGAAAAATAATAATATTGAAGCATTTGAAATGTTGTGCTATAGAATGATGCTGAAAATTAAGTGGACGGTTAAGTACGAAATGAAGCTGTTATGGAAATGATGGGTGACGAAATAAGCTTGTGGAAGAGTCTTATAAAATGAAGAGACAGAATGGTGGGCGACATTTTAAGACATGCGAGATAGGTTAGTTTGTTAGTGGAGGGAACGGTTGAAGCAAATAACTGCAGAGATAGACAAAGTTTAGAATATGTGAAGCAGATAATTGAAGATGTAGGTTATAAGAGATATGTAGAGATGTAGAGGTTAGCACAAGATAAGAAGGAGTGGATGATTGCATCAAAACAGTTGAGAGAATGGAGTAAAGGGGAGTACTGAAAAAATTACCAAAATCACTGAAAGGAGTAAAGACATCAGTGAAATGAAATATATGGATGGAAATTGCCAATGGGACTTTTCTGCGTAGTAATTTATATTAAATCAATTAATTGAAGGAGGTCGGTTATTCTATATCTCGGTTTCTGTTATGAGTTAATACCTCTTATCTGAGGATACTTCTGATGAGATTAATAATTTAAATAAAGTCGATTTTTAAAGTGTCGCCATTATGGCTAAAATGCCAATTTGTATGGTAGGGTGGAAGTAACTTACGATTACTGTAACCTGTAGTGTTGCAATTAAACAAACTCAGAGTAGATGTTGGGAAGACGACTTGAGAGTTTTTCGAAGCGTACTCACATAATACTCATTTATATCAAAAAATTTTGTGTTGAAAATTGGATCTTTTATATTGGTCCTACTCCACGGTCTATTTGTAAAACTCTTTATTGTGGCATTGTGGTTGTAGCATCTAGTGAAACAAATTTCCGCACCTCTTTTTATTCGTTCCATATGTTGAAAGAATAGAATATATTTATGCACCCATATGTTACATTCGTTCTTTTTGTCATTGAAGGCGTATCATTGCAATATTATTCGAATTTGCGTGCAACGTTTATGCCAAAAATGTAATTGTAGTCGTATGTTATCAGGCAGGTTTTCTCATAAGTAACGGTGCAGCACGTGAACGGCTTTCATGAAATGAAAATTATATAATAATTCAGAAGCCTGAGAAAACATGTATAATGTAAGCACGTCCACTGAAACTGTATAAGTATGAATTAAGAGATTTTTACTCTTACAATTAGGCACCACGCTCGTATGAATCCAACAAATTCTATGAAATCTTGATCTACACCTGTCAAAAGTCTTCTTTTATCATTATTAGTGACTGATTGCAAACGATTATCATTCCATTATGACGTTAATAATTGATTACTTCCTCCATATGGGAGTTTATTGCAATTCTGGGGTGACCGGCCAAAACTATTTGAATAACAGTATCTACCCTTGTTCCTTAAGCATTTAGATTTTATAATTCATGCTACTAGTTTAAAGCCTTTGAAAGTGGATGGTTGCTTCTGAAATGGTTATCCATTCAGACTCCGTTGATGCAGTTCTCAAGGAATGTTGTAAATTACACCTTTAATATTATTATCCTCGAACCGTTTCGAAAAAATATTTTGAAACCTTGTTCTTCTCAGGCTCCGTGAGTTGTCTGAGAGCAATTAATGTTGGAGTGTGGCCAAACTGCGTTGCGTCACGTCCTTATCTTCCTCGCCATGATGTGCGATTGACCTTTAAGAGTCAGATTTCACATGTCTTTGTTACTATGAAGGTCTGTGAACCAACATCGATGTTGGATTGCATTACTTTTGATTTCCTTCCATCGTTTTGTATCTCAATATAACAGCCAATTTTATTGTAAAAAAATACGGCAATGGTGGCAAACTCTTGACAGAAATATCTTGTTCCCAAGTGTCAGCTGATTACAATTACAAGAAATAGGACATATGTAAACTCCTTTAAGAAACAATCAGCTGATTGCAACCTAACTTCTCTACCTTTAAACACTGAACCTTCCTTATCACTAAGAATGAAAATCATCATAATTTAAGAAGTTACAGCAAACTTTATATTTTTGGATTTTAGGAACTTTGTTCAATATCTGCGTGATTTATGTGTGTGTGTTCCATGTTTTTGTTAAGAATACGATTTGTCTATTAATGATCAAAATTATGCAAAATTTTGTATTTATTTGCACCGATTATTAGTTTCAGAATACGCAAAGGCAGTTTTACTTTTGAACAACCAATAATCTCTGTTGAAATGGGAAACTTTTATATAAAATTTGTGTATAAAAAATGTTTTAAGAGTTTTTTTTTTTTTTTTTTTTTTCAGTCGTTAGTCTTTCGGCTGGTTTGATGCAATCCTCCATCCCTTCCTATCCTGTGCTAACCTCTTCATTTCTACATACCCCTTACAACCCACGTCTCAATTATCTGCTTCACATATTCTAATCTCTGTCTTCCTCTACAGTTCTTACCTTCGACTGTTTCCTTCACTAACAAATTAACCAATCCAGCATGTCTCAAAATATGACCTACCAGCCTGTCTCTTCTTTCTGTAAGCTTCTTCCATAAACTTCTTCTCTCACCCATCATTTCCAAAACTCGTTCATTTTCTTACTTCGTCTGTCCACCTAATTTTCAGCATTCTTCTGTACCACCACATTCCAAATGCTTCAATTTTCTTTATTTCCGGTATTCATAAAGTCCATGTTTCGCTACCGTAAAGTGCTGTGCTCCACACATAGAGTTTTAAAAAAGTTCTTTCTAATTCCTAGATCAATATTTGAAACTAAAAGGTTTCTCTTTTTCATGAAGGCACTTTTTGCTAGTGCTATTCTGCTTTTAACATCATTCCTGCTTCGGCCATCGGTTTGTAATTTTGCTTTCCAAGTAACAGAACTCACTCACTTCTTCTATTGCATCCGATCCTATTTTTTATATTTAATCTAGTAGTATTGGTATCATTACTGCTACTTTTGTCTTACTTTGATTTATATTCAGTCCAAAATCTTCCTTCAGTATTTTGTTCATGCCATTCAGTAACTTCTCAATATCCTCAGTCCTTTCTGCTAACAGGACAATGTCATCAGCAAATCGTAGCATACTGATTTTTTCTCCGTTGAAAACTTATGCCACATGGAAATTTTTCTTTGACTTTCTTCATTGCTTCTTCTACATAAAAGTTGAATATTAACGGGGATAGACTACAACCTTGCCTCACACCCTTTTTAACTGATTCTTGTCTCTCGTGATTCTCTACTTTTATTATTGACTCTTATATAGTTTATAGAGTATTCTTTTGTCTCTATACTTTAGACCTGTCTTCTTTAAAATTCTGAACATCTTGTCCCACCTAACATTATCAAAAGCTTTTTCTAAATCAGCAAATGCCATAAAAGTATCTTTGAGTTTTCTTGATCCGCCCTTCAAGTATTAATCTTAAAGACAGAATTGCTTCCCTCGTACAGTGATTTTTCCTAAACCCAAACTGATCTTCACCTATCATCTCTTCTACTACTACCCTTTCCATCCTTCTGTATATTATTCTGGTCAGTAATTTTGAAGCATATGATAAAAATAATAATAATTTGTCATAATAATATTACGTCTGATATTATATTTCAATTTTTGTTAAACCGGTTATTTCAAATTAAAATTGATAGATATACATTGTAAAGAGACCATTTGTTGGCTACCGTTAAGAAAACGTGAGTTGCCAAAAAAGGGGGGGGGGGAATTATTAAAATCTGAAATAATTCCTGAAAAATGAAAAATACATTTAATAATGATGCTATAAGGGGATCTAATAGGTTACTAACTAGAACCATGAATTTCAGACACAAAATAAAACCTCATTTATTGAGTCTTATGGCCTTACAAGGTCGGGTAGTAATTAACGTTACGTTAAACACAATTAGATCAGCAAAAACAAGCAATACCGGACGTTTACAATTCGCCGGAGTAAGCAACAAAACTGAATGAAATATCTCAAACAAGTAATAAAACAGCAAAGTTAACATTGAAA
>CM061920.1:132895529-133125691 GCA_031002005.1 Vandiemenella viatica
TGCTTGGAGGAGCTGTTGGCGGCGTGCTTGCTGCAGCTGGCAGCAGCATGTTGACTTCCTCTCCCAGTGCTGTTACGGTTGTTCTCCTCTCGGCGTGGTCTTTTCTTGGACTGCTTTTGGAGTATAGGGGCACCGTCGGCGTAGTCCATTGCTAATGTTTCCAGCGCCTCGCCCACTACGGAACTGGTGCACGTGTTACCCGACGGCGCACTGTCAGTATGTGGCTGTATGCCACCTTCACCATACTCGCCACCCTCCATGGTGGCGAGGTACACACACTCTCCTAAACAAAACTTTTTAGTTGGTTTATTGACTGCTATTCACTGTATAATAGTATACACAACTAGTGCTTGCACTGTCCTAGTTCACGCGTTATTCGTCACAAGGAAAACTCGGAGTGTAGCTCTCTAAGCGCCGATGTTACCTCTACGGCGATCAGGAAGCGACTGAACAATAGCCGTTATGAGCTCCTGCAGTCTGTTCTCCAGGGGAAAATACCAGGAAAGAGAAGTGCTGGTAGAAGAAGAACTTCCTGGCTAAAAAATCTGAGAACATGGACCTCCAAGACAACTACGGAGTTAATCCCAGCATCAACCAGCAGAGACAAGACAGCCAAGATGGTTGCCGACATCCGAAATGGATAGGAACCAGAAGAAGAAGAAGTTGGGTTTAGGGTCTCATATACACAAGTGACATTAATGGTACCATACCGGTACCTCTCGGCAAGCTTGTACAAATTACAGTTACCATGACGATCATGAAGGAAGAAAGGATGTTTTGAGTTACCATCCAGTAACATGATCACGGTAGACGAGGAAAACCTGCAACATCCACATAGTAAACTCTTCGAATATTTCCTCCTGCAACACAATAACGATATTTTTTGAGCCCCAAAACGTGTGTTGCCTAACTTAGAAACTGTCCAATTAGTTAACACCATAATAAATGAGATTCTCATCTGCTCTGCGTTTTAATTAAATGAGCTAAAGCCGAACATTGTAAATGACCTGCTAAATTCTTTGTATCAATGTTTCACTTGGAATAGATGTATCAGTTTAATGTTCTTTGTGTTGAGTAAATTCATATCATTTCCTTGAATTAAATGACAGTAAATGCGGTGACTATTATATTAACTTCAATTGGTCTGTTTCATTTAATGTATTTTTTAAATTGCTTTACGCCTCGTCGACGTCGGAGTCATTAGAGACACGAAATGACTGAGTTTAAGGAACGAGGGGAATTCGGTCAAAGGTCTTTAAAAGGTAGCGTCCCAGCTTTCGACTGGACTAATTTCGGGAAACACGTAAAACCGAAATCAGGATGGTCGGACGATAATTCAAAACTGCGTCCTCCCGATTGCGGGGCTTGAGCACTACGCTCACTCACCAGGCACAGGTTTTTAAATGTTTTACCCAATCTTCCCGTAACATGACTTTGTGGAATTAATTGTGTCCTCGTATTGGATTCGTATAAGCATATTTATAATGACATTAGATTTTATTCAATTTTTAGAAGTATTTCCACGCAACCGACTTTTCTTTGTGAATATAAATTTATGCACATCGTACAATGGCGTCAACCTTAATCATACAGTGGTACACTACAACTTCTACGATACCGGTTTTGTCCGATGGGTAGAACAGTATGTTCATGACAAAACGAATACTGCTCGAGTGATATAAGTGTTCGAAGTAAGGTAATAATACTGTATCTAAGTAGTTTGTGTTTTCTGAAGTTCAATGGCGATTAGAAACAAAATAGAACAAAAGTACTCAATCGTGTTCATAACGTTCTGCGTAAGCCAGAACAAAACAAAATAAATACACAGCCCCTAAGAGTCAAAATAACTCATGAGAACAATCGCAGAACATTTTTTGTGCTGCGCCACGTTGATTACAATAGCAGCAGAAAGTAACAAAAACTGAAATGCCTTCGAGACGTAATATTACACTTTTTGTTTTTCGAATGGCATTAAACCAAATCCTATTTTCCTTTCGTCTATTTGACAACACACCAGCGGCTGCAGAATTAATTAAAATAAATATCGCAGTTGACGCTGGGCGGTTTGAAAAACATCGTGCATACACACATAATAAATTTATTTCAGCGCGGACGCGTTTTCTTTGCCGGTTGCTGAGGGGTCGTGTTTACATTTTATCTGAGCACTGCGGATATCGTCTGCCCGCTGCCTGCATTATGGCTGTTCTTTGGGCACTAAAAGGTCAACAGAGCATTCTTTCTTTGGCCGACAAAGGTTACGAGAACGGCCTTCTATCTATGGAGTGCACAAGACCTTAGCGTTGTCATCTTGAGGTATGGCCACTACAGGCACGTTCAGTTCTCAATGCGAAGCGGCTACCTC
Source organism: Vandiemenella viatica (assembly GCA_031002005.1). NCBI lineage: Eukaryota > Metazoa > Arthropoda > Insecta > Orthoptera > Morabidae > Vandiemenella > Vandiemenella viatica. Next base: position 132,897,892 of record CM061920.1, read on the forward strand.
CCTTTCCGAGAATTTCCTTTTACCTGATCTGCAGTAATTTCTGCAAGGAATGATCCTCGCATTTTTTATCACAAAAGATATGATTTTTAGCGTAGCTGATTTACTCATTTTCTAATGTTCCAATAATCTTTTTAATTTTACGCTCAATTTGTTTTCCCATTTAGACCTGTAATACAAAAATTAAGCACAATTTTACCAACGCATGATTTTTGATTGTTCTTAATTTATTTGTTATTTTCCATAAACAGGACTGAGTCGATGATCGCTATACGCATATTAAGAAACCGATATGATTTCAGAAATTCAAATATATGCCTTACATATATGCGAACATTAAGAAAGATTGCCACATTATTAATTCATTCATCTAATTTAAATTATTACGTTATTCAAGTTGAATTTTTGAGTTAAAAACAAGAACAGTATGTAAAACTAACTGTATTCTTGCGGAGAAATTGACGTAGATATAAGTATTCATTAATTTCAGACTGGAAGCTCAGGTGGTATTGTTTGTATCAGAGAAGGAGGAACTACTGTTTTTATCTGCTACTTCTTAACTTCCTATAGAGAACTAATATAATAAAAAAAGATATACGATGAACAGCGGATCTGATGTCAGCTGTTTTGAAGCAGTTTATTTTTTGAGGCAGTGTGTTTTGTATTATTCTGTTTTCAAGAAGTGTAGATAGGATTATAAAGCACTTGGATATCTACTAAATCAGCGTTAAAAGTGCAATCAAAATGACCTGTGTCTAGATGCCGACAGAACAGATCTGATTCCACTTACCTAACCATGTCTAGTGTGATGTTATATCTTGTTCATTGCAAATGCTCGATACGAAAAATCCCACGATTGTCATATAAGGTATTGTGAACCGATAATCAGTAATTATAAATTCCATTAGGTAATAGCTATTGATCTTAGTAGCGTTCAAATAACCGAGCACTATGGGTGAGCGGTAATGTTCGGTCCAGGCATTCGGGAGGACGGAGGTTCATATCCTTGTCCTGCCATCCAGATTATTATTATTATTATTATTTGCATGGCTCTCAAAATCACACCAGATGATTGGAACAATCGTTCCTTCAAAATGTCTTGGCCGATTTGCTTCTCCTTCCTTGTCCCACCACCTTTCCCAGCTCTCGAGGTAGACAAGCAGTAAAACAGAAGCAAAACAAACACAAAAACACGAAAATTATTTCTTAAAATCGTGTCACTTGGACTCATTACCGAGGGCTTACTGTAGAAATCATGTGAACCGAAGAATATGTATATTACTCCTAAACACAAGTGCCGATATCTAATTATTTCAACACTCCATCGCTTATTTTATTCGGACAATCTGGTTGTTAATAGACGAGTTATCGTGCTCAGAAGAACAGTTGCGTATATACAGACAACAACTGCAGAGGCCAACAGGCATAGGAACAACGTGTCAAAACATTTAAAGGTGACAAAAATTATCGAGTCCACAACGCGAAGGTTGATTGGGTTCTCTCGAAGCAGGAAAAATAAGCCAGAGTGTCAGATGTATAACGCGAGCTTCTTTCACTGAGACGACAGAAAAGAAACGTTTTCAGGATTTCAGCGTCCGCGCTGAAAGGAATCCCTCCAGAACGTGAGTCTGCTGGCTTAAGCATTATTCAATGGTTCTAGTAAGTAAAACAAAGTTATTAAGTAACTGGTTAAGACGTAGTAAAAGATTAAAAAACAATTTTGACCAAGGTACCAGTAGGAGAAATTATGTCGCATGGTGGCAGGATTATCATTTAAGTTGAACTTTGCGACACTGTATACAAATTAAACACAGCATTTTCATAATTCTTGTAGATTTACGACATTCGTTATACCCACAAGATTACTGACTACTTGAGGCATATTATAAAACTGTGTCATTGTAATTTTAATAATTTTTTAAAATAATTATACCTTTGATATAATGATTAATCTGCTTTCATTATTGCCACGCAGAATATTCATCATAGACGTGCTTAATAAATTATAATTGTGGTTCAGGTATTGTCTTAGCTTAAAGAGAAGTGCACAGTGATGTATGATTCATGTAATAACTTCGGTAAATGAGTATCTTGTTCAAAATAATTCCACAGGTGTTGTGTAATAAAGCGAACGTGAGGAATGAGACTGTGCCTCGGATTAATCTGACTGGTAATCCTGCCGATAAAACAGCAGATAAGACTGACGTGGAAACTGAGATACAGAGTGAGCCTGCCGTAGTTCACTCACTGGAGCTGTTTTTTCTAAATGCAAAGGATCCGAAATAATTAACCAAGCAACTTGCGCTTTATTTCTTCACGCTGATAACAAAGGTCGATATATCTCACACAGTTTCTAAACCATAGTTGCAGAGACATTGTAAAGTATATGGGTTAAAACCCAACTGTGAAGTAAGGTAAGGGCTGTTATTCCTGGTTTCGTATAGAGAGCTAGGCCCGGTTCGACTTCATTGCTACAAAAACTGCGTAGCGCGTTCAGTTAACAGAGGCGGCTCAAGGTCACTCTGCTCTATCCCCACTCCACTGTCGTTACCCCTACATGCGAAGGGGAAAGAGTTCCACCTGACAAATTTGCCACCCCAGTGCATTGAAACTCCGGTCTGCTGGGAGGAGCAGGCAACGGCAGGGTGTGGTGAGGTGATGAGCTGGCTAACAGGAACGTGACCTTGAAGCGCCATTTGACCGTGAACAGGATATAAATTTATTCCAGTCGCTGACTCTCTCAACAATAAAAGAAAATTTTCCTCCTTCCTTACGCCGCCTTACGTCAAGTGTTAGTTTGCGTTCACGGTCGAGTCTGCCATTCCACATACTACTCATATATCCCCAGCACTATGTTCGGTCCCTTCCTGCATTTTAGATAACTTAACTAGCAGGTCTTGAACAAGAGAATGCTACTGCTGTAAAATTATTGGGGCTATAAGGCGGTCTGGTGGCTCTGTGGTTAAGGTGACTAACAGGAGATCGAAAGGTCTCTGGTTCGAAACTTTATTACGGCGGGGATTTTCATAGGCCCTTAACCCGACCTTCACCTCTGGCACAGCTTGCTGTGTAATGTGAAGTACGGCAGAACGCTTCCTTGGTTCGGATTCCACGTTTAAGACTGTAGGTCCCCTATAAGTGGTAGGATTAGCGGATTTCGTTGGACGGGTACGATAGCGGCGGATTGCGCAGCAGAAGTGAAAACACGTCACCGGTCATTACAACAACACGAATATACATTTACTGGGATTGTAATCACGAAAATAGAGAAGTATGATGCCATATTTGTAAAAACGGACGTCTTATTTTGTTCTATTAACGAACTTAATTGTGAAGGTTCTCAGTGCCAACGAAAAGGCATCTTCTGCTACATAGATGCTGCGTATCACGTAACAGAAGAGGAAAATATTTTATAATGTAATATATAGGACCTACAAACAAGGTGGATATCCATGAAAATAAGCTAAGGTCAGGCATAATAGAGTGTTGAGTGTAGGTTTAGTTTGTACTCTGAAGAACGTGAACTCTTCGGATACACGACATTTTAGATTACGCAACCTTTGCTGATTGGTTTGTTCGGAAGCCGCCATGTCATTACCACGCGCGGGATCCAGCACGATTACTGAGATCTCCAGACTCTTGATGCGCATTAGCCAAGAGCGTATGAGAATTTATGCCAGTTAAATGTGTGTTCAAATAGCTGAATGGCTTAATAGTGATAATAAGAACTTAAAGATACCACTTTCAAGGTACGAACCAACTGTCGTTCCTCTTCCAATGAGTTTTGAAAGCTACGGCATATTCGATAACATGCTACCACTACGTTTGGTTCTGGGGGTAGGCGATTTCAAAACATTCCGAGTCCTACAAATAATACCAGAGTAAAAACCAGATAGTAGTGTAGGCCAGATGCAAAACTATTTTATTTAGGATTAATAATAATAAAAGAAACTTGATGTTTTGGACAATACCAGAAGTAAACCGGTCGACAACATTCATTGTCGACATAATACCGTCTAAAGATATATCCACTTGTATTCTGAGAAGATGTGAATTTTAGATACGGAGCCAATTATAATATGTGTTTTTACATTTATATTCCAATGTTTAGAAAATCTCATCACGATGAAAATGAGAATGTAATTTCGGGAATAGTATTAAGGACATTTTCAGTGGTAGAAATACGATTAAATACATTGAGATGACGTAGGTGATTTTCTTTTTACTCCGTTCGTTGGGAAACACTTAGTCTTGCCACCTAGATAATTTAAATAAAATAATTGTAAATAAAATAAAAGATGATTTTATTATCATGAATAAATTGCAGAGGTTTTTATACTGAAATGGAAAACTAACTGTTTCATTTATAGAATTAAAAATTGAATTTATTGTACTGTATTTCAAAATTGGGGATATGTAAAAGTCTGCATCATTTCTATGGTAACATTTAAGAAAAAGCATAATACGCACATTATGATCGTCATAAATTAACTACGTCATATACCAGAATGGAAATGAGGCTACAGAGACGGCAATAAACGAAAATTACTGTTCAAACTTTTGGGACCCATGAATATTAATTCGGAACCTTTAGCCAGCTTATTGTGCGGTTAGGCCATCGGATAAATGAAATATCTACAAAGAACTGTTATGAAGTTAGTGAAAATTGTGCTAATTGTTCGTTGATTAAGCAATGACCACAACTGCCAGTTCTGTAGGAGCGTCATTCACTTCACACTGATCTGTGCAGAACCTTGTCGCTCTATGCAAAACGCTTATACTGCGCTCAGTCGATCTATGCTCTGCCAAGCCGTTTTCGTTGGCAAGAATTCTAAAAGTTAATCATAGGCTTGTGGAACTCCGTAGCGCATGCACCGTGCACGCTGCAGAAGCCGTGATCTTGCCTCCTGCAATACTGAAACCGGAGTCGTGTCCTTTGCAATATCGGAGGTCAAGAGTTGGTAGCTGTCCCTCTGCTCTGCTCTCTCTGTGAATATTCTGGCCAATCAACGATAAGGGTCTCTCCTCTCGTCACTCATACATTTATATTGTTTATCTATAACTAATTTTACAATTGGTCGTCTTATTGTTTAACAAACGTTACATTCCACCACTAATGACGTTAATTGCGTGACGTCTAGGTATTTAGCTGTAATTGTCATGTCACAAAAAAAATTTTGATCGCCAGCTCTCGATCTGTTTGTTATTTATCTGATCTTGAAAGAGGTGCCTTAAACCAAATTCCCTGGCCGCTTCCGCGAAGCCAACCATTAGCACCTGGCCTCCATAGGATCAGCTTTCGAGACCAGTATAAAGGAACTGTCAGCAAATCGACTTCTGCCGCATGGAGGGTGCAGGAAAAGGGGGGGGGGGAAAGATGGATGTGTAGGGAAGTTGCCACCGGAGCGTGCACCCCATTGAAATTAAATTAAATAAATTAAAATCTACATGTCTGGTGACTGTATTTAACTGTACCGCTCGAATGTTCAAATAACAGTGTTCGGTGGTTATATGATTATGGAAATATATACCTAATAACCGGATGATTATTACAATAAGTAGCTGAGTTCAAAGTAAATCTTCTGCTAAAGTAGTCCAGATTCTATTATATTCCAAACTATAGTCGAATACATTTTGCTCGTATGATTCCATGAACCACCAAAATCGTACAAGCATTGTTCCTATGATTGATACAGTGATTGAAGTAGGAGATAAGATTGTCCCCGTCATTCGGTCGGTCAGGTGATTAGGAAATGGAAGACTCATCATCAAATCCCCAACAAAAGTTAGGATTTTTACTCGAAGCTGACGATTCCGGAAGGCAGGAAGGAGGTGCTCAAAACGGTGCTAGGGTCAAGGTCTCGGTGGCGTGCACAGAGAGGATCTTTAAATTTTGAACCCACAGTCAGACAATAGAGTTAATCAAACTCGTTTGAATATAATTGACTGACTGCTCTGCAGAAGTCTAAGTGGTATTTTCCAGTTAGTTAATTCGACCTGAGGAAGTAATAATAGCGTCATTTGTAAAACAATTGTACGTCTAAATTACTCTGATCGATATTGGAGCTCTGGTCTAACCTCGACCTACATCCAGGCACAGAACATTGCGTGTTCGCTATCCGTCTGCTCGACTATTTGTAGTTGGACTCAAACTCAATAGTTCGTCGGTAGGAACACCAACCTGTTTTTTTTTCAACTTCCCGGATTACTACTCAGTACTTTGCATCAGTAGTTCCGTTTACAGTCTTAGCAAGTTTCAATGTAACATTATATTTTAAAGTCTATAACTATTCGCTTAACGTTTATACGTGTTACACTGTTAATCTACTTGTTAAAAACTCTCTGTGGATTATGACAACACTGTAGTGGATTATGTGATCAGCAATTTTTTAACAATGTAAAATATATAATGCAGGAAGATTAAGTTCAAAAATTATTTTTGTTACTGGCCACGATAGAAAAGATCGATTTGAACGATTTATCGGAGTCTTTTCATTTTTTTTATAATATTTTTTAAGGAAGTAATCCAATTGACACTTTTTAGTTGAGAAAAACATGTTGGAAAATATAATCTTATATTGCATTTTAATTTGTTATCTATTTCCTATTTCACTCTGAAGAAGGTGTCAATTGCGTTTATTTAGAGCTAAGAATGGTGTTAAATGGAGATATAAAACTAAACTTAATCCATAACATGAACGTTTGTGCAATCCGTTAGCGATTAGGCGTTGATAGATATTGGCGTAAGAATTAAAAGTAATGCATGGAATAGGAAAAATGACCATGATCTCAAACTAGCACCTGATTTCAGGCACAAGGTTGTAGGAAGATTTTCTTTCTTTGGTAAGGGGGTTATGGATTGAGATAAGTTACCAAGAGAATTGATGAATAATTTACCAAAAACGTTTAAATAATTTAAAGCTGAAATTTTAAGAGAGCAAAAGTAGGTGGGTACAGTAAAGGGGGAAAAATGGGTGTGTAGGGAAATTGCCACAGAAGTGTGCGCTCCGTTGCAATTAAATTAAATTAAATCCTCCTGAAGGAATAGTACTAAGCCAGTGTATCAGATGTATTACGGATAGTTCCCACAGTTAAACATGGAATCTGAACCACGCAGCGTCCTGGCATTCGTCATATGAACAAAACAAAGAAATTCCAGGCCGCACCCGGATTCTAACCCGGGGCCTTTAATTTTCAAGGCGAACTGCTAATCCACTGTGCTATTTTAGTTTAAGATTTTTTTTTTTATTTCAAGAATTAAAATTTTACACACACACAAAAAAAAAAAAAAAAAAAAAAACCTTACAGAATTATTTTTTCAGTCAACGTGAAAGTCCTTAAAAATCAAACAGCGCATTTCGTCATCTTAGAGTTCAGACTACTATTTTTCACAGAAGTCATAGAATGGGACGAATTGAGATTCTTTACGTTCTTTTAAAAGACGTTTGATTAAATGTTTCCCTCTATAACCATGGTCTTCAAGGCACTGCAGGAGTTCCCAAATTCTCTGTCATACTTCAAACCATTGAGTGGGATGACCTATATCTGTCGCGAGAATTTTTATATAAGGGTTTACAATTATCGGCCGTAATTTTTATCAATATGTCTTTCAGTTTTTAACCACAGTCTATCAATCCTGTTAGTGTTTTTAAATTTTTCGAGTTTCGGATTCTGTTTAATTTTCATGTCGGCGGCAAAATGTGTCTTTTTCTTGCTTCTAGCTTTAATCTCGTCGAGGTTATTAGAGGCGGAAAAGGAATGGAGTAAGCAACTGGAAGTAATTCGGCCATGGCCTTTTGAAGGAACTATCCCGGCATTCGCCTGGAGTGATTTCGGGAAATCATGCACACACAAAATGCTTTATCATCCAGACAACGGCTTTTTATTTTCTTTTTTCAGCAGGGAACGGTCTGTAAATACATCTTAAAATCCTTGCATCTGTTAATTTATGTGAATCTCCTCTAGAAGTTTTATTTAATTTTTCTCGTACCCATTTTCAAACGTGTTTTCTTCTAGCTGATACAGGATCTGTAATACTATTCGAGTTATTTTAATTATTAAAGTCATAGTGGTCGTTTTCATTGATACCCAGCTCTTCTTTTGTAGAGATGTATACCATTAACCACGGATTCTTGTTGATTTATGCGAGGAACAACTCCACGGCTGACGTTTCTCCGTACCGTTTTCCAATTAAAGTTGATTTTTGCTTCAGTCCTCAGTTTTCTTTGCTATATTAATTTGGTGTTTTCTTCAGGTGTTTTCTCGTACTCTTTGATGTCGTTTTAGATTGTTTCAAGAGCGGTGACTGGCGAAATGTACTGTTGTTGACGTTTAGTGCAATTATAACTGTACATTTTAGACTGGGACGCTTAGTGGTTAAAGTTTATATTGTTCTGTTAATAAAAAAAACGTCCTTGAGTTTAAAAGGACAGATTGCAGGCAAGTCAGCTTTCTGACCTTGACACGTACAACTGATCTTGAACTACTCTCCACCTTAATCTATCTCTGATGAAGACTCCAATATACATTCTTATCATGATCAGATGTTTCTTTGATATTGGCAACAGCTGTGGCACATACAAAAACCATGCTATCAAGGATATACCCGTGATTTTTATTTTCCTCTATTAAGTCTTGAAGGGTCTGTGATGTTCCAGTAACATTATGTATAATTTTTTCCCAATTTTGCTTTATCATTTATTGAAAGTTTGGTATTTTGAATTAATTTGAGATTACCAAAAAGGAATCTGTAAGCGAGGCGTTTGAACCTAAAAAGAGGCAAAAGTTCTTATTTATTTTTGTTTATACTGTAACGAGCCGCGCTGTCGCCACGTTACAAGGTGCATTTTTATTATATATGTAATAATATAAAAGTAATTTACATAAATCTTGGGCGACCACGTGAATAGATTTTTGTTGTAATTTTATAAAGTACGCAAGATTCCAAGTGAGGACTGTAATGAAATGGTGAACTTATACAGTGTATCGTAGCAAAGCGAATATTAAAGAGTTATTGAGCTATGTAGGCTTGAAGCTAATCTTGGTCTTTCCGAGCCATGGCGACAGCACGTCGCGGATTTGGGATTTGCCAGACCACACACACTGCTCCCTGGGGATGGGTCACTCACCGAGCGGGAAAAGCCTGCCGTCCGAAACCCGAATGTTCTCTCTCCCCGGCGAACTTAGCCGAATATGTCCGACCTCTGTTGGATTCTTTGGCCAAATCACATATCGAGGATATCACGTGACATTAGGTGCCGACCTGAAGGTCCAATCAAAATGAGCGTATAACTCAAAATCCTGGGAATTTTTGTTGTATGTGAGCTTCGAGACTACAAATGGGCGGAGCAAGAAGTTTCCTCGTGGACCGAAGAGCGAGGAGCTGACATTCTAGATTCTAACTTCGATCGCACCAGTCTGAGGTTGACTTGGAAAGTTGACTTCTTTCGCTAACCGCAGCTTGCCTTGCTGGAGCAAGGTTATCACCGCAACACAGCCGGTAATGCGATGATGCGCATTGCCAGACCAGAGATGCCTATAGCCGACTTGTGAGATAATCTCACATATCGTGGGTCCGCTACACTCATCACAGACATCAGACGCAGAACTACAATGGTAATTGATTACGACCAAGCCATGTGATTGTGCATTCCGTGAAACAGAACCCGTAAGCGACTTTGAGAGGATAGGTCCATGTTCTCACTTTGTAATTGTAAAAACCCCTGAGCTAGCGGCATAATTTGCCAGAACTAGTTAATTTCGAATGATATATTGTTCATTCTGGCGCCCATGATTTTCTTTTTAACTGTAAAGTCACAGTATTATGATGCCTTTGTCTGAGGTAGTCATAACTTGTATTTTTCATTGTTTCCAGTTGTCATTATTTCTTGCATTTTGATTCTGAGATATTTAAAAGTAAATAATATAATTGTTTGCTTGCCCATGACGGCTAATTGTAACTCTGAGCGTTGCTTTTATGATTTTGCCAATTTGTGTTAATGTTAATGGTAAATTCGCTCAGACTTGTAATCGCCAGTGATAAGAAAATAAATGTCATATTGTGACAATTTTTCCTAAATTCCAACTAACGTCGAGATTCTTGCAAAAGTAATAAATTCCCACTCCTTCATAAATAAATTAAGATTAAAATCCACAATTATTAATCATAAAGGTATGAAAGATAATTGTAACGTGGTTTGCCCACCAAGGCACCCACCACATAATGGCGCCCAACGTGGGGCCAGATGAGACATTACTACTTAATGTCTGCGAACTTGGTGGCACTAATTCAAATCAATACAATTTGGAGCCCAAATTCAGAATGTTTCATGGAATGTTGCACATGGTTTTTGGCTGTTTTATCATTCTTGTAGTCAATAGATATTCATACAAGATTTTATTTTGATGTTTCACTTATATTTTAATGCATAAAGTTCATTTTGTTTCAATGCATAAAATTTATTTTGTTTCAACGCATTAAAAGAAGTTCATTTGTGTATTTCAATTGAGATGCAATACACTTTGTATTGTAACAATTTTGTGATCAGTTTAAAATTTTTAAATGAGTAACTTCAGTGTTGATTTCTTAATGCATGGTAGCTGATAAGAAAATTAAAGACACGCATGTCTTGCCCATGTGTTTGAAAGTAAGTCTGCTTTCATGGTGTTGTGTTGCATGATTCATCGTTGCTTTTCTCTTGCTGTATTTTGGAGGGGTATATGTATTTGTGTGTATTGAAATTCGCGGTATTTTTGTTGTTAGTGAATCTAGATTTCGTCATTGCACAATTGCGGTGTAAATTCATTCGTTGTGTGTTCATATGAAGCTACGATCTCGTACGATAAAAGATTTCGATATGGAAGATCAGTCTGATAGACAAAAATCTCCCGAAATCATGAACGATCAGGTTCAGTTAACGGAACAAAGCGAAATATTGGCTGCTGGGGAGGGGAACGTAAGTTCTGAAGTTCCGACCCACTCATATAGTTCGCAGTCTACTTTGTCGCCACAGGAAGATATGGAAAATTTTCCGTCTCCTGTCGGTGAAATGGCACAGAATACGCTCACACATTCAGAACAGACCCAACAGCAAATGCTTAACATGTTGATGACTGCAATAGGGCAACAATTTAATACTGTAATTAATTCACTAAAAGAGGAAAATAAGAGCACGAATCAACAATTAAAGCAGGATTTAAGCCTGCAAATTAATTCACAAAAAGAGGAATTAAGAGTTCAAATTAATTCACAAAAACAGGAATCAAGCCAGCAATTTCTGGAATTAAACAAGCGTTTTGATTCACAAAAGGAGGAAAATAAGAGAAATTCGGATTTGCTTAGGCAGAGTTTTGATTCGCAAGCTGCGATATTAACAAACTTGGACGAAAAATTATCCACCTTACGTTCTGAGGTCACAAAAGAAATATCGGAATTCAAGTCTGAGATAACTAAAATTGTTTCTAAGCTGGAAAGGGACACAGAAGAAGTAAAAACTACCTGTGCTTCTTTGCAAACGGCCAACAAACAATTATCCAAAAGACTTGACGCTACCGAACTGTCCATTGAACAGATGCGAAACGAGAACGGCCAAAACCTAGGGCAAATTTCGGAATTTGTTCAAGAGGTCAAAGACCAAAGCGAACAAAACATCCGAAAACTTAGCTCAGAGATGACTGCCGTGGCAAGTTCAGTTGAGCTCGTTAAGACGGCACAAACCGAGTTGAAATTGTCACTGGACGAATTTCTGGAAGCCGAACGTAGTAATTTTAGTCCTCCACAAAATCCTCCGAATGCGATATTACAGACTGCGAGTGAGTCGATTGTTAAAGTCACTACTCAACTCTTAATCAGTGAAATTGTCAGTTTGTACGCAAAAATATCTGAAATCAAGAAACACAACAATTTCAGTTGTCTTGGATCCACAGTTAAGTGCAAACTGTCGGTAAAGCACAAGACATTTGTAGGGCAGGAGAGGAAAGATGTACAGTACATGTCGTTCTTAAAAGCCATACAAGCGTCGGCAAGTTTTCCAATCATCGGAGAAATGCGAAATCAGTCTCAGAATTCACAGCCTATCAACATCGCGTGGAAATTTTCTGTCCGTAACTTTGTGTGGAACACTACACAATTTGTTCATTCCTTGCGGTCAGAAAAGACGCAATTGTCAGCTGGACCCGATAGTAAGTGTTGTCGGTCGACGGACTCTGTACCTGTTCCAGGAATGTCATTAGCTGTCGGGCGGCACAAACCGCCGAACGTCTGCAACCTTGTAAGCCCAAGGTTCTGCGTCCTTCGAAATCCTGTTGAAAGCGGTAAAGACGAATATTCGCGACGCAGAATTATTTTCCAGAGGAAGATCCATGGACGTCTCAAATTCGTCTTGTAGGCATTGTTCAACAAGTTGTGTAGCATGCCAAATACGTTGACGAAAAGGCTGACTATGAATTGACCGATTTGAATCATAAAAAAAGGGGAAATTAAATGTACAGTATACATTCTATTAGGTTAGACGCCTTACCGAAATTAATCATGCTTGAAAAACGCCGATGCCAGTTCCGCTAGTTTAAACCGTCTGTTTTGCTGGAAGATTAGATAAACGGAAAATAAAATTCAAGTTAGACACATTTGCACTTACAGTTAAAGCTACTTAGGATATTTCCATATTCGGAATTTTTAATGTCTTTTTTCGCTATTCCGAACTTTTTTTTGTCCACGTGAAATATTAATAGTCACTTTTGACTTTCACGCTGTTAAGGGGACGTGATTTGATAAAATTCCTGAAATATTAAATGTTTTCCTGAGCCAGATAAATTGATACGCGCTCGCGGAAAATGAAGCGCCATTAGCAAGCACAATTTCTTGTCTTCGCAATCACAATGAATCTGACAGCGATACAAATATTGTGATATGCTTTCTAAGATGTATTTTGTGACATAAACGAAAAGGGTTTCAACATTTTGTGATGCATGAGTTCGATGTAACATTTTACCTTAGGTAGTTGCATTATATCTTTTCTGAGCAGAAGTGTACAGCGAGCGTAATGACGCTTTGTCTGTGTTGATCGAAGATCGCAAGTTATCTCGTCAACGAAATTTACTTCTTGGTTTTAGTGTATCTGTAAAGGGTGGCTAACGTGCCATAGATAATGCCCTATAGAACACGAAACCTTGCCAGAAAGATTTGTTTAAATTGTGTTAGTCATCACAGAAATTAGGAATCTTAAGTTGAACGATTACAGATATACAGGAGAGTTTTCACAATACCTTGCTGTTATTTTGCTGATGATAGCGCGTGGTCAAAGTGCAATAAGTTAAAGGCGACTGCATTTGTAAAGGCTAAGAAAAAAAAAAAACTTTATTTACGGGATATATTCAATAATTCAGCCAAGTTAAGGTAATTTTATTTGATGCTAACTTCAATTGAAAAGGAATTTTGTATATGATAAATGCACAGATGGTGAAGACGTGAACAATAAGATTATTGGTGATATCGACGTTTTTCCTGCTATATTTCTGGCCTTATTTGGTGGCCAGAGTGATCTCGAAGAATTGTTATTTGTTGACGTACGGACAAACCGAGATCGGGCCTCATAACGCCCGGAACTTAAAGCCGTTTCATACAAAGTAACGGTTTCGGAAGAGCTGGGGACAGCTACCCTCGAACCGCTTAGATCATTAGCGCGGGTAGACGGCTGAACTCAACCGGCAGGTTCCTAGAATTCTGGCAGGTAGCGCATACCCAAGAATGAATGGGAAAGAAAACAAAAGTTTACGCCTCGTTCTAGCGGTATTTCGCGTACCCTAACTGTAAAGTGTATAGTATTCCGTAAATTAGACTAAAACTATTGTTGGACAGCATACATTTAGTTCAGGATTGTGTGCACTCAACGAAAATAATTTCAAAGTTTATATTTGTGCTTTATATAGATTTGTAGTATTCTGCTAGCGTGAAATCTCGAAATTGCTTTGTATTGGCAAACGGAAAACCTGAGAGCGAACCGTTCTGTGCACAAAGCTTACGACCTTTTCATACAAGCTAAAGAAGCATAAGTGATTTTTGACCATGAACACGGGCACATCTTCTCTGAAATGCTTATTGAATTAACCGTCGGTCATGACGAAAATCACGTCACCGAATCCGACTAAACTATTCCGTTGTTTTGAGATTAAAACCGCGCAATATAATGAGATATTTTACGCTCACCTCTAGCATCTTTATGGATGTTTGTTGAAGGCAGAATTATTTTTATGCACATGAGTAAAACATCACGCTAAATTGTAAATACAATGTATAGTTCAGCCACTTTCTGCATAAGTGTTCTGACAATGTTTTGTTTTATTAATGTGTTTCATTTTAGTGATTTAATGATAAGATTTGATACAAGATATTTTCAAGATTATTATTATTTAAACATGTATGTAAATAATTTCTTTTCATGTATATTTTAGTATTGTGTTTAATATAACTTTGTATTTGGGAAGGCTACCTGAATTCACGTGCTTCTGTTTGTAAAGAATTGTAAGACGGCCAGAAGGACATATGCTCCCGTTATATATTCACCTTACAAGGCAGGAATACCGATGGTTATTGGAATCACATTTAAAATTAATGTAATTATAAAAATGCTTAAGTTTTTGTTGAGTCACAATGGAGGTAGAATTAGGTAGTTAAAAATAAAATTATTGTACCATAATTTTATTTTCACCAACGGCCGGCCATATTGTAACGAGCCGCGCTGTCGCCACGTTACAAGGTGCATTTTTATTATATATGTAATAATATAAGAGTAATTTACATAAATCTTGGGCGACCACGTGAATAGATTTTTGTTGTAATTTTATAAAGTACGCAAGATTCCAAGTGAGGACTGTAATGAAATGGTGAACTTATACAGTGTATCGTAGCAAAGCGAATATTAAAGAGTTATTGAGCTATGTAGGCTTAAAGCTAATCTTGGTCTTTCCGAGCCATGGCGACAGCACGTCGCGGATTTGGGATTTGCCAGACCACACACACTGCTCCCTGGGGATGGGTCACTCACCGAGCGGGAAAAGCCTGCCGTCCGAAACCCGAATGTTCTCTCTCCCCGGCGAACTTAGCCGAATATGTCCGACCTCTGTTGGATTCTTTGGCCAAATCACATATCGAGGATATCACGTGACATTAGGTGCCGACCTGAAGGTCCAATCAAAATGAGCGTATAACTCAAAATCCTGGGAATTTTTGTTGTATGTGAGCTTCGAGACTACAAATGGGCGGAGCAAGAAGTTTCCTCGTGGACCGAAGAGCGAAGAGCTGACATTCTAGATTCTAACTTCGATCGCACCAGTCTGAGGTTGACTTGGAAAGTTGACTTCTTTCGCTAACCGCAGCTTGCCTTGCTGGAGCAAGGTTATCACCGCAACACAGCCGGTAATGCGATGATGCGCATTGCCAGACCAGAGATGCCTATAGCCGACTTGTGAGATAATCTCACATATCGTGGGTCCGCTACACTCATCACAGACATCAGACGCAGAACTACAATGGTAATTGATTACGACCAAGCCATGTGATTGTGCATTCCGTGAAACAGAACCCGTAAGCGACTTTGAGAGGATAGGTCCATGTTCTCACTTTGTAATTGTAAAAACCCCTGAGCTAGCGGCATAATTTGCCAGAACTAGTTAATTTCGAATGATATATTGTTCATTCTGGCGCCCATGATTTTCTTTTTAACTGTAAAGTCACAGTATTATGATGCCTTTGTCTGAGGTAGTCATAACTTGTATTTTTCATTGTTTCCAGTTGTCATTATTTCTTGCATTTTGATTCTGAGATATTTAAAAGTAAATATATAATTGTTTGCTTGCCCATGACGGCTAATTGTAACTCTGAGCGTTGCTTTTATGATTTTGCCAATTTGTGTTAATGTTAATGGTAAATTCGCTCAGACTTGTAATCGCCAGTGATAAGAAAATAAATGTCATATTGTGACAATTTTTCCTAAATTCCAACTAACGTCGAGATTCTTGCAAAAGTAATAAATTCCCACTCCTTCATAAATAAATTAAGATTAAAATCCACAATTATTAATCATAAAGGTATGAAAGATAATTGTAACGTGGTTTGCCCACCAAGGCACCCACCACAATACTCGCTCCGGCAGATCTGATGAATGGTAAAAAGCAAATAGGCCTACTGAAAAAGCAATTTGGACTTAATGCTGGAAAAATCGAGCTAAGGGCATGAATTATAGGAGAAACGTGTGACAATAACAGTAAAGTATCAAAACGGTGACATGTATTAGAGCAAGTAAGATGGTTCTGATGTTTACAAAACATGGTCAAAGTTAGGGTGATATCAAGTAAATTAGGTGTAGTGATTGAAGGCTTTTATAAAAAAAGAAAACTTTTAATATTAGATACTAATACTGGATTCAGAAACACATATTAATGTGGAATACAAAACTTTGTGGAAGTCGAATCAGTAGAAATGAGAGAAATGGAAACATATGTAATATGCAGCGATACAAATACTTTAAAAATTGAATGGCGAGATGGAATACTAAGGGCCACGTTGTTGAAAAGATTGACGAAGGCAGCAGCTTATGAAAGAATCTCACAGCAAGTAGAAATTTTAAGAGAGATGGGATCAGTTATGTGCTTATAGAGATAATAAAAGAATAACTGTATACCGAGCCTGAAAGTGGAATAATTGAAGCAGATAACTAACGACGTAGTCTAAAGGATTCGAAAACTCTTTCTCGCTGTCGATTCAATTTGAGGGCTATGGGAAGTAAGTCAGGTAGATTTCCCCGGTTAATTGCCCCAGAGCACATTAAGTTGCTGATTTGTTAAAGGAATTTGGTTGAGTGTCATTAAAAGACAGGAAACGAAGTACTGGAAGTAAATAATGGATATACGTATAGGCTATGAGCCCTGTACGGATGTTAGTAGATGAATTATAATTAGTGCGAGGAAGGGAAGAGATGAACATGAGCACAAACTATCAAAGTTGGAAAATTTTCTTTTGTATGTAGAGGATTCCCGGAATAAGGAGTCACCCACTGCTTGCCAACGGCGTCCGAAAGGAGGGTGGAAGAGCGAGGAGCGGTGCAGGGCAACCCTTTGCCCTTGGACTGGGAAACGGACCCTAAAGATAGATAAATCAAATATGGCCAACAGCATGGACAACTGGAAGCCACTAAAGACCCAAAGAGTATCTCGAGGACATGTAATCCTCCCAAATTACATATAGAATGATGGCTTCTTCATGTGTAAATATTCAGGAGATAAAATAGTCCCCTAATCGGATCGTGAACACAGGAGAATTAGCACACAAGCTGTCAGTGGAGTTACTGGTGTAGGATTTATAATTAACTAGGGAGTATGGAAAAAGCATGGTCCAACAATGTTGATACAAAAGAATCTTTTTTTCTTGTTGCTTTACGCCCCGCCGACGTCGAGATCATTAGAGGCGCGAAAGGACTGGGGACAAGGAACGGGAAGGAATTCGGCCATAACCTTTTAAAGGAACCATCTCGATATTAGCTGTAGATATTTGGGGAAATCATGGAAAATCCAAATCTTGAAAGCCAGACGGGGATCAACCTACGTTCTCTCGAATGCGAGGCAACAACGCTTACCACTGACCCACCACGCTCGTTAAACTGATGAATCAAATTATAGACTGTAAAGCATACTCAAGAGTTCACAGTCTTATTGTTATGAAGTGCATGATGGAATTAAAGAGAATAAAGAAACAATACAAGCAGAAAAGACTGAAAATGAATAAACTGAAAACATTTTTTTGCAGAGATGGTAGCCGTGGGTCTAAGAAATATCTCGGAAAGGAACTCTGAAAGTAGTTCAAACGAGGACGAATGGAAAGAACTGAAGAGAAAAATAATCAAAGGTACTGAAGAAACATTAAGCTTTAGGAAACAAGCCGCCCGAACACCTTGGATCACAAACGAAATATTGGAGTTGATGGATCAGAGGAGAAGGCACAAAAATTGTCAGGATAAGGCAGAAAAGAACAATAATGACATTTTAGAAATCAAACAAACAGGAAATATAAAAAATGATAAGAAGAGAGGTTGCAAGAAAATTGCAAATTAGGAAAGTAAACGGTCGTAGGTAAAGTAGATGTGAGGTATACGAAGATCAAACAAAATTGTGGAGAAATGAAGAAAAGACGTATAAGCTCTAAAGTTGCTGAAAGGAAACCTCTTTTAAACTCGGAAGACAGTTAACCGTTCGAAGGAATACATAGAGAAACTGCTTGATGGGGATGATTTAAACAACAGTATACTGAAAAAAGGCGTTCATTAATAACTTAGGAGATCCTGTTTCAAGAACAGAATTTGACAAGAATGATCTGAAATCAAATAAGGTAGCCAGAATTAATGAGATTCCTATAGAACTTCTGAAATCCCTAGGAGAAGAAGGTATCTAAAGATTATTCGAACTGATATCAGTAGTCACGAAATAGGAGGGATTTAAACTGATATCGGTAAAATTCCGATGAAAGCACAAGATTACAAATGCATGAATTATCACATCATATGTCTAACATCATATGCTTCAAAATTACTGACTAGGATAATACACAGAAGAATACAAAGGATAGTAGAAGAGATAGTAGACGAAGATCAGTTTAAGTTTAGTGAAAATTGCGGTAAAAAAAATAAGCGATTTTGTCTTTCAGAGCAATATTTTAAGGGTGGATCGAGAAAAACAAAAATACTTTTATGACATTAGTTGATTTAAAAAATGCTTTTGATAATGGTAAGTGGGACTAGAAATTCAAATTTTTAAAGGAGTCAGGTGTAAAATATCAAGATAGAAGAATACTTTAAAATCTATATAAGAATCAAGTGTTATAATAAAAGTAGGGAATCATGGAGACATGCATCAGTCAAAAAGGGTGTGGGAGAAGGTTGTAGTTTATCTTCATTAATATTCAGTTTGTATGTAGAGGAAGCAATAAAGGAAGTAATAGAAAAATTTGAATGTGCCATAAGTGTTCAAGGGGGGGGGGGGGGAATCAATTTGCTGCGATTTGCTGGATGACATTGTCTTGTTAACAGAACAGGCTGAAGACACTGAGAAGTTACTGAATGTCATGAAAAAATACTGGAGGAAAATTTTGGACTAAATAGAAACCAAAACAAGACAAAATCGATAAAACGTAGTGGAAATGATAGAAGTAATAATGGATTAAATATAAAAATAGCATTGGATGCGATAGGAGAAGTGAATGAATTCTGCTACTAAGGAAGCAAACTTACAATTGATGGCCCACGCAGATATGATCTTAAAAACATGATTAGCGAATAGATCTTCTATGAAAGAGAGAAATCTTTTAGTTTCAAATATTGATCTAAGACTCCGAAAGAACTTTCTAAAATTCTATGTGTGGAACATTGCACTTTATGGTAGCAATGCATGAACTTTAAGATTATCAGAAAAAAAATAATATTGAAGCATTTGAAATGTTATGCTATAGAATGATGCTGAAAATTAAGTGGACGGTAAAGTACGAAATGAAGCTGTTATGGAAATGATGGGTGACGAAATAAGCTTGTGGAAGTGTCTTACAAAGTGAAGAGACAGAATGGTGGGCGACATTTTAAGACATGCGAGATAGGTTAGTTTGTTAGTGGAGGGAATGGTTGAAGCAAATAACTGCAGAGATAGACAAAGTTTAGAATATATGAAGCAGATAATTGAAGATGTAGGTTATAAGAGATATGTAGAGATGTAGAGGTTAGCACAAGGTAAGAAGGAGTGGATGATTGCATCAAAACAGACAAGAGAATGGAGTAAAGGGGAATACTGGACAAATTACCAAAAACACTGAAAGGAGTAAAGACATCAGTGAAACGAAATGTATGGATGGAAACTGCCAATGGGACTTTTCTGCGAAGTAATTGATTTAATATCAATTAATTAAGGAAGGTTGGTCACTGTATATCTTGGTTTCTGTTATAAGTTAATACCTCTTATCTGAGGATATTTCTGATGAGATTAATAATTTAAAGAAAGTCGATTTTTAAAGTGTCGCCATTATGGCTAAAATGCCAATTTGTATAGCACAGTGGAAGTAACTTACGATTTCTGCAACCTGTAGTGTTGCAGTTAAACAAACTCAGAGTAAATGTTGGGAGGACGACTTGAGAGTTTTTCGAAGCGTACTCACATAATACTCATTTATATCAAAAAATTTTGTGTTGAAAATTGGATCTTTTATATTGGTCCTGCTCCACAGTCTATTTGTAAAATCCTTTATTGTGGTCGTAGCATCTAGTGAAACAAATTTCCACACCTCTTTTTATTCGTTCCATATGTTGAAAGAATGGAATATATTTATGCACCCATATGTTACATTCGTTCTTTTTGTCATTGAAGCCGTATCATTGCAATATTATTCGAATTTGGGTACAACGTTTATGTCAAAAAATGTAATTGTAGTCGTATGTTATAAGGCAGGTTTTCTCATAGGTAAGGGTGCAGCACGTGAACGGCTTTCATGAAATGAAAATAATATAATAATTCAGAAGCCTGAGAGAACATGTATAATGTAAGCACGTTGTAAGACTACTTGCCTTTCTTGTGGTTGACCTGATACTTACTGTAGACCGAACTTCGTGCTTGCTGAAGTTTTAATTACTAACATACAGCACCCGAAGTTGGATAAATGAGTTCGTAGTCGCCGCCGGTCGCCAGACAGGGTCCAAACCAGTCCGATAAAAGTGTGAGGATAACTAATTAAGAAAAATCTTCAAGTCTTAAGTAATGAAAATCGGTTCTCCACACATTTATTTGAATAAAGTACACATCGAACCAGTTGGCCACTATCAGAATTTAGATGATAAGGCTATTGAAACTTCGTAATCCGTCGATTGCACGATTCTTAGAAACAAAAGGAAAGTTTTTAATCCAAATCAGTCCACACTATATTATTTTCGATGCCACACTTCACTGTTCTGGTAACTCAACCCACTGTTCAAATCCATTTAAAACATACATCGCAATGGTTAAACAAGTTCATTCTTCTTCTTACTTCTTGCTACACCCGCACAGTTAGTATAGCGTCTCACATTACGCGACGCGAGCCGTCCGCTACAAAACCTCGATAACGACTGACTTTAAACAATGTAATCATGCGCTCACTTCGGCGCTACTTGCGGGTCGGCGGAATGCTACTGTTATGTTACATTCCCCAACTACCAATTTGTGATAATTGTTCAGGTTTTTTTTTCAAAAGAAACTGAAGAATTATCATTACAATAAAAAAGAAAATTTACAAATACCAAGTTTCAGACTCTCAAGTGTGGCCAACCTACTAACATAAGATACACAAAGCCATTTAACATATTTAAATTAAAAAAACAGGCACACAAACAACACCAAGAAAACATATACAGAAAAAAAATACACGAAGGAACCACATGAAATTGTCATAGTTTTCGTGGTCACAGTTCTCAAATAGACTGTCAACTCTCACAAAAATAAAACTGAAAAGAAAGAACATATATACACCATGACAAAAAAAATATTTCCGCTTCTACCGTAGGCTCTATGGGTGGAGTCCTCGGTTGCGACACTGGTAGAGGTCATTAACCTCTATACGACTTTTGTCGAAGCACTTCACGCACTACACTGCACTACACAAAGCCTACTGTTGTTGCTGCAGCTGCTTTGGCATTTTTTCAGGCAGGGTACGAGAGTGGAAATGTGGATTTAGTTTATTGGCTTTAGCCGGAAAAAAAAAATTAAAGATTTGTTCGCCGCAGCGATGAGGTAATCGGCCTACGCCAAATAAAAATTAGAAAAAAAAATAAGGATAAAGGGTGTCCCCTTCTTTTAGTCAGATAAGTCTTCTGGTAACATTTTGTAGGGTTTAAGGGAAGTAACATTGAAAGTACCCCTGATATTTTGACCAACAGGGTACACTAATAAATAGGAATTCTTCCTAGGGCAGCTAGCAATCCGATACGGGCCTTCATACAAATACTTAAACTTCCTAATTTCTTTGTTTACGCTAGAGGACTTGTAATGAGTCTGCGCCAGTACCAGATCACCCGGCTTATAGTCGATTGCCTTCCCTCTTTGATCATGCCGCTTCTTCCTCCTCTGAGCTTTCTTCTTCATCTGCTGTTGTTGCGAGTACATTAAATCCTCGCTGTCCTTTTCGACCAATAATTGTGACAGCTGCACTTCTTCCTCACTAGGCTCATCATAGCATACAAACTCCTGCACCTCTCCTCTTGAAATGACTCTAACTTGAACCGCTTCCTTTCCTTCTTCACGAATTTTGGTTTCATAACTTATATTCACTCTTTTTCCTTCCGTAATAAATTGCAGACTATTCTCTTCCCAGTCCAGTTTAACCATTTTCTCGGCAAGCCAATCGACTCCCAGAATTAGATCAACGGTTAATTTAGGGATAACAAATGCTTTGATTTCAGTCCTGTGTCCTCCAATCTCACCATCTACTCGAATTTGCTGGGTGATTCTTTTAATTTTACCCCCATTTGCTACCGTAACTGTCATTCCTTGTACCGAGTGTAAACATGCGTCAGGTTCATTCACAAGGATTTGAAATAGGCTTTCCGACACACAGGATATGTCCGCGCCAGAATCTATCAAGGCTTCTACTTGTCGTGAATTAAATTTCACCAAAACAGTAGGTGTACGGGCTTCTTTTCTCCTTAAAATTCCTTCTTCTTCCAATAAATCTTCTCTCGGGTCGTTATTGTAGACTGAAAAGACTTGTGATTGGCGAGCCGTTAGATTCGCTTCATTATTCAAATCTGAGTAGCAAGTGCGAGTACTGTCCGTTAATTGCTTGTCACTATATGGTAAATCTTCGTCCCGTCGCAACTTACTTTTACTCTTCCATTTTATTGACTTCCTGTCAATTCTTTTCTCTTCTTCATATATCTGTGACTGCTTCAGCTTCCCGACATCTTCTTTACAAGTTCCGTAGTCTGTGGGTATTGATCTTTCCTTTCCATAGCTCGCTTTAGTTGACAGAAATGTTTCGCATTGTTCGTATACCGCGCCAGCGGCTGCCGCGTGCTTCAAATTATTTTTGGCACAGGTACCAACACTGTTTACGCCTGGACTGTTACGCGTGTGTTGGCTGCCGTCGCGCTCGCCGGCTGCGCCGTCATGAAATACATAAGACTTCCGCACAACTTTAATCCCGTCCAGGCTTACCTCGCCTGTATCCATATTTTCCGAACCATCAATTCCTATTAACATCATCTCACCCTCGCGTAATTTTCTTTGTTCTCTCCAAATGTGTTCTTGAATTCTTTCGTTTTCAACTTCAAAAATGTCATCTTCGCCTTCTCCTCTGATCTCAGATTCTCCGACTTCTATTTCCTGATCAAATTTATTTTCATCTTCTACCTCATCCGCCTTCAATTCTTCACTTGTACTGGTTAATAAAATTTTCTCGTATCTTATCGGTTCTTCTTCAACTTCGTTATTAAATACTGTATCATATAGACATATTTCTGGTTGATCCTTTTTCCGCCTCAAGCCTATTTTTTCTTCTTTTACTAATACTATTTTCTCTGTATTCGGCCTCTTTTCTGCCTCCGCCGCTGGCGAAGCCTTCTCAGTGGCAGGCACTAGTTTAAATGTCTGGTATTGTCTTCTGAAACCACGGCTACCCTCTGTTCTTCATTTTGCGGTCGGTAGTTATGATTCTGGAACCGCCTATGAGATTTTCCTTCCTCTATGTTTTCCTTTCGAACTCCGTCTTGCCGGCCTGAGTTTTCCGGTTCTTGCCGAAAATTTTTATTCCCTTCTCTTCGGTGGTTTTCCTGTCTGAATCCGTTATTTTGAAAATGATTAGTGTTATGTTGCCCCTGGTATCTTGTTCTGTACATTCTTTGCTCTTGTACATCTAATCTTCCCAGCATATCTACAGCATCCTTTATGGAGCGGATCTTGTGGCTAGTAAGTATTAGCTGTGTCTGTTCCGGTAACCTAGCCGCAATCATTCGTACATACTCTTTTTCACTATGAGGCTGGTCTAAGTATCGGCAAGATGCATAGCACCGCATGAAAAAATCGGTTTGCGATCCTCTTCTCGGGTCATAACGGTCACCGCACATTAATTCTGATTTTACGGCGATCTGCCGCTCTGCCGACCAGTAAAGATTCAAAAAATCTTCTTTGAACTGCTCGAAAGATGAAAATTCCTCCTCTAATTGCTCTGCCCACAGTCGGGGTCCTGCTCTTAAATGTTTTATTACCATATTAATTTTCTTCTCCTCACTAGCAGCCATAAAAGGTGGAAAATTTTCGAAATTTTTAATAAACTTTACAGGATGAATGCCATTCCGGTCCGAAAATTCTTCCCAATCAATCTTTTCGTCGTAGCATTGAACAGGAATTACGGTGCCCTTTCCGGTTTCTTTGTATTTACAGAATTCTTCTCTCACTACACCCGGCACTTGTTTTAATACTTCTTGCTTTATAATTAGCGGCGCATGTACCTTCATTCTCTCATCCACAAATACGGCAGTTGACACTTTTAATTTCTCCAACTTCTCATCCAGCTGTTCCACCTCCGCAGTTATCTCTTTCATCCCAAACTTCACTTCCGCATAGCCCTGTCGGGTACCTTCTTGCAATGTTTGGAACTGTCCTTCGATCGTCTTTATACGGTGGCAGTGACTATCGCTTTTTTCTTGTAACTGCGCATACTGTTCTTGCAAGGCGTCGGTTTCCTGGCGCAAACTACCAGTTTCACACTTTAACTCTTGTTTTAAATCGGAAAATTGGGTTGCTAAGTCCTCCGCTCGCATATTACACAAAGCACGATACTCTTCCATATCCTTACGTAATTCTGCTATTTGGGATTTGTGTTCATTCAGAGACTTAGAATGTAACATTTCCGCGTCAGACTTTAGCTCAGCTTTTAGATTATCGAGCTTGGAATCAAAGGTTTGAGTACTTAATTTAAGATCTGAATCTAACTTTTCAAATTTATCATGGAGGATTTCAGTGCTTGACTTAAGGTCTGAATTTAAATGTTCAAATTTATCATGGAGGATTTCGGTACTTGATTTGAGATCCAAATTTAAATTTCCAAACTTGGAATTTAGGATCTCGGAATTCGTATTTAAATTTTCCAACTTGGAATTTTGAATCTCAGAATTCGTACTAATATCTGACTTTAGGTTTTCTAACTTGGAATTTTGGATTTCAATATTCATATTCATATCTGACTTTAGTGAACGCATTTCCGCTCTCAAGATTTCCACCACCTCAGCGAGACTTAGACTATCGTCTCCTTCCGTACCCGGCATGATTATAAATTTTACACAGAAAACTGGATCAAAAAATATTGTAAATTCGCTTCCCGCGAATCAGACAACCAGACCACAACAACGCCGTTATACACGAAGCGCCAGCTGCTGCAAGCTATCTAGCTAAGCATGCCATTTAAAGAAAAAGGAAACAAAAGGTTGTACTATAGGCATAACTACAGGTGGAATTTAAATAACTGCTTCTGTCATCCCTGATGACAAAGGAGAGTAAAATGTATTGTCGAGTTAGGAGAGAAAAATCTGGTCCGATTTTTCTTCCTCGATATTTCACAGAAAAAAAGGAAAATTATCAGAAAAAATTAGGAAAGGATTTAAGCCTTCAAAAATAGCCAAACAAGCAGCGCACAGCGCGTTCTTAGCTTTCGGAGACTCTGCACGACGATTCTTCTTTCTCCCGCCTTCGTCGTCTCGGCTGCCCAGCTCCGCGCCGAACAATGTAGAATGTCTTCCCCGCTGCTCCTTGACCAGCCGCGCTGCCTTCGTCGAGTGGGAGTTCTTCCGCACCTTTGGGTATTGTCGACACTCACTGTTTTGATTGTCGTCGTCTTGATATCACTAGTTTTCCTTTTCTTTCTTTTGTGTGTTTTCCTAGGATTTGAGAAAAATTATCTCTCCTCCTAGTACTGATTTCTACCACACAGTCCTGTCACTCGTCGCCATGTAAGACTACTTGCCTTTCTTGTGGTTGACCTGATACTTACTGTAGACCGAACTTCGTGCTTGCTGAAGTTTTAATTACTAACATACAGCACCCGAAGTTGGATAAATGAGTTCGTAGTCGCCGCCGGTCGCCAGACAGGGTCCAAACCAGTCCGATAAAAGTGTGAGGATAACTAATTAAGAAAAATCTTCAAGTCTTAAGTAATGAAAATCGGTTCTCCACACATTTATTTGAATAAAGTACACATCGAACCAGTTGGCCACTATCAGAATTTAGATGATAAGGCTATTGAAACTTCGTAATCCGTCGATTGCACGATTCTTAGAAACAAAAGGAAAGTTTTTTAATCCAAATCAGTCCACACTATATTATTTTCGATGCCACACTTCACTGTTCTGGTAACTCAACCCACTGTTCAAATCCATTTAAAACATACATCGCAATGGTTAAACAAGTTCATTCTTCTTCTTACTTCTTGCTACACCCGCACAGTTAGTATAGCGTCTCACATTACGCGACGCGAGCCGTCCGCTACAAAACCTCGATAACGACTGACTTTAAACAATGTAATCATGCGCTCACTTCGGCGCTACTTGCGGGTCGGCGGAATGCTACTGTTATGTTACAAACGTCCACTGAAACTGTATAAGTATGAATTAAGAGATTTTTACTGTTGCAATTAGGCACCACGCTCGTATGAATGCAACAAATTCTATGAAATCTTGATCTACACCTGTCAAAAGTCCTCTTTTATCATTATTAGTGACTGATTGCAAGCGATTATCATTCCATTATGACGTTAATAATTGATTACTTCCTCCAAATGGGAGTTTATTGCAATTCTGGGGTGACCGGCCAAAACTATTTGAATACGAGTATCTACCCTTGTTCCTTAAGCATTTAAATTTTATAATTCATGCTACTGGTTTAAAGCATTTTGAAAGTGGATGGTTGCTTCTGAAATGGTTATCCATTCAGAGACTCCGTTGATGCAGTTCTCAAGGAATGTTGTAAATTACACCCTTAATATTATTATCCTCGAACCGTTTCGAAAAATTATTTAGAAACCTTGTTCTTCTCAGGCTCCGTGAGTTGTCCGAGAGCAATTAATGTTGGAGTGTGGCCAAACTGCGTTGCGTCACGTCCTTATCTTCCTCGCCATGATGTGCGATTGACCTTTAAGAGTCAGATTTCACATGTCTTTGTTACTATGAAGGTCTGTGAACCAACATCGATGTTGGATTGCATTAATTTTGATTTCCTTCCATCGTTTTGTATCTCAATATAACAGCCAATTTTATTGTAAAAAAAAAATACGGCAATGGTGGCAAACTCTTTATAGAAATATCTTGTTCCCAAGTGTCAGCTGATTACAATTACAAGAAATAGGACATATGGAAACTCCTTCAAGAAACAATCAGCTGATTGCAACCTAACTTCTCTACCTTTAAACACTGAACCTTCATTATCACTAAGAATGAAAAGCATAATAATTTCTGAAGTTACAGCAAACTTTATCTTTTTGGATTTTTAGAAACTTTGTTCAATATCTGTGTGATTTATGTATGTGTGTTCCATGTTTTTGTTAAGAATACGATTTGTCTATTAATGATCAGAATTATTCAAAATTTTGTATTTATTTGCGCCGATTATTAGTTTCAGAATACGCAAAGGCAGTTTTACTTTTGAACAACCAATAATCTCTGTTGAAATTGGAAACTTTTATATAAAATTTGTATATAAAAGATGTTTAAGAGACTTTTTTTTTCAGTCGTCAGTCTTTCGACTGGTTTGATTCAATCCTCCATCCCTTCCTATCCTGTGCTAACCTCTTCATTTCTACATACCCCTTACAACCCACGTCCTCAATTATCTGCTTCATATATTCTAACCTCTGTCTTCCTCTACAGTTCTTACCTTCGACTGTTCCCTCCACTAACAAATTAACCAATCCTGCATGTCTCAAAATATGACCTACCAGCCTGTCTCTTCTTTCTGTAAGCTTCTTCCATAAACTTCTTTTCTCACCCATCATTTCCAAAACTCGTTCGTTTCTTACTTTGTCTGTCAACCTAATTTTCAGCATTCTTCTGTAGAACCACATTTCAAATGCTTCAATTTTCTTTCTTTCCGGTATTCCTAAAGTCCGTGTTTCACTATCGTAAAGTGCCGTGCTCCACACATAGAGTTTTAAAAAGTTTTTTTAATTCCTCGATCAATATTTGAAACTAAAACGTTTCTCTTTTTCATGAAGGTTCTTTTTGCTAATGCTATTCTGCTTTTAACATCATTCCTGCTTCGGCCATCGGTTGTAATTTTACTTCACAAGTAACAGAATTAACTTACTTCTCCTATTGCATCCGATCCTATTTTTATATTTAATCTAGTAGTATTGGTATCATTTCTGCTACATTTAATCACTTTTGTCTTACTTTGATTTATATTCAGTCCAAAATCTTCCCTCAGTATTTTGTTCATGCCATTCAGTAACTCAATATCCTCAGCCCTTTCTGCTAACAAGACAATGTCATCAACAAATCGTAGCATTCTGATTTTTTCTCCCTGAAAACTTATGCCACATGGAAATTTTTCTTTGACTTTCTTCATTGCTTCTTCTACATATAAGTTGAATATTAACGGGGATAGACTACAATCTTGTCTCACAACCTTTTTAACTGATGCTTGTCTCTCTTGATTCTCTACTTTTATTGTAGCCACTTGATTCTTATATAGTTTATAGAGTATTCTTCTGTCTCTATACTTTAGACCTGTCTTCTTTAAAATTTTGAACATCTTGTCCCACCTAACGTTATCAAAAGCTTTTTTCTAAATCAACAAATGCCATAAAAGTATCTTTGTTTTTCATGATCCGCCCTTCAAGTATTAATCTTAAAGACAGAATTGCTTCCCTCGTACCGCGATTTTTCCTAAACCCAAACTGATCTTCATCTACTCTCTCTTCTACTACCATTTCCATCCTTCTGTATATTATTCTGGTCAGTAATTTTGAAGCATGTGATAAAAAATAATAAAATTTTGTCAAAATAATATTACGTCTGATATTATATTTCAATTTTTGTTAAACCGGTTGTTTCAAATTAAAATCGATAGATATACATCCAGTTTTTTGTTTACCCAACTGGTCATCCAGTTAATGTTTGTTTTGTAAACGTTTATATGAGGATAAGCTTACTACTTCAATTTTTACGTATTTTATTTACTAAGAGATTATGTAAGATACTCAGGATTGTGTTCTCGTAATATTTTTATTGGTAGCGTTGGTTACATGTATATTTCATAAATATCTTGTGAATGCAAAATACTTCAAAGGTTTCAATGCGGTGGACGATATTTATTGGCTGCTTTCATGGCGACGTAAAGTTCGTTGGTATAAATTTTACTAGCTGATACAATAAAAAATATGGCCTCGAACGAAAAGAGATAAAATTATGTGTTGTCAAAAAGAGATACATATGTGATTAATATTTAAATGATTCTTTCAGTTGATCTAGGTATATATTTAAATTGCAAATTCTTTATTATTTTAGATTCTCCTACTATGTAGGTCTACGATACCACGAACAACAGTCTCGTCTTTTATAAACGATCTTTTTTTTTTTTTGAAACTACACTGCCTTTCAATATAAGCAAACAACCACATTTTATTGAGATTAATTTTTCGTCTTAAACTCTGGTTAAAATTTTGTTTTATCAGGTCTGTTGTGCGTTTCGAGGAAGTTAGTTACAAAGCGAGATTGCATGAACTGGTCCGCGAACTACTTAGCAGTACAGTCAGAGTGGATGTCGTGCACCTGAATCGTTGCCTGATGACAGCATTAAACGGCTCCACACATTTACTATTTATTCTGAACGCGTTCACTTGTAACAGATAGGGGAGCGTACATAAATTACGTGACTGTCTACGTAAGGGGAGGAGACTCCATGGGGGTAGGGGGAGTCTTCGGAGCCAAGTCATGTAGCTTTTCATCCACATTATTTGTCACAGAATACACAACAGCATGTGAATATTTATTTCCGCCATTTAATTTTCTCCGAATATAATTTACGATAGTTTGACAAAACAGTACAAAATGTCTTCTGGAATCAAATAGGGAAGAAACCTACATGCCATGCGAGGGGGGTGGGGGTAGGGAGGGTTCAGAGGAGTCCACATTGGGACTAAGTTGTTTATGTCTAATCACTTACGAAAAAGATAATACTTGTGCGCGCAGAAGTTTCGTTCAGGTTGCGAACTGGTAGCGAGCTCAACCGCTTTGCAACTGTTGTCACAAAACAGTCGCGCCGTGTGCGTTGGGCCTTACTCTTCCCCATTGCTCCAGGAACTGGCAATCGCTGGTTCTAACTACCAACTGGAAAATATTGGACTAATTCTTCATCACAAGCTACAATGAGAGTCAAGGCTTTGCGTGATCCGATGGGGACCATTTGCACAAAACAATAATAGTCGAGGAGACGAGAAGAGATATGGAAAAAGTTGGGATCCATCCAGATACGACAGAGAATCGAAAATTGTTTCAAACAAGTTGATATGTTCATGGGGTTCCAGGGACAACGAACAATGGCCACCTGGTCTGAAGAAACAGGGAAGAACCTCAGTGAAAGAATAAAAAAAGTCTGGGAGAAGAAGCAAAGGTGAACCAGTAAACAAGTTTCGTGTTATCCAAAATAGACTCTAATCGAAAGAAAAAGACGACAACTATTTTACAGCTATAGCGTGCTAAATACGGAAGCGATTCCCACTGGTTACCAACTCATTTCTCAATTTCCTGTCCAAGGAAACGAGTGATGCAAATGCTGAACACTGCCGTATCGTAGAGACAGCAGCCGCAATTTTGAGGTTAAGAATACCTCAGTTTTTTTTATCGATCTCTGGAAAATTCGGTGTTAGAACTTTAGTTGTGGTTTATTTTGGTTTTCTAGGTCTTGCATACGCAATTAATATGGATACGTAGAAAGTACGTAACAAATATTAACATGAGACAATGCTGCAATTAATAAATCTTATAGTCGATCAAGTGTTTTGGTTTTGCCTATCATATGTCAAAAATAGATAATCCTCAGCAGGGGATAAGGAGTACCTGTAGTCGAGACTCGCCACGCATTCGCGGCGATGCGATCAGTGCGGGCCCTCTCACGCACGGGCCGACCTATCGACCTGGGCTCGGCAATGACGGGACATGACTTTAATATGACGCGTTGCCGTGACGACGGTGTTTTGCGGACGGGCGACTCGCCCTGTGCTCCCTGCCTGCTTGTCTCTGATAAATGGGGCGCTGTCCCTGAGGTTATTTATGGATCAGTTATCTCAACTTCTAATTAAACTGTGATCCTCAGTTAAAGTTGCCGAACAGTTTCTGCTATCAGAAGAGGAACTTTCTGATGAGATATGGCGCTTTTTTTTTTTCATTCGGTACAGTGTGAATTGGGAATGGTCTTCTCGCATTCAGTGATTCCGTAGTATCATGGCGTTGAATTTTAACTGAGCCAACAAAATTCACTCCTTAGAGACACAATTTTACTGATGTTTGTCAAGAATGAATTGAGTAAGTCGTGATTTTACAATCGGCTGAAAAAAAATTTAGTGTGAGATTATTCAATTTCACATACGAAAAAGATTAAACTTTGTTGCAGCCATACCATCCATTCCTAATACTATACACAAAGGGAAAGACCAACGTTTGGAGTATATAATTTTGGGATGTGTCAAGGAAGGGGTTGCCTGTAGGTGATTCATTGAATCGACGTCTACTTACGACCGAAGCTGAAAGCGTGTATACAAAATACGATTGAGGGGATCCCTTTTCTCTAATTCGTCTCACTCGACATTAAGTTTCTGCTAATTCTCTCCTACAATTATCTCTCGCGGATTCCTTTCCAAAACTTTAAAAGCTTCGAATTGCCGCGAACGAGGAGTAGTGTTATGTACGTTTCTGCCATAGGCCACTCTTTTTTTGCTTCTGGTTTTAATCCTCGTCGACGTCGAGGTCATTAGAGGCGGAAAAGGACTGGGGGCAAGGTATGCGAAGGGATTCGGCCATGATCTTAAGAAGGCGCCACTACGTTAAAATCTTTTGGATGTTGTTAATTCCGTTTTAGATGTTCGAGATTAATTCAATGCCTTTTTTGGAATAGGGATTTTTACTGTTTTTAATTGGTCTTGATACAAGAGGTTCATCTTGTGAGAGTGAGATAAGTTTTGGAAGCAAGTAAAGTGATAGAGACACATCAGTTCGAACAGCACCTGCACCGCTGCTTTTACGCTGTGTCGAGTCCCTAATCACGTCTCTTCAATTCGACGGAAACAGGTCGCAGCTTGTTGTCAAACCCGCACCATTCCAGTGTTCATAAGTAGTTGAACTGTACAGCTCATCCGCTTTACCGGAGACGATCACGTCATGGCTGACATCATGTGTTTTAAGTCACGGCCGCTCAACTCCTCGCGCTTCAGCGCCTCTCGATCATCTATCTAAGGCGCTGGAAATTTGGGCATTCTTACGAATATAAGACTGCGAACAGAAAGCGAGATGATACACAATGTTATAGTATACTCGGTATACTCGTATAATGGCGTGTACTCCATTTTAT
The DNA here is from genome assembly GCA_031002005.1 of Vandiemenella viatica. Taxonomy (NCBI): domain Eukaryota; kingdom Metazoa; phylum Arthropoda; class Insecta; order Orthoptera; family Morabidae; genus Vandiemenella; species Vandiemenella viatica. Next base: position 132,930,496 of record CM061920.1, read on the forward strand.
TTGAGACAGCGTGAAAGTATGTACGCTTGGAGTATGTATGGACAGCTACTGTAGTGTAAATGGTATTTGAACCTACTCGTAAATATAGCTATACCTTCTGTTATATGTAGCCACATCGCTGAGTGTCCCCAGAGTGGTAGAGTGCTTTTGCAGAATTCGGCAACGCTGGGACGATACCTGGAAGATTTACGTGAACACTGCATTCCAGGAATTACTGGAAGCACGTGGAGCGTGGAGGAGCTAAGACATGCAGACAAGGCAGTGCTCGAGGAAAGGTTTTAATGGAGACATCGTGTTCAGTGAAAGTGGTATCTGTACCCCAGGTGAGAGTACCAATGTTTTAACGAGTAACGGTGTTTGTGCTTTCTGCTTCAGCGTGGAACCAGTCTTCAAGTACGGTAATGCTCCGAACATTTTTTCTTTCGTGAACATTGCATACCGGTGCCCGTAAACGCAATATAGTCAACTCTATTACATAACGAACTCTGTTCCGAACAATATTAACTGAGACTAGTCGGTACAGCAGTGAACTAATGTTTGGGACTGATGTTTCCCGTTTTGATTAATTAAATTTCTTCGTTCTTTGTAATCTTTTGGTGTAGTATTTTTTGTTGGAATTTTATCTGTTTTACAATTATATTATTTTTGTCATTATGGTGTTTGATTTAATATGAAGGGAAAATAATTTTGCCTAATATTAAAAAAATTAATAAGAATTTTTGTGTAACAATATTTCCAAATAACAGTAAAATATCGGAAGGTAATACAATGTGAAGACGTGATTTAATCTGAAGTGAACAGCTTTATCTCGGAACAAACGCACCAATCTACAGGTTTGTGCGCCCTTACATGGTCTGTGCTAACGGGTCCTTTATAGAGCTAGTTACTAAGCATGTGTCACATTATGTCTTTACCTTGGTAGCTATTTGCAGGCACTTTCTCTATTATGTAGCTCGATGACATGTTGTCTGGGTCTTCAGACGTGGATTCTATAGCTTGACAGCTGGGCGAAAGAACAGTGATTAGAGAGTCCTGACGGCCTAGAAGAGGGGAAGACACGGGTTCAAACCTCCGTCCATCCTTCCAGATATCAGTTTTTCATGGTTTCCAGAAATCATTCAAGTCGAATTCCGGGATGGTTTCTTCAAATGGCAAAGGCTGAATTCCTTCCAATTGGTTACCCCCAAACCATTCCCGGTTCTAATGACCTCGACGAGTCTAAAAACAGCAGGCAAAAAAGAGTAGGGATCAGCGGCCTGGTGATTGCTAAACTAACATACAAGCTTCAACACAGCACTCTGAAAAACATTGCACTGCAAAGCAATGTGTTTACAATTGCCAACTACCGGAAAGGGGAAACATCGAAGTATTTCAGAGTTGCTCGTATTCTTTAGGAATTCGTCGTAAGATGTATATACACGACAAATGACTGGTGTCCCACCCCTCACCATAACTAGAAACCCAGATACGCAGGGTATACAATTTATTGTCCTTCGACGTGAGCATTTCACCACTGGTTCTTATTTTTCGTCTCCAGCTAACGTTAAGCTGCTGTCACATTTGTCTCCGGCAGAGAGATTCTAACACTTTACATTTTCTGTTGACTTAACTTGCACTTGTTTCCGTGATCTGTCCTTATGAGTAACAATATTGTAATCTAATTCAATTCCCGCAATTAAAACGCGCATCGTATAAACATTTTTCTTGCTTGAATAAACTGAGAACATTTCATTATTCCCTTCATCTGAATCTCCTAAGTTTTTCAGTAAATCAAACATGTATACCATCCTGTTCTTACCATTCACCGTACGCCGGTAAAGTGACTGAGACGTTGGATATACACTGTTAATAATCCTCCCGGGTTATTATTGCTTAGAAAACAGCGAAAAGGAACCACGAGTGTGTGGGGACGCGCCATCCTACAGCGAGCAAGTGAATTGTTTAAAACTGCTGTAGGTATCGTTCTTCGTACCGCTTCCGAAATCTCTGCTACAACTTTGTTATGATTTGCTTAATTTTTCCCACAGAGTGAAATTTCTAGGGCAATGAAACACTTTCATTAATTGCTCAAGATCGAAAAATCATCCGTGCAACAGTGAGAACAATTTTTCACCGTTGCGATTTTTTGTCTGTTATTGTTATTGCGTTACAATTATACCGTAACTGCGACTTTTAAGACAACATATGGCACTTCCCATAGGGCTGGCTTTCAGTAATAGCGGGTGTCGCCAATGTAACATTTTCTATTGACTGACAGGTTACCAACAGTCTATAATGTAGAGTATTGCCACACTACATCAAATTATAATTACCTGAAGCTGGACGCGTGGCCTGCACGGAGAGAGAGAGAGAGAGAGAGAGGGTACAAAGACGACAATAGACTAACGGTAGTTAACGCGATCCGGAATGTGATCTTGGATCGAGTAGCCCTCAGTGAAGGAGCAGCGTGCCACTAGGGTGACGCGATAAGGAGGACAGTGGATTGTGAGCTGTGAGCTGCGTGGTGGGTGCGTGGCCAGCCTGCAAAGAGAGATAGATGGGCGGCGACTAACTTCGGTGCAGTGTGTGGTTGCTCTTGTTTCCCATGTCGTTACCTGAGTGGGCATGGGTATCCGACATAAAATGGAATTATCGCGTCGGACGACTGCGGTAACAGCCTCGGTGTCTTCCGCTAAATTGTAACCCCGCCAATATGGTGATCACCGCAAATCATTATCGTATTGGTCAAACCAGTGTGGCCCTAGAGAAAATCTCATTGCCCCGCTGAGACTAAACAATGGGCATTTAGAAAACCCTGAGAACTGATGTAAAATGAACCCAGTGTTTAATTTCAAGATGTTTGTTTAATTGTATCATACTATTGTTAAAAACATTTGATGAAGAATGATTTTGTAATAACCGTATATTCAAGTCAAACGTAAGTGCAACGGTGTTGTTAAAATGAAAAAGGAACATCCCGATTCCTCATATCAGCAATTTGAATTATTAAAAATATTTTATTGATAATTTATGAAAAATAATTTAATTCATAACGAGAGGGAGTAAACCTCAATAAGAAGTCATTAATGGGAGAATTAGTGTTAAACTTCTAGTTTTAATAATGTTTCAAAGCCTAATTCCATCGTCTTTCCATTATATTTTTTCGAGAAGTAAGGCACAGGTGGAAAACTTCTTCGCAGAATCTATATATATAAAGATGAATGTATGTATGTTTGTTTGTTTGTTTGTTCTTCATACAATTCCACAGTTTAAATCCGATCTCGATGAAACTTTGCACACTTATCCTTTGAAACAAGGAGAAAAATACTGTCTACATTTGTTTGAAAAAGTATCTGTATAAATAATACATGTTGTCTTATAATTTCGAAATACTACTGAACGGCGATAGACAGACGCGTTGGATATGGAGGTCTCTGTTAGTAAATTTTGTTTAGAGAAAAGGCGTATTATTTAGTATAGATGTCGATTTTATCTGTCCTTTTACTTTGTGTCTGCTTAAATGTTTCTGGCACCAGTTTATTTTGCCTTCTTTTTTGACATGCCTTGCGGGCGTAAACTGGCCTAAGTTGTAGCTCTAGCAGTGCACGAGCAGCTTAAGATATAAGAACCCAAGAATCGGATGCTCATACAGAAGAAAGAAGAAAAGTCCAAGCTGAAATAAAGCTGCCCTTAGATAACACATCCCACCCCCCACATCCCCTCACATTCGCTTGTTTTTCTGTTTTTAAATATGTTGGAAATTGATTCTCTTCAAGAGACAGGTTCGATGGTAGAATGATATAGTGATGGGTTTCCGGTCATATTATGCCGACTCGGTGTTGTTTGGGACCAACCCTTCCCTATCAACAACTTTTTATAATCGATTCTGGCAAAGAAATTCTTAATCCACGCGTACGAAGTCGCGGGTATCAGCTAGTATTATATACGCACGTTGTCTATAGATGGGAAACCTCTTAACAGATACTGAATCCTCTTTTTTTTTTTTTTTTTTTTTTTTTTAAGACGAGTTTTTTGGTCAGAGCAGAACGTCATAACTGTAAAACAGACATCGACTGTGTAAAAAAAATTTCATAACTACTTCATAACTGCCTCGCGCTTGACCATAGTTAAAGCGTGATTCGCTGAGTTGATGTGACCTATCGGACCGTTATATCTTCACGACCACTGATTCATAAGTGACCCGGGCCTTTACTACGGCGCGTTTCTTATACGAGATCCCGTATGATCTTTCTCATCCTATTTTGGAAAGCTGGGTCATCGTGCGGAAAAAATGTCCTTTACAGACACGCTTTGCCACATACCCGACAGGTCCACTCGTCTGTGATTTCCTGTTTCCTTGCTGACCCTGGCTCTTAAAATCTGCCAGTTCTCTCTCTCGCTCTGTTCCTCCTCTCCTGCTGTCCGCATTGGCCATCAAATCCTGCAATGGAAAGTCGTAATACTGCGAAGAAGAACTACTGAATACTTAATGGGACCTAATACGGCTTAGCAAAAAGGACACTGAAAACGACAGATGCAAGAATCTGGAGCTTTATTTGCGAAGCAAGGTTAATGAATGCAGGGTTAAGGACACCATTGTGACATTGCTAGCATATGTTAGTATAGTACTCTCTGGTAACAAACAAAGTGAGAACGGTGTTTTTACACTATAAAGATGGTGACAGAAGGTACGAAGCGAAAAAGTCGTTATCTCTGAATATTATTTGTTACCATGTGTAGTATCTATACAAATCCGCCAGTGTGACTTAGGGGGCATCCACAAATAACGTGAGGTGTTTTTCCGGATTTCCGGACACCCCCTCCCCCTGGTGAGACTTCGTGAGATTTGGTCCGGAGGCCCCCCCCCCCTCTGGTGAGATTTGGGCCGAGAGACCTCCCTCCCCCTAGAAATCGCCCTCGCAAGTTTTTGAGACCTTTTTTTTTAGGTCTCACCCACACTTTTCGACAAAATACTCCCCCTAAAATCAACTTTTGCGTGATTTGTAAGCTCTAGAGTCCAACAAAAATTTCAAAAACCTGACGTGAGATTTCCGTTGAGCCTCCCCCCTTGGGGGGATTTCACCGGACCCCCTCCCTTCCCTATATCACCTCACGTAATTTATGGACGCCCCCTTAGTGCGCTTAGGCGCCGCACACTTGTTCAGTGAAGTACAACAATGGTCTTCCGCAACCATCAAGCCGAAAGGCTCGGCGGTCCCTAATCTCCGTCTTATAAACCATATACACACAGAACATAGTTACATATTTCGCAGACAGATGGCAACACTTGACTTCCTCACGATATGGCAGCAGATATAAAATGCTTGGCGTCAGTAAGGACATGCGGCCTTAAAGCCAATGCTCCAAATTTGAACTTGTTAAATTTATCATAGGCAATCAAATCCTAAAGTTGAGGAAAGGTGGTGAGGAAGAAGAAGAAGATATGTAATTTCTATATTGTTTTCAAATAAATGAATTCGTGATTAGGTTGTGTTGCAGGTAGTCACGGATAAACGCGTATGATGCATGGTAATTATAGCTCTCCTTGTGGACGAGTTGAACAGTTGTACAACAGAGGCAGTCACAACTCTGGAACGCCGATTGCTCGAGTGATGTAATTCATTGACAGTAGCCCAGTTTCCACTGAAATGCGAGCATCTCGCTGCCTCGGGTGGCTGCGGCGGCGGCGAGTCCCGAGGTTTGAGGCATCGACTAGCCGCAATAAAGCTCGACCGACTGTAGAATGTCCGCAGACGGTCGGAATGCGGGAGCGGACGCCCGCTGGAATTTATTTATAAGCGTCGCCGCCATTACTTGGCCGGCCTCGGCCGAGAGGCGGCGTAATTAAATTGCCGACTGCCCCCACCCCCGCACCCCGCAAAGTAGGCGCTGTGTGTGCGGCCGCCCGTCATTAGAGCGATGCCGGTGCGTACACTTACGTCCCATTAGGCCGCGCCCGACCGAGGCGACACCATCGGCGCCGCTCTCAACTACCCGGTCGCCCGCTCCTTATTCCCATTTCTTCCCCTCACCCGGACTCATTGGCGCAGTCGAGATACAAACTTCGCGATGCATAGTCAGAAGACTTCTGCAGTTCCGCACTTCAATTAAAATTAAAGCACCCGGAAAAGTGGAATAATTAATTATCGTTTGCCGTTTATCAAAGGGCGGGAGCTATGAGAGAAAGCGTGGCTTGCACGATTTAAATGAACCGTACAATATACTTGAGCGGTGAGGTATGAGTTATTCATTTCACATGATTACTTTTCGTTTGACATTAAAACGTGAATAATAATGAGAGACCCACACCTAATACGGTATATCTGAATTGGGAACTAATTTATACTTAATTTTAAACCATTTCCCCCCCCCCCCTTCTTTTCGTGCGTCCGCTTTCACCGGCAAAGCTCTCTCATAATGAAAGAGTGTGTTGGATACCATTTTATAATTATTCGTGTTTAAATTTAAAATAAAAAAATATTAGTATTAAATGTGTTATCCAGATTATAAAGTACCAGAGCCTAACGCTGCAACAAGTTCATTCGCATGCGGCTACTACACCTTGCAGGTTGTGTCATCTGAGAAACAAAGGTTTATTATTAATTTCATATCGTGCGTGCTTTAACTTATTTCAGCGGGAGAGAAGGCTTGATGCAGCAAATGACGATTGTCGAAGAGAGTGAAATTTATTAATATTTCGGCAAAAGTTTTATTGTTGTGGAAACATAAAACAACACTGTGACGTCTACTACACTTTTGTCTGGTATTTACAAAAAGATGAATGTGTAACAGTTCACAGATGTTTCAATTTCGTTTTTACTGGCCAATAAAAAAGAGAGAGAACTGCAAAATTAAATTCAGTGTCAATTAAAACTGATGTTCCGTATACAATTCTCTTTCTTGCTTCCAAATTAAGGCAGTTTTCCATATAAGAGAAAATTATTATTCTTATATAAGGCCCAGTAAAACGATTTTAATATTTATTCTTTATAATTATTTTCTCCATATTTGCCATATATTTGACAAAAAAAGTGTTTAGATTTTATTTTATTTTATTAAACTTTTAAAGTTTTTTTCTTCGCCGAGGGCGCTAAAGACGTTAAAGATGTTTCTACACTAATACAGGAAATGGTCGGCTTCCGTTTGGGGCTCGCGTGAGCTTCTGTTTGTATCTACCATGCATTGTGTGCTTCACCAACACTCACTTGGTCGATTATTGAAAAGCGTAGTCTCGATGGAATTAAACGAACTCATGTCGACCGCGAGTGTTCAGTTCGATTGGTATTATACCACTTTCGAATGACAGCCAGCCACGGATTTTCTATGCCATATCAACCGAATATTGACAGATTTCAGAATGGAAGTTCTCCATGAACCTCGTTCAATGTACAGCCCTAAGCTTTGCTGACACATCGAGAATATATTATAAATGAGTTCATCAAGTTCATACAACAGGCATTTTGTAGGAGACAGGTACTGGTTGTAAGATAGATCATACCAAGGTTTACCATTACGATGTTCGAATTTTGAATCTTTGCGCAGTAACGTTTCTCGAACATGTAAACTTTTCGAACAATATGAGTTTGTTTTGTTTCTTAGAGATCCACAAAATAAAATATGTTTTTTTCTTACTTCGGGATCGTAGCTTTTTTTTAACTGCTTAACGTCTCTTAACAGCGAGGTATTTAGAGACGGGAAAGGATGGGGGGCAAGGAATGGGAAGGAATTCGGCCATGGCCTTTTGAAGGAAGCATTATCGGCATTTTCCTGGAGTGATTTGGGAAACCATGGAAAACCCAAATGAGATGCCCGGACGGGGAATCGAACCGGCGTCCTCCCGAATGCGAGGATCGTTGCTAAAATGATAACACAAAATACAGAGAAAAACAGAGTAAAGTCTGAAATAGGGTTGTAGGATAGATAGTCAGGTGGTTGTTCTCTTTCGCTATCGATTAACTTAAGGCAGATGCGCTGATGAATAGCAAATTAATTTATAGAAGATGAAATTTACGTTTTCTCGATGTATTATGAGTTTCTTACTAAAAAAATAAAGCAAACTTAATCTAAACGATAGTCAATAACTTCTGTATGAATTTTCTTGTTTTTATAAAATGAAGAGCTAGCAGCAACTTTGCGATCAGTCACTGACAAAAAATTATTGAATATTAATATTGTTGGTCTTGCGAGAAATACGAAAAGTGCTGTCGACTCATTTTCTGTAAGCGTTAGTCAAACAACACAGTTTCAATTTGTGAATAAAGGATAGGATAGTGACGTCAGATGAGTTTTGTAATGTGGTTTTGAAATGTTTGCCTCTTACTGTCCGCCCAAAGCACTTTTTGAGAAAAGGTCATTTGGCTTTATTCACAAATATATCTTGCTACTTATCCAAATAGGGTCCTATAAAGGGTGTTATGTGGAACATCCTGGCTATTTGTGTTAGTAAAATACAAAAGGCGAATGAAATATGTGAAAAGAAGTAAATATGACGTTGCAAGGTGGAAAAATTTCGGCGTGCAATGGCTGTTAATTTCAGGGAGACCACTGGTAAAACTGAATATCAGCTTGTTGATATTGGCGGGTTCACACTGACTCATTCCTTAAACAGTACCTCGTTAATTACTACGAACCGACTTGAATGTAAATTAATTGTGATGATGTACTTTATAATTTTTGTGCTGTATAAATCTATACCGAAAATAAAAAGGTAGTCTCAAAATACTCAACACTTTTTTCCCATGATATTCCGTAGAATTTAAAAGGAGTTCGCCTTATTATCGGATAATTTTCTTATAACACGGACTTTTAAAAAAAATAAAATACATTATTTTTTTCGCCTTGTATTACCGCCAACGTGAGCATCACCAAAACAGGGAAAAGATGAGTAGCAAGGAACGGCAAGGTCTGTTGAAGACCTGGAATGATTTGCGGAAACCAATGAAAAGCGATTTATGTTTGGCACGACGGGTAAAGAACCTGCGTCTTTCCGATTTCCCGACCGCCGTGGTGGGAGAGCGGTAAAGCTTGGTTTTGGCATTGAGGACTCGGGCTGAAATCTGCGCCCAACCATCCAGGTTTCGGTTTTCAATTGTTTCCCGAAATCATTCAAGGGATATGGTGGGACCATTATTTCATAAGGCCATGGCCTATTACCATGCCGTTCCTTGGCCCCAAGCCTATCCCACCTCCTATGACCTCGATGTTGACAAGGCGAAGAACCATAAAGTTAAGGCCCCCAACGTTCCACCTAAATCACCAGCCTCGGTAAAAATACTTACCAGGGAAATCATGTTTCAGTTGGGCTCCATTATAATCAGCGGGGAATATTCATTTAAATTTCTGGATGGTGTGAAGCAACATTTGCAGGACGAACGGGATAGCCTCTTTGGAAAGCAGTTTTGGAACCATACTATTGCACCATGAATTCCCATTCCGACAAAGACGATGTTCCAGAATGTGTAAATATACTGTTTTGCTTGTGGCATGTACTTTGTGAAACGAATATTCCGTTGCTTTAGTCCAGTGAATCCGTGTAACTGAGGATTATCCCTCTTGCTGGTTAGAACAACTGTAAAGCCAAAGTTATTTTCTAACTTTTTTCGGTATCCTCTTACGAAATAAATAGTTTGTAGTTATCGTATCTCCGCACATTTCAAGGAGAGAGACGAGTATGTACTTTCAATGTGCCCTTTCGTTGTGGAAAGAAGTGGCTGGTATTTAGGTTGCAACGCCACACGGTGTTCGACTGGTCCCAAGGCTCAGCTTAAGCCGAGCGACGGCCGATGAGAATGCGCGAGGCAGGCGGGTCCTCTCGGCTCTTTAATACGGCGAATGAGAAGGCCGGGGCAGCGAGTGTGCCGCTACTTTGGCGCCTCGTTGATTGGAGTGGCCCCAGAGCCACCGTGCTCGACACAACCGGAATCTCTGCTAATTACAGCGACACTCTCATTTACCAGCCAACAACACAAGCTCCTCAGCTAAGCTGTAACACATACCTTTTATTACCAGCGTTCCCTCAAATTATCGCGACAAAACCAACAATTATTCCAACGTTCTTTACTTTATTAAAAGGGGATTTAAAGTGCGTTTTTCGGTCTCGTGACAGCACAGTTAGGTATTCTGGAACATGACAAGTGTTCCTAGCTATCGACGACGGCGCGTCTATTCTGATCTACGTTATGGAATTGCTACACAATTTTTTTTAACCGTTAAGGAATTTCACGGCTTGCTTCAAAACAGGGTTTTCCAATCTGTGGAGGTCCGCGGACAAAATAAAAATAAAATTAATAATTACGAAAACAAATGGAGACGTGAGAACATGCGAACTGTAGCCACAATGAGTGAGATGCTATTCGAGCTATCAAATGACGGTTCTAGAATAGCCAATTTCCAATTATTATTAGTATTATGAAGGGTTCCCTCCGTTGAAGAAGGATGGGAAAGGCTATTCTAGAAGACATGAGGGTACTTGTAACATAGTCGCCCTGGGTTTTGCAGCCGGATAGTGTCTTGAAAAGATGACACCGTTTCGACAACGATCTCTGGTGTCTTCATCAAGTATACGTTGTCATCTTTTTATGACACTATCCAGCTAGTAACCCGGGAAGACTATGTTACTTTTGCTCGACGGAAAAATCTCCGTTCACATATTAGGAAGATACTTATTTTCGCACCGCAACGTTTAAGAAATATCTATGAACCCAATTAAATAACTTTTTTTCAGTAAGCTAATATCTTTCCAAAAATATTAATTTCGTGTTTCAACAAATATACCCATTATTTGAAATTGAATACATTACAGCTATCCTGATTAATTTATAACAGCAAATACCTGGGAGAAATTGCAAATCCAAAGGGTTGCAAATTATCTTGCATGAAGTATAATGATTGACTGGATGAAAGAAGTAAGAAGTACGTCCTTGAAGGCAAGCATCTCGTAAATAGAGGCGATTGAGATAAAAAGACTTCGATACTAAACTGCGTGCACTTGGCAATGTATACAGCACAGTGCTCACAAAGTGTTTATGGATAAGGATATAATGCATTCTGTCCAGAAGAAATTTTGAAATAACTGAAGTAAGTTCGAGTGGCTGTGTTGGTACTAATTACATTATGTAGAGTGCACTGTAAATTCCTGTACCTTCACTACAAATTTCTCCAAACATCACGTACCACACATAAAGGAAAATTGTGATTCGTCGTTCCTGAAATTTGTGTTTCTTAGCGTTTATAATTTAAAACAAGAATTCTGAACACTGCATGATCAGATTTGTGAATGGATACGCGATTTTCTAACTGGTCGGTCGCAGTACGTCGTTGTTGATAGGGAAGCCTCTTCAAAGCAAGATGTTACTTCGGGGGTTCTTCAAGGAAGTGTAATAGGGTCACTTCATTTCTTAATTTTTATAAACGATCTCGGTGACAACGTTAATTGCAGGATGCGATTTTTTGCTGATGATGCACTTATTTAGAGGGAAGTGAGGTGCTCTGACGATTGCTCAGAAATTCAGCGCGATCTGGATGTTATTACGGTATGGTGCCGTAAATGGCAGCTTACACTTAACTGCAAAAAGTGCAAGGCAATGCAAATAAGTAATAAAAAGACCCCGTTTGCCCACGAGTACAAATTTAACAATTCAGTTGTTGACACGGTTGATTACCTGAAGTATCTAGGCGTAACATTACAAAGCAACATTAAATGGGACTTGTACATAACTTCAAAGCTAATCCTAAACTACGTTTAATAGGTCGTATTTTGAAAAGTTGTAATGCTCATACAAAGGAAATAGTGTACAAAACACTAGTCCGTCCGCATTTGGAATACTGTTGTGGAATTTGGGATCCGTATCGCAAGGGATTGATTGACATGTTAGAGAAAATATAGAGGAGAGCCGCTCGATTCGTTACCGCTAGTTAATACACTCCTTGTGTGTTACCGTGATGATACGTGGGTTGGGCTGGGATTGTTTGCGGACATACGACGTCGTTTTCGTTTGAATTTGTTGGAGAATATGCGAAAATATTTAATTTACGAGTGCAACGAAATAATTCTTCCGCCAACCTATATAGGTCGCAATGACAGGAGGGATAAGATTCGAGAAATAAGGTACCGTACTGATACATTTATGTTTTATTTCTTTCCTCGTTCTGTTCGGGATTGGAGTGCACTGAATTGGGATTGGTGCTTAGCGCACTCTGCCGCCCACAGTAATTGTGAATTGCAGAGTATAGATGTAGATGTAGATGACATAAATAAATTGAAACAGCCATAAAAATCTATTTAATTTACATCTGTCTACGAAGTCATGTGTTCTGTCATTGTATTCTCTGCTGATGCTAAGAAACGGGTCACAAGTTGTCATACACGTCAACCCATTTCTTTGAAGTTAGTGCGCCACGGAGACGCTAAGGGCAGATGCATCTGTCCTTCACATTCCCTGAGGCCCGACCGACCTCTCCTATTGCTGAAGTTCCAGGTTGTTGACAAACCAGGTATGTCGTCAGAGCCTGCGTCTGGAAGCAAGCGAGATTGTTACTCCCCTCCCTCACCATCAAGCGGATGTAGATGTTAGACGACGGGCTCATGACAGAAGAGGAAGGGAGGAACGATTATTGTCATCGCTGAAGTGGGCATACAACTACTGTTATTGAAGTGAAAACTTCAATAGGTGGGCTGTAGGCTGAGGGTAAATCTATGAATTAGAGTCACAGACACGCTATAACATGTTGCGCGTTGAACGCTTTTTGGAACTCTCAGTTTTTATCCGATTTTGATGGAACTTTGCTTACGTATACTATAAAACAAATAGAAAAATACTGTTTGTTTGATTTACAAAAACCTAAACTCTCTTCCTTTTCCCACTCACCTTAATTTCTGGCAACTCTGTTCATACAAACTAACTTTTTATTCCTATTTTGATAGTACTTGGAACATGTATACTTCAAAAGAAGGTGGTCTGGTGGTTCAGCGCTTAAGACGCTTACTTCCGAAAGTTTCTCTCTCTGGTCGCGGGAATTTTTAGGAGTTGTATTTGATTATATGAGCTACGCCGGGAATTCCCGTGGTTCTGATTGCACGTTAAACTGTAGACCCCTGAGGAAAGGAATTGTCCCTCTGACACAATAGCTTGTTACATCTCCTTCGGGAAGATTCGCCCAACCTTCGGGTTGTGGACCAAGTTATATTTTTAGTTTTTGAAGTTAAAACTTCTTTAAGTGCGTTGGGCTATTTTTGTATGGGTAAAATCTTATGAGTTCGTGTCACCGATGTGCTAATGTTAACAGTCTATCTATAGCGGTATAGTGGCTCAGTGGTTAAGAAGTCTGACTGAGGACCGAAAGGTCTCCGGTTCCAATCCCTGTCTCGGCTGGGATTTTCATAGGCCCTTAACCTGACCTTCACCTCTGGCACAGCTTGCTGTGTAATATGAAGTACGCCATAACACTTCTATGGTTCGGTCTCCACGTTATACTGTTGGACCCCTGTACCTGTTAGGACTACCGAGTTAGGTAGAGGTGGCTAACACAGGAGTGGAATGCTGAGCACCCTCTGCCACCCACAATTTTGTGAATTGCAGAGTATGTATGTAGATGTAGATGTATGCATAAAACTGATTTATTTATTGGAGGTGTTACCGTGATCGAGTCTCTACTCGAGGTTCTGCAGAAGAAAAGAAGTAAGCATGCCAGAAATCAAAGCACCAAATTGTGACGCTACTTTAATAACAGCGGACTCTGATGTTGGAAGCAGCCTGCAAGTGCGAATCAGCAGTATGACGCAGCGAGTGGACTCCCACTCCCGAGTTAACAAGACTCGCTTCCTCTTTACGGACAGCGTGGGCTCGGCGAATCATCCATTACGGCCACTCAGGCCACCCGAGGACGCGAATTTTCCGCGAACCAGAAATTCAACTACGCACCTCAGACTTGCATGATAATGGCATAAAATAACAAGTCAGAATTGCCCTGGTCTACTGCTGTCTTCTGTCAACAGCATTTAGATATCAGATTTTGTATGTTTTGTGTGCCACTTGAGGAATGTTACTGGACCATAAGAATGTGACTTCGTCTCTTTTTGTGAGCAAACATAAACCGCAAAGTTGGACAAGTAAAATACACTTCAAATTAGTAAGCAAGCTTGCGGTCTTCCCTCTGTGCAATTAGTGACAACAGAGTAGTTTAAATCTTTAAAGAAATAAAAAAATGTTATCGTGAAATTTGAAAATGATTACTTTCTTCACCTTGAAAACAAAAAGAATCTGTTTGTTCAGAAGTACAAAGTAAATAGTTTAGTTATTGATATGGTTGAATCCCCGAAGTAATTGGACGTAGCAGTAAAAAGCAACATGAACTGGGACCTGCACATTAATTCTGTCGTAGGTAGAGCTGTCCGAGGTGTGATACATGAGTGGTTAAGGGACTTGTTTCCTAAAGTTTCTGTGTACGGTCCCGATTTCAAATCTTGGCGGACGCAGGAATTTAAGAGTTGTGTTTGATCATATGAGCTACGGCAGGAGGTTGCGTGGTTCGGATTCCACGTTAAACTGTAGGTCCCAGAGGAAAGGAACTGGCCGATCTATCTCTGACACAATGGGAATATCCAACCAACATTCAGATTAGTTTAGACAGAGCTAATTCCAGGCTGCGATTCATAGGTCAGGTCTTGGAAAATTATGATACACAAACAAAAGAGGTAGCATAAAATCTCTCGAGCATCCTCATTTGGTCTACTGTTGTGCCTTTGGATTCGTTTCGTAGGGGGTTGATTGACAGTGTGGAGAACGGACAGACAGCAGCAGTTCGATTCGTGACTGTTTGCCACAGTCCTTAAGGAAGCGCCACAGAACTGATTCGTACATTGAGCTGGGAGACAGACGACGTAAGTTTCATTTGAACATGCGTACACCCACTTTCACTTACGAGTGCGATGAAATGCTTCGACCACCAACCTATTTGGGTTGCAATGACAGGAGAAATAAGATTAGGGAAACAAGGTGCCGCACAAATGTTTATATGAATTCTTTCTTTTCTCGTGCCGTTCGGGATTGTAATGCAAAGAGCAGAGAGTAGTACTCTCGGTCACGAAAAATTTTGCAAATTGCAGAGTATATGCGCAGATATAGATGTAAGTAATGATGTTTCTCTTCCTGTCGATAGTAGGATAGAATGAAGGCAGAAAATGCTGGAGACCAGGTTTACTTTCATTAGTAAACAACATGTGATTCATGTTGTTGGTTATGCGCATTAGGCTTGTAAGTTTTCTTTCATACCGTCGGGGGAATCAGTACAATGGTGCAACTGAAGCGTTACTGCAGTTGATCACACATACAATCGCTGGGTACAGTCGGGCGTGAAATATCACTTCCAGGCTAATGTGTCACCGAATGTTCGGCTGCAACTGGCAAATTAATGACGGAAATTTAAATATGATTTACATGCAGAAATGATCCTCTGCTATTAGATGTCGTTTAATTAATTTGCCAGTTCAAACACCGTGAAAGCCATGTATCAGAATATACGAGTATCGATTATTGCATATTATGTCCTTAGCGTCACTTGTGTATATGATTCCCTTATTTGGAAGCAAACTTTCTACAGCAAAACCCATATTATTTGCTACTACTATTAATCAAGAAACGTAATAATAACTAGTGCCGTTGGATTTTCCCGAAGGAGGAATACTCAGCCATTGTTTTAGAGGTAGGACGGCTAGTTCCTTTCCTCTAGGACCTACAGTTTAACGTGGAATCCTTTAGGCCTTTAACTCGACTTTTGCCTATGACAAGGCTTGCTTTTTGTATAGTAAGTACGCCAGAACACTTCCGGGGTTCTGATTGCACTATAAACTGCATGTCACCTTTACCCGATAGGATTACCAGGTTAGGTTAGATGAAGAGGATAGGAACACGGCACCCTATCTCCGATACCATCTTAATGTGCCTCCTTCGAGAGGGACCAACCAACTTCCGGGTCATTGCAACGTTTAGAATCGAGAAATTGAACGTCTTCGAATCCCAGGCAGATCATACTATTTTCCACGGCCAAGGTTTCCGTAAATAACTCTAGTCGAATGCCGGTATTGTTTCTTCAAAACGCCATGGCCAATGCACTTTACATCGACGAAGCATAAAGACCTAGTAAATAAGATAAAAATTTGAACGTTGCTTAAAAATTCGTGGAGCTGCTCCGATTTTATGATAACGTTTTCATGCTAGCAGACTAATAGTGAGCGGCACAAGCAAATACTGGCAGAAGAATTGGAACTAACGTAAACTAAAGCAAGGCAAAAACCGTCAAATGTAGTGCAGACTGTAAAAATTACACAAAATTAAATATAAAAACTGGGTCATATGTTACGGGAGCACCAAGATAATTCCGTTATTTAGGTATTGAAATAACTGTTGGCCGCTGTAAGAACGATTTCTAAGGTAGAACAGCTGTCAGCAGAAAAGATATTTCTTTCTAATTGTTAACCTAGGGCTAAGAAAGAAGATTCTAAAACTGTGTGAACTGAAGCTTTGACTTTAAAAACAGCAGAAAGAAGGAAAATTGAAGCATTTAAAATGTGGTGCCGTAGAAGGAGGTGGAATAACACGGAATGAAATTAACGTGTTTTATAACTCGTGGGCGCCGAAGCAAGACCGAGCGTGGTGGGTGAGCTGTTAACTCTTTAACTTGGCCTTCGAGAAGATGCAGGTTCGATCCCAGGTCCGGACATCCAGATTTCGGTTTTCCGTGGTTTCCATAAATCACTTCACACGAACACCGGGATAATTTCTTCAATAGCCCATGTTTGTAATTCCGTTCCGTTCACTACCACAATCCTCTTCCAGCTGCAACGACCTCGATTTCGAAGAGTCATTAGAACAAAATAAAAAATAAAACAAAAAACGAAAGAACACTGTCAGAGAAAAAGAGACAGGGGATGGGAAACATTTCAGTTCAATTAAGACCGATTAACTCGGTGGAGTGCATAGTCGATGGTAGGAACTGTAGACGAAGGATAAGAACAGACTGAAGCTGATAATCAAAGCCGTAAAAACCAAATTTTATTTTAAATTTCATCACGCCTTCCAGGGAAGCGTCCATAAACTACGTGTTCGGTCTAGGCGAGGGAAGGGTGTGCTGGAAAGCTACGCTGATCTACTGGAAGGGAGGGTGGATTCCGAGCCAAGCCACGTAGCTTCTTATTCATTTTATTTGTCACAGTCAAAATGAGCTACAAAACACTCAACATGTGAATACTTATTTCCGTCATTTAATTATCTCCGTATGTAATTTCCGATAGTCTGAAAAGAGAAAACAGTAAAAAATGCGTTCTGGAAGCAAAAGGGGAAAAAAGGGGTAGAGGCAAAAGCCACGTCAGACTAGGTGGGGGAAGGGGTGCAAGAGGGTTTCACTTTTATCGACGCTCCCTAAAGTAAAGATTTATTAGTAGCGAATTTAATGCAGTAAACAGATTAAAACTATTTCATCGCGCTTTATAAAGTATAGATTCACAAATATCGAGTTTACTGAAGAAAAATCGATTAAAACCGTTTCATCATCATCATAAAGTAGATAGTTGCAAATATGTAATCAGAATTAATAGTTTAATTTTATCCATAATTATCTATATTAATAGTGATTTTGAAATACAAAAAACAACTGAAGTATCCGAGGAAACTGGAGCTTGTATTGAAATTGCAGTACTCTAGTTATTTCAGTTTATTTTTTCTTCTTCTAAGAACCTTTCTCATGCTGTTATACTGTATAAGGAATGAATGGATTTATTTAAAAAAGACTAACATGTGTATTATGTAGTTAGAAAATAAGGCAACTAGAAAAGTGAAATAGATTTCGAGGTGTAATAGTTATTCTGGGAATGAGTAACTAGTTTCTATTTACAGATGTTCTCAACGGGGACTAATCCAGATTTTTTTTTAAGGATAATGCTGTACTTTATTCCAGTTATTTTTTTATCTGGAGTGAGAATTATACTGAAATTAAATAAATAACATGCATTTAAACGCAGTATACACAAACACACATATATATATCGTTAACATTATTGGCTATTGTGGTTTAACGTTTTATTTTGCAGTATAGCAAGCAATATTCTGGAAAAGAACTCAAGTTATAGGAATTTTTGCTGTACCAATAAAATTAAGGAGAAATTAAATTTGAGGTTGAAACATCTTGTTGGCAGTGTTTATGCATACATTTCGTGCTTTTTAAACAATAACGGAGGAAATTCGCTATGCATAGTGTTACACAGTATCCCACACAGAGAAAACACTCGTTTTCAACAAAAATATAATTTGAAAATTGCCGAGGAAGTTATTTCAAAAGGTTCCAGCGTATTTTCTCAGTGTGTTTTTGTTTGATTTTGCGTGGGATGTGAAAAAGCGCTGATCAAAATTGCAACATGCAAAATTGTTCAGCTAGATGGATCCAGTGTATGGATAAGCCATGGAAATTACAAACGTGTGTCAAAGAGAAAGCAAAACACTTTGCTGAATGAGGAAAACTTCGCCACACATACTGGATTCGGCAAATGTTACATGTTTGTATATAACTTTTTTTTATATATAAAAATTGTTCTCGGGTGACTAACCGAGTTAAAGGAGTGTTATAATTACACTTAGAATCACACAACATGTCGGCGATCTGATTCGCTGTCGCCATCTTCTGGTGAAGTGCGGACGAGAACATACGAAGTTGTTGACTCGAGAACAATTGTTATATTCTCAACGCCGAGAAAAACTGCGTTCTTATGTAACTTTTTTTTCTATCTAGAATTGAGATGTGTCAGCTGATTATTGAATTAATTTTGGATAAAGAAGCTAAACTTTGACGGATGTATTGTGCAAAATACAGAGTGAGTAGGAATGGTATGAGCAATCACAGGTCTTCAAATGACAGGAAACTGCGATGAAAATGCTCATTAATGTTAGGACATATGTATGAATAATTTAGAAGTAATTTAGCGACCAATAAACACTACGAGATTAATTCGGTAATTACTGTCGGTCTACCCATTGATTCAGTTTGCTGTGAGCTACCTCACGTAATTACTAACCAAATTATGTTGATATCGGCCAAGAATACAAGACGACCATAAATGCCATTGGCATATCAGAAGAACGTAAACTCCCGTCAAAAATGTCAGTATGGACACTCAATACATAAGAAGGAAAAAAAAATGTTTAAGTCTCTAAATATTTATCTACGTTTAATAATGTTCACTTAAGCTCCTCCCATAAAGTAGAGGTGAGTATATATATATGGACTTGTGAATTATTGAAACTGGTTCGTTTTTTTTCAGCATGAGTTTCGATTTCAGAAGGTCTTTAGAAACCAATTCGGAGCACTGAATGGATGACCTCTTGATTCGATGTAAGGGAAGTTCTTTATCCAAAATCCCGGATGTAAAGTGATTAAAACCATTCAGCCTTTACGTAACCATCAAATGGCTTTCTCCTTATTGGTATATATTTTCGTTGGATGTTGAATGTGATGTTACATGCAAAGTGTTACGACTGGCATATATGACTCTAAAGACAAATGAAAAACTATTGGCAGCAGTAATGATCGCAGACGACACAGATACTATGGCTTCCTAGCGTTTTCTGCAATGGAATTATCCGCTCTTCTTTGTAATAATTTGTGTAATTAAGGAAGGCATCGTGAATTATGAACAAGTTCACCAATGATCATATTCTGTGGAGCTCCAGCAAATCCTATTCTTAGGTAAAACATGCATGCAATGCCACTATGAGATTCACAACTGCAACTTAGTTTTTTAGTGTGCTGGAGATCAGAATTCATCGTACATTATTGTACAAAACCAATATATGGGTATGATGAGAAAATTTCAATAAATTTTGTTTAACATAACAATGTACAAAAATGCTTTAAATTAAAAAATATCCGAGGAATTATCATATCGCCAAAGTAAATGCTGTTAACAAAGTGGATCAAAAGTATTTTGTACACCAGGAACATGAAAAATGACAAAATAGTGGTTTCATGGAAATTAGACGAATATTACCGAAATTATAAGGAAGATAATGAAGTCTTCAAGGGTGTACCGCCGGATAGTGTTATACCCGTGAAGACTTCATTACAAGCATACGCCGGGAAAGTCTCCGTTTTTATATAAGGAAGATATACTGTTGCCATTAGTTGGCAGTAAGCAAAATAAAAATCACAAACAGTATTAGATTTTGAACGAATGTAAGCTTAGATTTTTGCATTTATTGTGTTTTAGACTATACGTATAAGGACACTACTAAGTAAAACATGGGCTGTAAAACTATTCTGCCTTCTTGGGGTAGTCGCAGCTAGTCATAATACCCCTTTCAGTGAGATATAGTTGCGGCAAAAGTAATTATTTTACTAAACGTTTGATTTATGTGTTCCTCTGAAATACGAAATATTTTTTTTTAACATTCTCTTGTTGTTAGTGATTATTGGAGGCTACGACTGTAAGCACTAATAGCATTACAACTAAAAGCATTGCTATCCATTAGTAACGAATCCATATTACGATAATCCGGTTATTAATATACCAAAACACTCGCTGACTTTGCATTTCAGTCCCGTTATTGGTGGGCAAAAGCAGAAACTCTTTGGATAATTGGTGAGTGAGTGAATGTGGTAAACACACGTTGGTCACCCATAGGTTGCAAAAGACGGCTACCGGCCGTTCTTTGCATCTGATGCAGACTTACTCGATCAAACTCGAAGTAACCCAGCAGAAATGACTCGTTGCGATATTGTGCTGTTCTGTGAGCTGAAAAACACTGATAAATAGTTTCTGATCTTGCAATGATTAAAAGCAAAATACGTCGGTACAGCTGAACCTGAGAAAAATGGGACACCAGGAATACAGATCTTTAAAGAAAACCACCTTTTAATATCTCCTTTTGAGTAACTATAGTCTACTTTTCTCGAAAAAAAATCAGTATATTTCGGACAATTCAAACATTCCTTCTGATTCTAATGTTTCGTGTGTGTTCATTATGCGTAAAAGCAAACATAAAAAATTACATGAATACAACACCGAATACCTACACAAATAGATTTGCAAAGGTTACGCTGCTTGTAGTTTTATGAATCTGCGGATTGTCATTTTTAGAATCATTAGGAGAACACACTTTCCTCCATCTCTTTTCTGACATTAAGAGGTGAGAAAACATTCGCTGCCTTTAGCGATTAACAACGTAACCCTATTTTCGAGATTTCTGATACTGTCGAACGCCGGAATTGAGTAGCACTAGCTCACATTGAATCCGGCCTCTACAGGGCGAAACAACCGTAACTCCATTGCACAGTCGTTGCTGCCATTGGAGAATAATGAATTCCAATTACACTCTGTCGGGAAACTGTATAGTATTAGTATACATTGCCTGCAGGGAATATCATAACGTGAGAAATAGAAATAATTTCTCTAAACGTAATTGAAGAAAAGTTTGGCTTCAATATTAGGCTTGTCTATATCTAATCATTAAATCGTTCGACTAACCGTAATAAATGGCCAATGTTTTTTTTGTTGACACGTTTGGTTCGGACATATCTAATTTCATCAAAGTAAATACCAGTAAGAGGTTCTGATATAGGTAGGCCGGTAGAGGGATGACTTCGGTTCAGACGATGTTGATTTTCTGGATTAACTCCAGTAAGTATTTTAAACAATGAGCCCCGCGAAAGAAACTGTCTGGTGTACGACTAGCCGGGGTGTCACAGTGGGTATACCACGTGCATTTCCAGCGTCGAGGCAGCAAAATATCCACTATTCCCCACGAGGACTGTAGAAGAGAAATACCTTTATCAAAAAAAAAAAAAGAATAAACAAATCAGTTATAAGACAATTTTGATAATACAGTATGTGGAGAAGGTCATATTATTGCTGTATTACTCCGTTTTTCATTCATTCAAATAATAATAATAATTCCGCTGGTCGTAATGACCTGGTGACAAGTTTATATTGGCTGCACATTTCCCCCCTGTCATAGCAGCCTTAACCTACCTGTTACAGTGGACCTATAGTTTAACCTGGAATCCGAACCACGCTAGCGCTCTGACGTACTTCACATTACGCAGCAAGCTGTGCGAGAGTTGAAGGCCGGGTTAAGGGCCCCCACCGAGACAGGGATTCGAACCCGGAACCTTTTATCTCCAGTCGGACACCTTAACCACTGAGCCACCAGACCGCTCTTCCTTTTATGTAGGAGTAATGAACCACACTGACAGATCAGATTCTGAATATCGAAACCGTTACTAAAAGATACAAAGGGGTGAAAATATAACTGCTGCAAACGGTCTCATTATTAGTTGGCGTTTAAACAGGGAGGAAGATTTTCTCCTTACGTCTCGATTTGAATCTCCGACCTCCGTCCCGGAAGAAATGTGCGGAGTGCGGGGAGTTGTTTAGATGCACCTAGTAGTCCGTGAAGAATTTCATTAGGGGCGTACCGGCAGCCGGCTGCCTCGACGAACTTGCAGTTGAGGAACTCGGGGTAGAGCTCTGCGCGTTCCGCACAGCGCGCCACCGTGGTCCTATCTGTTACAGCTGCAACAAGCAGCTCTCTCGTTGGAGGTTGGCGATTTGTAGGGTTCGGTATCTGGAGGGAAACGAAGCCCTGTTGTTGACTCTGACTGTCTATCTGTCAGTAACAGTGCTCTACCGTTTAAAAGGAATAATTGCTGACCTGGAAATTGTGCATCAAATATAAGATGTTTACTCACATCCGAATACCGAATTTAAAATTCTTGGCAAATCAATTGCAAGATTTTTTTTTCCCACACTGTAGCGTTTTAGGTATCGGTGTTAGGTTTTCGTAGCCAATAGGAAGCTGAACCCTATTGCTGAGGTGCCGCTGTCCATCTGTTAGAGGCTTTTAAGGCTTGTAGTGTATCGCTACACTACATGAAAATATATGCCATGTGCTGGGCTCCTAGCTCGCACAGGTGTACAGTACAAACGAAAGGGCGACAGCGCTGCTGTGGTATGCGACCTTGATGCAGGTAGTCAGGAGCCGGTAGTGTGAGGGGAGAGGACAGTAGACTGCCTACTGGGTGGTTGGGTGCGTGGCCAGCCGACGGACAGAACATGATGTGCGGCGACTAACGTTAGCACGGTCTGTGGTGGTGCTCTATGTTACATATCGTCATCGGCCAGCAGGTGGATCATCGCCTAGGAATACTACTGGAAGCAGACTTGGCGCCTTCTGCAAAATGGTAACTGCACAGAGATGTTGATAATCACCGCAAAGAGTTGTCGTATTGATAAACCCAGTGTCGCCCAAGAGATTCTCATCGCCCCGCTGAGCATAGTGAACGAATATATAACAAAACCCCTGAGAACTGATAGATATTGAACCTATTGTATCACAAGATGATTGTTTAATTGTAATTGAAAAGAAACTTTGTAATAAATATTAATGTCAAACTCACGTGATAAGGTGTTGCCAACATGTAAAGTAACATCCCAATTCCCCTTCTCAGAAATTTCATTCAGTAATAATATTTTTGTTGCTAAAATAATTAAATTAAAAGGTAATTTAATTCATAAAAAGAGGGAGTACAAGTTGTACGCTTCAGGCTTAAAGGGTGTCAGTTCAAAACCAAATATAATATTCAAAATTTTATCAAAATATACTCTGAGGGTTTTCATAAAAATAATTGTGTAATTTTTTTTGTACTCCAATTTATGATTTATCGACTGCTTAAGTAGGTATCTATAATATAAAATGGGGTAATTGGATGACTAGGGGAATTGCAACCGGAGCATTAGCTCCATCGTAATTAAATTGATAGTAACAACAGATGAAATTCAAATTGTTCCCATTATCCATCATATGCTGTATTTAATAGAAAAATACTAAAAGCAGTTACATCTAATATAATTTCTTGGTTTCGAGCAAAACACGCAAAAGTTTTTATTTTGAGATTACTTTGCTATGTATTAACGACTTCAAACGTCCGCCAAAAATGACGGGATCACCTGTGGTGCTAGTAGAAGTTTCTTATGTAAAAGTTTTATGGAAAAACGAACAAAAATTAATCATTATCTTTTTCATTAATATTTTTGTTGTTGTGAGTAAACTTTCGCTGATTAGATTCTCGGGGTATTGGGCTAGGATGGTTTAAAATAACTGCATTTGAT
This sequence comes from Vandiemenella viatica, assembly GCA_031002005.1. Taxonomy (NCBI): domain Eukaryota; kingdom Metazoa; phylum Arthropoda; class Insecta; order Orthoptera; family Morabidae; genus Vandiemenella; species Vandiemenella viatica. Next base: position 132,954,626 of record CM061920.1, read on the forward strand.
TTTGAACGACGTAACTCCTTATTGTTATTAAAAAGTTTCAAAGCAAAGTGTAATTGGTAAGTAAAGTGTATCACTTCTGCTTCGTGTAAACTTTCTCTGCACTTTAAGAAAGTTACCTGTTTGTTATCTTTTGTCAAAAACATTTTTAGGTAATTTTGTCTCTTTGTTCCAATAACTGCTGCATAGACTATAGCGTAAACATTGGATGCTCTTCCCCTTATATGAATTTCAGCAACCTATAACTTTAAATCAACGTCACATTATATTTTTCGATATCTATACACCTCATTGTAAGTTTTATCTCTGCTACACAACAGACAATTGCGTTTTAGCTGCCATCGCAATTACAATTTCTTTTAACGACGTAAGTGCAAATGAAATCAAATTGTGTTATTTATATGAAATTGACGCTTCATTTTATCTACTAAGTGCAAATAAAGTCAATGCAGTTATACTTTTGAAATTTCCTGGTTAGCCAAGCAGCGCTTTGGTGGCAGTCAGTGTAACTAACACTTCGGGTTTTACCGAAACTCTCCGAAGGTTGCCGAGTCACTGAAGTGACCTCAATCTGCAGTTACAACACACTGAACTAAAGAGGACTAGTTTAAACGCCAGCCAAGAATGACGGGTATCACCTATGGAGGCAGCAGGAATTTGTTCTGCAAAAGTTTCTCAGGAAAAACAATTTATCATTCTCTACTCTTGATGACGTCACTAGTAATGCTACAGAGAATACAGCGTAATCATAGGATGTTCTTCTCCTTTCGTGAATTCCTAGTCGTCGTAAATAAACTAAAATTAACATAAAAATTTAAACGAATGTCAAGTTATAATTTTTTGTATCTCTGCTTCGCATTATAATTTGTATCTGTGCTAACACAACAGACAATTGCATTTTAACAGGCATTGAAACAATAAAAGTGCAAATAAAATAAAACTCGATTATTTATTTGAAATTTACTCTTCCTTTTAACAATATAAGTGCAAATAAAGACAAATGCAGTTATTTATTTGAAATATCCTGGTCAGCAAAGCAGCTCTGCGGTGACACTTCGGGTTTTATCGAGACTCGCCGGAGGTTTCCGAACTATTGAGGTTAGTCAAGTATCCAGGTTGAAGGCATCATTTTTAAAAGTGAATAATTCTCTCACTTTTTTTATTATTTTTTTTTTTTTTAAGATGCTCTCGATCGAGAATTTATTTGATATTAATATAATTGGACTATATTTGCACTAGCAGTTCGAGCTGGCCCCCTCCTCTATCGATGGAAATAAAAAAACAAGAACTTCAAGAAACGCCATATAAAGTTCCATAGCATTAAGTGCTAGCAATGGTTACTCCTGGGTCTAAACCATTATTCCTCTCCTCTGAGCAATTCCATATCGTAGATTGCGCAACGAATTGTCCTACTCGAAGTCACCGATAGTTACCGCCGTCCCGCTCGCATTACAAAAACGTCCCACGCATTCTACAGAACATTTGAAATGGTTACACACAACGTACGCCGTTGTGCGCATAATTATTTGACCTCCTGCTAATACGACGCGGCGTCCAGTACAGCCTGCTGTGCCATTTAGCCGTGGCATTAGCCTTCCTTTAATGTTGCGCTCCGTGATAAGCCACGACTGCATTAATCACGCCCTTTAAAGCGGAGGCAGCGTAAAGGCGGCTCCTTATTCGCGCTCACCCTTGCTCCGTATTTGTGACGCGTGTCAAGGTTATCGTCTTTTGACCCAATACGTAAAAAGTAACTGCCGAATAGAGGTCGAAACTTCATACCATATTTATACTCTTGCAGAGAGTTATAGATATATAGCGCAAACCTTACAATTTCTGAAGAAACCTAGCTCAAGTTCATTAATGCATGAATTTAAGGATTACGCTTCAAGAGATGAGGAAACAGCGTCAAACTGTTTGGATGAAGTATTGAATAGTCGTTATTTCGAAGTGCGAAAGGCCTCAGGTTCGAATCCCGGTCTCGGCTGGTATTTTCAAAGGTTCTTAATCCGACCTTCACCTGTGTAGTGTGAAATACGACAGAACGCTTCCGTGGTTACGATTCTATTTTAAACTGTATATCCCCTCTGCCCGGTTAAAGCGGTTACGACAGGGGCAGATCCTGTCAATAGGCCACTACGACCTATTACGAGCCTTTAACCTTATTGGGGTAGGTACAACCAACCAGCCAGTGCCAAATTATCACTACCGGAAAATTTAATAGCGTAAGTGTCTCTGCTAAGCGATTTTCCCTAATTACATATATCAAATTTTATACGAAAAATTTATCAAATGAGTCAATACAGAAGTTTGATCAATTATAATGAACCTCACTTTCCTCTAAAACTACATACAGTCTCCCATAACTTAATCTGGCAACAAAATGATAACTATTACCCAAAGAAAGTACGGAGTCCTTCATCGTATGGTCATTCCTTTTTCTGCTTCTCTTAATATTATCTCGCAGAACTATTACTAATTTACTTTTCGTTCATGATCGCTAATAAAAATTGAGACAAAAGTAACAAACTGTTGTGAAGAAGTGAATGGAACGTTATTCAGTGCGGCTTGAATTAAACAGAATATACTAGAAAATATTAAAAATGATAATGAAGGAATGAAAAATATTCGCGAAAAATAAATAGTGAAAAATGTAACTGAAAGCAGGAGAAATGGTAATAATTGCAATAGAGAATACCACCGACGAAGCATGAAACTAACAAGAGACGGAGTAAACGGAGCAAGAGATTTCTGTATTTTATGGAGTAAAATAGAGTAGAAAGATATTAAACTGACATCAGTCGCATCTTCAGATTTTCTGAGCTTGTAATCACAGAGCGTTCTACTATTTGCGAGAGATGCCTGATAAACCGAAAGAAAGAACAACACAGGTTTTTAAATGTAACATTGTTGTAGGCCATTTTTCCGTAGTTGCTCAGTAACTTCGCCAGTGCAACTGTTCCATGGGCATTATTTTTAACATTTAGTTTATTTTTTCTTTTTAAATACAGAGCTGTAGGAAGAAAAAAAGAACCCTTTGGGAAACTGTTTAGTGAGAAAGAGATTTGTACTTTTCACATAATAAGAGTAAAGATGGTTGGGAATTTTTGATTTGTTGGCAAAGATTAAGCAGGAAGACATAACTATAAAGGAAGATAAAAATATAAATTACAAAATAATACAGTGCTGACAGTTTCGCGTCATTATAACTAAAAATAACAAAAAATGGAGGAAGATAGATCCAGTCGCATCTCAAGGAATCATCTAGGTATTCACCTCATTTAATTTCTACAAACCGTAAAAAATTTAAATCTGCTTTGTTGGATAAGAATCCAAACAGGAATAATGAAACTAGAACAAGTAACTGAAATAACTTTTTTCACATGTACTGAAGCAAGTGGAATTACAGTTAAAAAATTATACTGGCAAGGAAAAAAAAAAGGATTATTGATTAAATTTAGGTAAATAGCGCATATTTCGTTTACAAAGACCTTTATCAATTTTCTTTCAGTTTATTCTTATAAATCTCTGAAAAGTGGAATCCAGTTTATAATTACCGCTCTAAGGACTTAGATGTGGACGAAGTTACAATTTCCAAAGAACAGCAACTGAGTTACGTCACACTGAAGTAAAACATTTGCTACAATCGTATAAAGCGAACAATACCCCTTCAGATAACTATCATCCCATAATCTTGAGCCCAGCATTAGGTGCCCAGAAACAAAATCAAAGCAGCTGATCTGAATCGTCTGTTAACATGCGAAACCACTGCGCTGCAAAAAGGTCGCGTAGGACCATGTTGCACGGTCCCCCGCCAAGTATGCATGTGTGTGTGGGCCATGCCAGGCCACCTTTTTTCCCTCGAGTGTTTGTGTGGGACCGGATGGGCTGCGTGTGGTTTGTGTCGTCCGCCACATGTGGTGTGACAAGGCTATCAATGGCTTCCTACACATCTCAGTTGGCTGGACCTAGCTGCCTGGGCCTAACGGAAAATATGACACAGCAAATTCGTGCGGTTTTGGAGTTCTTACTATTCGGTTCAGTTCAGTGTAGAAATTAATGGCCTTGTTCTAACCGACAATAATAGAGTAAAGATATACCAATGTACAGGATTCACACTATAAGTACAGGCGACTCAGCTCTCGTTATTGAACGATCCATAGGGACCGAGCGTGGTGGGTGAACGGTAACGCTCTAGTCACGCAATCGGCAGGACGTGGATTCGAATCACCGTCCGGACATTCAAATTTGGATTTTCCATGGTTTCCCCAAATCACCCCAGGTGAGTGTCAAGATGCTTCCATTAAAAAAGGCCATAACCGAATTCCTTCCCGTTCCTTGTCACCAGCCCTTTCCCGCCTCTAATTAACTCGACGTCCACGAGTCGTAAAACCAAAAGCAAATAATAGTAATAATAGTTCCAAACCAGTGACGGTTCATCTTTACGAAATCCTGGAACTATTAGAGGGTAACATTCCTGAACCACAGAGGATTTACTGTGAACGTGCAGTGAATTTGAAAGTGATTTCGAACATTGTTACATTGTAATCGAGTTAATAACTTGAGTGATGAGCTTGTACGGAAGTTTTGTTTCCATTAAATTATTATGCATCTTCGAAAGAAAAACAAATTACGTTGAATATACATTTTAACTGACTGTTCATTTACTAGGATTATGAAGCAATAAAACTCACTTGTGTGCTGCGTTTTCATTCATTCTTTATATGTGCTGTGATTTTTTCTTCAGGGAAAATGCCTTGCCGCTTTCCAAAATCCTAGTATCCTTTTATTTACCAACATAGTGACCGTGCAATAATCAATAATGAACCAATTTTTTTATGAATTTTCTATAAAAAGAACTATCTCTAATCAAGTGCAACTCAAAACTACCAGAATTAAACTTAGCGCGGTCAGTTTGGTGCAAATTAAACCGTATTGGATGTGGCACGTGAAGAACGGCTTCAAATCTCTACACCTGGGGCTGGGCAGATTCTCCTTACTTTGACTGCGGTGAGGTTTCACAAACTGTGTCGCACATTGTGCAGGATTGCCCACTGCGTGCCTTTCTAGGTAGTCTGGAAGACTTAAATTAGGCGGTGGCCTGGTTGGAGTGCCTTGATGTCAAGTCGCATTGATTGTAACTGACGATCCTGTTTTAGTGGCCGGCTGCGGGCATTGTCCGCTGAACTATGTGTATATATGTGTGTTTATTTTGAAACAATGATTACAGTGTAATTGTTGTTGAGTGTTGTAAATGTCATATAGCATCATACGCTAATAAATAAATAAATAACCAAGTCCAAGAAAACTATTGCAGTGAGACCTAGTGTCGTAAAACCACGAATAATCTTACACGGTTTGCTTCAACTACATATGCAATAAATTTAATTTTAATGATTTTACTTACTTCGAAATATATTCAGATATTTCTGAATGACTATGTGTTTAAAAATGATAGAGTTACCTGAAAAATTAATTTTAGCAGAGTATCTGAGTATGAGGGTTGGGCTCATTAATCGGCGTTGGGAAGAAGAAATACACAGGCTATATGACTCTGTTACTTATAGCATGATTATGCTGTCGAAGTAGAAACATTACCACAGTTCTATCCGTAATGCTTTTTAAAGATCAATTAATGTGTCAATCGTCTGATTGCTTTCATTTCTTTGGATATCAGATAAGCAAGAGAACTGATGATGATGAGGTGATGAGTAAGTAAAACTTCTCTTCCTATGGTCATATTTGTTTGAAGTGCAGATGCTGAAACCTCAGTACACATAAATAAATGAGAGAAATAGTTACTGGGCTGATTCGAATTGTCAGAGCATTTCTACGGTGACTGGTAAGGCACAAGCCAAGATGTGTTAGATGACTCCCACCGTTCCACTATAAAAATGGCGTACGCTGAAAATAATTTTATGACGGGGTAGATACTGTCGCCTGCGATCGTTACTGCTTTCAGAGTGGAAGATGTCGGATAAAAACATTTAAAAAATCAGCTCTCGTCAGAAATTTAGCCTCTTGTTTGCCAGCGATGCCACAGTGGGATTTAAGTCTTGCCATTAGTTCCACTGGCCTGTCACTCTCCAGAATGGTGATTCATCACAGAATACTCAAGACTGCGTGAAACGAAAAGGTATTAGCAAATATCTGCTGGAGAATGTAGTAGAAGCATACAAGGGATATATGGCATAACACACTGCTGCAGAGCTTTTTTTTTAATTAAAAAAAAGATTTAACTCGTATATTTCATGGACCATTAATGCGATTTCTGTTATCTTCAGCTACTAATCTTAAGATCTTTTCCTCACTGCATGAAAAAGGAAGGAAGCTGCAGCCACGGTAGCTGAGGGTCGTCAGTTTGAATCCATTCTAAGAGATATATGGTTTTGATTTTGAGCGTGCATTGTGTTGTAGTTTTCGTTGATTATACTGATGTTTATTTGATGATAATTTAAAACACTGATGGTTGTGTGGCGTAATTCGCTAAATGCCATATTAAAAAAAAATTACACGAATACATTTCCAAAAAATTTAGTGACGCAGCTAATCACAGTCGATTGATACCACTGTGAGCTCTCTGGCGCCAGCGTGACGCGGACGTGACGTAATACACTGGGGATAATTACACTCGCGCGGCCGGTAGCGTGCAGTATTTTTGATCCTCACGAGAAGGAGAGAGAGACTTTTGTTAGCGGAGAACAAAACGCAACGTCGCGGCTAAGCCGCCAGTTTCGTGAGCTGAGTGCAAAAGGCGTGCGTCTAATAATCGCTCACTTGGGGGAGGCAAGAAAGAGATCGCAAACATAGTCGGCGACATGTGACGTTCATTACAGTGTATGGAAGACGGTGACAGCCAGACACACGAATGGTCTGACATAGTAATACGTAGTACAGCTAAGATCAACGCGTTAGTTGTAAGAAAATGTTAAGAACTTCTTTCTCCATTTTCGAAGCTTCTGACCATACTGTTTAATTACTATGCATTCTAAAGTAATTTTATGCATCTTAAATATCTCTATTAGATTCTATACTAGCTGTTAGTCGCAACTTCGTATGCATACATAGAATGTTAATTTACGGATTAAACCGGGCTTATCACAGTTACCACATCGCCAACAAAAAAGTATCTCAGTTTCTCCGAATACTACGATCGTTCGTACCCAGAAATCTCGATATGAATTTCGACCGCAACAACTGATTATGCCCTACCGGTATCGCGTCCAACGAAAAAATGGATACACATTTGTAGTCATTTTAATCTCAAATTTCTCAACTTTCGGGCTTCACATCAGGAATAATCACTCCCAGGACCAGGTGCTGTTTATTCATGCATAAATAAGGCAACCAGAAAGCCTCCTGTAATACATATATGTCGCATCACTCTACAAATTTATACCAGATCCTCTATTACCTGACCAAATACTGCACTATTTTGAAAACATTTCTTGTATCTTACCAAACCTGTAAAAGTGGGCCTACTCGTCTCCCATAGCCACTACTTAACAACAGAACATTTTTATTCCTATGGTTTTTTTTTTTCCACGCATCTATTCCAAGAGGCATGTGCATCCAACATACTGCTACATTTCAATTGGCATCAAAATATCAAATGTTTGTATTACTCAAACTACTCCTCTCCATAGTATAATAATAATTCTGTGTGTTCGTATTGACCTGGTGTCAGGGCTTCTATTGGCTGCGCATTCCGTCCCTGTCGTAGCTGCCTTAACCTAAGCCGGTAATCTCACCGGGTACCTTCAGTTTAACGTGGAATCCGAACCACGGAAGCGTTCTGGCGCACTTCACATCACACAGACAGCTTTGCCAGAAGTGAAGGTCGGGTTAAGGGCCTATCAAAATCCACGCCGAGACAGGTATTCGAACCTGGGACATTTCGATCTCCAGTCAGACACCTTGACCACTCCCTCCGTGGTGATTAAGATGAACTGCACAAAATATCTGTGCTGCATACGATCTATATATATCTATATATTCATTCTGTGAATTAGGTGTCAACATCTAAAATAACTTTCCTTGAGCGACAAACTTCGCAAATTGCCGAGTAGTGAAAATTTAAAGACATGGAGAGAATGTGGGGTTGTTTGGAAAGCTGTGATAGCGGGAGTGGTCGGGAGACGGCCAATATAAACACTGGCCACCGGTGCAATTTGCGAGTCTGCAAGAGTAAACAGGAAATTAGGCGTGTAAATACCGCGACGCTCGCGGGTAATTAGCAGCTCGGGAATTTGCACCGCGTGATTTGGCGACCGTGGGTAAACCGCCATACAGTACAGACGCGTATCCGTCATTTTTTCTCAATAACACCGTGAGTCCCCGGTAGCTACTTGTGGTCTGGAGCGGTTGCAGAGACCACGTTCACGCTATAACCGTAAGATCACTGCGATAAGCTCGGCTCACAGTCCAGTTTCGAACAGTATCGTTGTGATAAGACTGAAGTGAGGCCTTCCCACCTTCTTTTTTTTATTAAAAAAAAAGAACCATTTCACACTAAAATAACGATAACTGAGTTTAACAAATGCTTCATGGATCGCAGGAAGACGGGAAAAATCATTACTTTCCTATGGTTCTGCCGCTAAAGTTGTTAATGATTTTCATATGCTCACAAGAATTAAGGCGCCAGTTAAAATAATAATAAAAAATTATGAAGATGATGCAATGAAACCAAGAAGATGAGAGAATATAGACAATAGTTATAAATGTAACGCTTGATGAAAGATTTTCCACGCACTGAATACTCTTGTCGCGACGACTTCTTTCTGAGTGTCCTGTTCGATAAACACAACACGGTTTGGTTGGTTATAGAGAAGCCACAGAACTCATCCCGACTTACATTGTACAGCTGTTTCATGTGGTACAGCAATCTGGGACATGTTTAACGTTTTTTAGTCCGCGATTTGACGATATGCTCCACGATAATATGTACCATATGTGTCTGTGTGTATAAGGCAATGCTTGTAAATTCGATGTAGACCTTCAATGCAAGTAGGGGGAATAGGACAGTAGGGACTCATATTATGATACTACCAAGTAGGGGAGATCTAGCTCATTTTTTGGTCCTGAATGAAGTGTCGTCAGCGTTCGCTGCCCGCCGGGGTATCGCTTCATATTAAACACGTTTTCTGACAGAAAGTTCCTGGTAACTCCAGTATGTTCAATTTACACCTAATTGCATTATGTCCCTTGTCTGAACACGAAATTCAGCTTAGATGTGGAAAGATTAAAAAATTCATTCTCACAGTAATATTAGATCGGTTACTATGTTGAGAGTTGTCGTTATGCTGCCACAGTTACCCGTTATTCTTCATAGACGAGAATGCAAGTCGTATCAGCTGTATTAACTTAGCTAAGTTTGAAGGCGTATTCAACCGCTTCTAGAGACATCTGTCAAGTGGATTTGGGGATTTATTTAGAGATTTAACGATGTTAATTCCTGGCCGAACTGGAGATTCGAATATGTAACTTATATCGTCTTTATCTGTCTTATGTATCATGGATCTGCACTTTCTCGTCACAAATTATAGGTCGAAGGTAGTTATCATAGCGTGATCATGTTACTGACTCGATACTGGTGATGTGATTTCAGTGAACAATTCAGAACTTGGGAAAACAATGAATCATTTGAAAGAACGCGATGTGAAATTTTGCACTATCTAGTGGGTTGTCGCGATGCCTATAAAGTCTTAGTTTCGCCAAGTTTCAGAAGTGTAACCATTGAACAATTTTCCATGAATACTTTGTTGCTCTCGAGATGTCGAAAAAATCCTGTTAATGTTGGAAATTAAGGATGTACTGATTTCACTACGAATACGCTATTAAATATACTGCTTCATTGCATCAGACAATTTTATCCATTTGATGGAATCCTTTAATACATATAGCACAATCAAACACAACAATGAGATATTTGATTCCTCCAACTATCTGACCGACAAAAGTTTACATATGAAGGTCCAAGCAAACTGCTCTTTGATCGTGTAGACTGCTGATTTACCGTCATTCCGGCTAAAGTGCAAACAAACGCTTAGACGCGCTAAAGGATTAACTGGATCAGTCACTAGTTATTTTTATATGGAGGGTATGTAATTTGTTTGAAAAGTGCACTTGTAAAATATAACTTGCAGCACTGCTTTCAACGTGACCTCCATCGCGTCAAAATTGTTGAAGTATCAAAATGGATCTCTCTACTTTGAATGGAAAGTGCTGTAGTTCCCTTGCATATTTTGTTCATTGTAATTTCTGCAATTTTATTATTTTGTAATTTTTTAGTAAATAAGTTACAGGATTTGTTGATTTTAAAGTTTTTATGATAAACACTTTTGTCGACCAGTTTTGCACGTAGTCTTTCTCAAACTGCTCCTTAAATCTGTTGAATTCTGACATTATCACCAACTTTCAATTTTGTTTGAATGATAATTTTGACTTGTAAATGAACACAGTTTTTCTCGGCGTTGTTTATTTATCAATTTTACTCTGGAAACAAAACAAGTTATATTATTATTATTTGTACACAATATTTCGACATAAATCTCCGTCGCAGAAATATTGTGCACAAATAATAATATTACTTGGTTTGTTTCCTGAGAAACATTAATAAATAAATCTTAACATGGTTGGATACGATTGAAAGTATTGATTTGTCTTTAACGTCATCCTGTTTCGTCTTGACAACACTGTAGAACTTTGAATTTTAACCTAAAATAAAGTTTTGAAGTAATTCAAATGAGCGTTGTTCCCCGTTTACGAAAATCCCGCAACACTGCATTCTTCACATTTCTATTGAGTCTTTCAACTATTGCCTCCCTAAGAAGAGTATATGCTGAGTAGTGAATAATGTCACTGCTAGTCTGAATAAAGTTTGTGGGTTGTATGCCATAAATTGTTGAAAATTCATCAAAATATCGTCACCAGTGATCTGAACTTTCAATGATAACACCCTGTAAAGAGCTGATTGTAGGTCGTTAATAGATAACCTATCGCAGGTTGCGAACCCGATAAGATAAAACTGGTAAATACTGCCCATGGCTTGAACACAATGTAGATACCATGCAATGTTGAATATGTATCAATCAAAATCAATATGTATTCGAACTGTTTTTACGAGCGTGCGGTATTTCCACAACACCATCTTGACATATGTCATCAAATTCTTTGGTTTTCTTAGGATATTTCTTCTCGTTAGACTGTAGAGTTGCAATATTACGCCTTTTTTACGGTACTGAGCATTCAGGGAAGATTTTAAAATTAACACCCTACATATTATCACTCTGAAAATGTGTAGTTTTAATCGTCCCAATTATTAGCTAAATTGCACGTCCAGACAAGGGGCTTAGTAAAATGGATCGCTAACTTAACCTAAATAACAGGAGAATTTAGAAGTAAAAAAAAAAAAAAAAAACAAAAAACAAAAAACAAAAAACAAAAAAAAACAATAAATCAAAAGGTAGGAAGACGGAATCTCTACGGTGTAGTCGACCGTTTTGGGCTTAGTTGATTAGTTGACAGGATGGTTGAGTGGTGGGCCGCCATTCCTATCATGGCACTGCGTGTGATCGCTCGTATGGGCCTAGGGCTTAATGCTGGATGTTGTTGCAGTTGTGAGCGCAATGTGGCATTGGAGAAACCGACCAGATCCTAGGTACTGACCTGTGCGAAGTATTCCCACAGTTTGCCTCGGCAATCTTCTGCTGCCTCCTTGTAGTACGGCGGCTAGATAGATTACTGTTAATCAGGATAACTGACACCACATGGTTAAGGACATGACTCTTTGCTTTATAATAGTACCACGTAATGATCATTGAACTGGGCTATGGCTAGCTATAGGTTCTTCTACTTATAGTACGACAGACAAGGCGTCTAACTGCTACGATAGAGGCGTTTATTGTACACTCTAGACTGAAGCCAATACATCCGAATGAATACTGCCTGCTAGGCTAACCCCGATGGTACTAATACCTGAAGCCATAGTTTCTTGACGTTAATGATCTACTCAAAGTATAGATGGTGGATCCATTACTTACAATGGAGAATGGCTAGCAGTCAGTTACTAGTCTTGGTAGCGATGGTTCCTGCTATCGGCCATGACGCGAGACCAGGCTACGGAGAGAGGCACCTTAACCGTTAAACTGACATAGTGTCTGCCCTACATGACTGATACTTGCAGAAGAGAGCGAGTGCGTACCGTCGCTCGTAATTTATCCCGATCGTCGAACGTTCTAGATGTTCGATCGGTCGTCACCCGGTCATCGCCTTGCCTGCCTTGGCATCTGCTGACGCTCGCGTCTGCAAAACGAGGCTAACCTCACGCGAACTCTCCGCGTGCGTACGGGACGTTGCTTTCAACTAAAGTGCTAATATTTAACCTTAACTAATATGTCTCAAAACCGTCCATTACAACGGACAGCGAGCGTTCATGTCACATCTTCGACGGAAAAATGGTGAGCTAGATCCCCTTTTCCAGGTAGTGCTAAAAATGAACCCGTTCTATCCAGTTTCTGCAACTAGACAACATGTAACTGCAGCTAATCTGAAACATTGCTATTATTCCAATGAGCGGAGACAAACTAAAAGTTGCCCGCTGCCCATTGAAGGAAACAAAGATATGTATGGTTCTTTCTGGGTATAATATAGCGGTGTATTATCGTGTCGGAAATCAGGGATAAAAAGTGAATATGAACGGATTCTCTCTGTCTGTTAAAATGTTCAGGCACGATGAGTTATTTTTATATCAACCTAGAGGTATAAGCGAGGAAATATAAAGTGATAACACCGAACTGAGATTTTTTTGCTTGTGGACTTACGTCTCGAGATGTCGAGGTCATTAGAAGCGGGGAAGGAGTAAGGAACGAGAAGGAATTCGGCCATGGCATTTCTTTAAGGAACCGACCCGCCTGGAGTGATCTGGGGAAACCATGGAAAACTCATATTTGGATGACCGGACGGGGATTCTAAACAGCGTCTTCCCAAATGCGAGGCCAGAGCGTTACTGCTTACTCACAACGTTCGGTAACTGTGAGCTGCTTATTTGTCACTTAGTTTCAGATTTCTCTTCTTTGGATTTTCTCATCAACAAATTTTTTCTTCCTTTAAGAGGAATCTTTTTGAGTTGTTGTGTCAAAGTCAGACACCAGCTCCTCTCCACTCTCTAAGAGGTTTGTTAGTAACATGCTTGCCAGTCTCACCACTGTGGCTCGGTGATGCTCCACGCAGTGGAACGAACCATTTGTACGCACAGCAGGGTTGAATCTAATAAAGCGGTCACAGAGTGCGAGCTTCGCTGTGGAGACCGCATGTGCTTCTCAACTTTATATGGGCCGGGTCATGCAGAACTGCCTCACTTTCAGGACCGCCCAAGAGCACTGCTGACTTCTGTTATGCGTTGCGCTTGTCTTTTGCAGTCCTAATATACTTATCTAAACTATTTATCCCCACTTATTTCAGTCACGATTGATGTGGCCTCATGGAAATCACACGGACTCTTAACGAGGTGCAGCTTTAATCACCACGACTGCTTCAATGACGGATTGGTGATGCTGTTCTAATGGAGAAGCTGACTTTTTTGTGAAAATAGTAGTTCATGAGGTGGAAATTATGAACCGTTCCAATATTCACCCGGGTGAATGCGGGAAATAATCTAAAAACCGCAATCTGGACGGCTAGCACACGGGGCCGGCATTTATACCTTGGCCTGTGACAAAGTATGGTGGCTCTTTAACGCGCACAGCCCACTGGCAGGTTCTGAATTGATTCTTAATCGATGAACGCCTTGTCCGTAACAGCGCTTAGGTGGTTACAATTCGGGGGAGGGCTGTTTACGCCTCCATGGGAACGTCTGGGAAGATGAACTAGGATGGTTTCCAGTTGCCTTCCCCAGTGCGACCGTGTTCGTAAGTGTTTCTGTTTGGTGTGGAGTTTTTGTTCAAAGTTGAAAGAAGGGAGAAGGTGAAAACAGGTGTCGGCCTATTCAGGTCTACTCTTTCGAAAGTCACCGGCGGTATCGCTTGGCTTAACGTCCCCCGCCGACTGACGAATCACCATCAAAGTATCCTGTTCCCTCAATCCATACGCACTGCAAAGATTTTGGATTTAAACCCAGACTCTGGTGCACTATCTGGTAACTAGTGATTGTTCACCACCACCTCTCCTACATCGTAGGCCAAGTTCTGATGGTGACAATTGTTTCCACTACCAGGATTCCATCCAGCTGACCCCGCGTCAGCGCTGGAGATCCTCATGGTTCCGCAGAGCCAAAGAGGTGCGGTATTTCATTAATTACAGAAGAAAAAATTCGTAGTAAAGTCATTGATACAATGTGAAAACGTAGTAAAACTGAATGAATGGCTAAAAAGGTAGGAACATGTTTTAAAAATTAAAAAAAAAAATTCTATGAGTACTGAAAACGTGTGGCCTTAAGTCACGAAAACTTAGAAACACGTATTTGAGAAATTTTTATAACGTAGCCAGAGTAATGTTATATGGCCAAGTACATGTACAGAAGCTGAACAGATATAGGAATCGAAAATAATTTTCATCCTATGTCTCTTAATCTACTGAAAAACTTGTGAGAAATTTCATCAGAGATGATTGAAGTGTTATAACTACGTTTTGATTGATTACACCACTACCCTCGGCTGCTGTGTATCTTCAAACTAAAAAGTAATTCCCGGGTGATATGGAAGACATCAAGTTGAGCGAGAGCAGTGATTAATCTTTGTGAAGTTGCCGCAGTGGTCAGCTTGCGGCATGTCTGGGGGATTACCGAGGCTAGACGCATGGCGCGGTCTAGTTGCCCAGACTTTGTGGTTCACTGTCTGATGGCCAGATTACAGTTCACTGTCAGGTCGTCAGTGAAGACGCCACACTCGGTTAAGAACTGTGGCAAGGTACTCTCGGTTATCTGTGTAGTCGAAACATGTCTCACGTTTTCCAACTTTTAAAGTACCTTGTCTTTGGCGCTTTTTCTGTAGCGGCGTCTAAGTTGAGTAGTGAACTCGCTAGGATGTGCTCTGTGGCACAAGTCAGCCGACTATAGACAGTCAATGGGGCATACAGACTGTAAGGGAAAGCATAAATTTTAGGTTCCCTGTACCTACGTAAGAATACATTTTGTCAGTGCCAGAGCTGATCGCTGTGAGGAGAGCAACGGAGATCACTCAGAGGTATGAATTATGACCATCTTGAGCTGTAGCCTGCGGCAAATAGCAAGCGAGAAAGTGTAGCCTCGAGCGTAAGGAAGACAGTTAAAAGGCCGGTTCACACTAGCGATCAAGTTAGGTTAAGACAAAGGTAAAAATTTCAATACACGTAATCCAATGCTAGTTTCGGTTATATCAGGGGAAGGCAAGTCAAGATGAAGATCGTGCCACAACCCTTCAAGAATGGTCAAGACCAGAGCTGAGCAGAGCTTATTAATTTATCGTATGATATTTTACAAGATATACAAAAGATGAGGACAGATGGGCATATCACAAGCTTGGACAGTATTATATCTCTATATCTAGTGTTTGTATCGAATCAACTGCGCTGATCGACGCATCGTGTATTTCCGCAATTATTCCTTTGAATGCTCGAAGAGGACAGTCAGAAACTGTGTGATGGATTGTCTGTAAGGTGAATCCACAGTCAAAATTTGCAGAGTCTACCCAGCCCCATTTGTGCAACAAGTAGCCGCATCTGCCTTGTTCTGTTCGAGTCCGATTGATGATTCTCCACTGCCGTCTTGTAAGATCGAATCCTTGTAACCGTACTGACGGGTCCTCAGCTAGATGTTTATTTGCTACCGATGACTTCTACCACTGAGTTATCCACGGATTGTTGATGTTGAAGGAGAACTCTGTAAGCTTGATTTCTGTGCGCCACATACAGCTGTAGTGTAGGTAACAGCAAACCAATGTCTAACATCGTGACTCGTGTGAAGGTCAGCAGTAGGTAAACCATATAAGTAAAACATTACCCACCAGTGTGGAAAAGTTCGTTAAAGTGTCTCACACTGTATCGGGAAGGTACAACGGGACCAGACTCGAGCCCTGGTACTTGCCTAACAGCCACACTGATTGCGGCCATTTCCGGCAGTTATCTAATTGCTATGACGGTCCCCCATCTCCGCCTCATATACTGTACATTTTACTAACAATACATATATACAGAAAGTTACACGTTTCATATGCTTTCCTCCTCTGTTAAGGACGCCGAGTCTAAGAAATCCGGTTTGAATTTGGGCAGACAGAAGTCATTCTCCCTCTTTTTGGCTTCCGTGTACGACAGGGACCAGTGCTCCGTGATCCTAAGTTGTCGTAACGAGAAAAAAGAAAACACTAAATAATTAGACATTGGCTGCCAGTGACAGGACAGAGCATACCCAAAACGTAGTTTCACAATACGTTGGTATTCTAAGGATATTTATCGGCTTTCAAAATAAATAAATCGGTCTTTAAAACAAAATGCCGGATAATTGGATCAGTCCACAGCGTTTTGCCATACGTTGAAAATGTTTACTTTTGTGGTGGGCCTTTTGGGGTTGACCCGCGCCACGGGATTGTCAGGATGGTGTGGCCAGGGGGGTGTGGACTTACTTGTGGACGTATCCAGTACTCCTCTTCTCGCAGATCGAGGCAGTCGTCAGTTACTGGACCGCCGTTAGTCTGCTGCCTGCTTGCTAAGAATAATTCCTATCTCTGACATCACGCCCTGAGGCGAGCAAATAGGTGAGGGGATACTTTGCTTACTGAAATTATGAAGGAACTCGTAAACGTACTACTCCAGGTTTATTGCCTGTAGAAGTTTGCGATACATGGCAAGTAATCGCCGAAAGCCACAGCCCAACCCGATGTCGGTTTGCAGAAAATCACTGAGCGATCAGGCGACGAACGAGTAGCTGGTTAGGTCGGCAAGGCTATGGCCGAGGCTCGTGCGATCCGTTCCGGTCTTCAAGTGACCGCTCCTTACTTCATTACCTAAAACAAAGGCTCGGTTGACCTGCTTAGCGGGGTGGCAATAACCTGCGGACATCGCTCCCGCCACCACGCGAATTGCACATTCCTGAAGTGGCGACGACCACTCGGCCTTGTAAATGGCGAAATCGCCTTTGCCATCAGGTCAAAGTCTGGGCTGGCGACACTTGTCGCTTGAACAAATTCCTATATTTTAATAATAATTACCATAATTCATTACGCCCTTGACACTTAAAAATATATTTTACACATGTTACAACTGCGTCCAATTTATTGCATTTTTTGGAGATATAGGTATTTGCCACTATGAAATAAATTTTTTTGTACTCTTGTATGGTGGGTGAGAGCTAAGCATAAACTCGCAAGAAAATGTTTGGCCAGAGACGATATCATACGAGTCCAGTAACGAGGGAGTGCTTGTCACGGATAAAGCTTTAAAAAAATGTCATTAACAAGTACAATTAGAACATCCCTGAAAAAGATACGTGATGTTCTCACTTTAGTAATGCGTCGCACGCCACATGCATTTTCTGTCTTGATACAATCTTCAACAACTAAACACAGAAAAGCCTAACGAAATGTTAATTACAGAGGTTAACTTGTGTCTCTGGTTTCATCCCAAGCCAAAATTCATGACTGCCTGGTTACAGGCACGCAAACACGGAAAGTCAGTCAGTTGAGAGCAATACCTCGTACGAAGAAGCAGCATTTTGGCTTTCTAAACAAACTGATCAATACGCTGCTTTTTGAGACACACGTACCAGCATGCCAGATTTCTGGACCGGATATTAAATTCGAGAAACCTCTGAAACTTAGTCAGACGGGTCAGTGCAGACATTCAGATTTCGTTTTTCCAAGGTTTCCAGAAGTCACTCCAGGCAATGGCATGGTTCCTTCCCGTTCTTCGTTGGCAGTCTCCTCTTGGATTCTAAATTACTTGGACATTGTAACAGATGTTATCCGAGACACATTTGGAGTACTGCGTGAAATATTCAGCAAATAAAAATAAGTGAAAGGGTTGGAGACAGCGGCAGCCGCAAACAAACAAACAGCTCTTAACTGGCTGCTTGTGGGTCCAATACCGTTAGGGGACCAGGTACGCGGAAACCTTGAAGAGACGGACAGCAACAGTTATGCCCACCCCAGCTGGGATACAACGGAGGTCGGACACAAGCCATCTTTGGCGAAATGTTCGTGTGGTTTCGTACAAACTCGTGAAGCTCCGAAAATGGGGGGATAAACTGTTGAGTGACTAACCAGTGAACACCGAATGTCTGTACCTCTTAGTAACAAAAGGTTCAATGTTGCATGTACCCGAGGGAAAATCCGGCAAGCAGATTGGTGACTGAAAAAAAAGGAAGGGGTAGCTGAGGAGCGACACATTCTGCACCCCAAGAAGCTGCCTCCCCTAGGAGCTGCAGAGAACAGAGCGACCAGCTCTGACAAGTGAGTGTGGAGGATTCGTAGCGATGCGCTATGTCTAAAGGCTCGATGAGTTCTATTAACGATTAGGCAGTTTATGAGTCTAAAGTTGGACTGCGGCTATTAGTTGCAGATAGTAACTATACAGTGCATCGCCATTATCACCCTGTCAGACGTGCAGTAAACCCACAGACTGTGTTTGCAACTGACTCAATGATATAAATTCTTTACGCCTGTAGCCCAATGATATGTGTTGAGTATGTATGTGATATTGAAAGATCAATAATCGTTCCTCTGATCCCTTCTAAATTTGTTATCAGGTCGCTATGGTCGCTGACTATCAAGAAGTATTGTGTGGACGGCGAGACCAGCTTGAGTCCTCCAACGAGGCCCTTGAAGGATTCTGCCCGGGTCTAGAGCTAGCGGGACAGACGATTTGTCGCAAGCTTGCTGCCTGCAACGCTCACCAGTAAGAGGGCAAAGCTCACACCCTCCATCGCCACTAACACCTCAGTGCAATCGTTACAGATTGTCGAAGACATCGATTGAAGAAGAAGCCAAATTCTCCGCCCTGTAACGACTATTTAACTAACTTCGAATCAGTTTATTTCATGAACTAAATAAATTTTCAAGTCCATGTTTTAAATATTTGTAATAAATGCAAATGGTGTGTTTTACTCATTTCATATTTTTTATTATTATTACAATTCATGCATTTTTTAAAATTAATTTTTGTCTGGAATGGAGCACACGCTTTGGAGGCAATACCCTTAATCAACTAATTAATCCTTTCTTAGTGTTTTTTTTATTTAACTATCTTATATACCTACTTTTGCGATTTATGAATTTTAATTTTAAATTCCGTTAGCGCTTTAGATAAATTATTCATTACTTCACTGAGTAATTTGTCCCAATCCCTGACACCCTTACCCACAGAAGAAAATTTTCCCACTCTCTTCTGCATGAAATCGAGTTCCAGCTTGTGGTCATGGTTATCTGTTTCCTTCCATGCACTACTCCTAATTCTTCGACCAATACCCTTCCACTTGTACACTCCTAGAACACTCTCTTCACCCTCCTATTGTCTTTCAATAACTACTCCTCCAGCTCCTATATCACATCAGTTACCGACTGGGTCTTACGATAATTTCCACAAACAAATCTAGCTGCCCTTCTTTGCACGCCCTCCAACTCCTGTATTTGATACCCAAAATGTGAGTTCCAAATTACACCAACAGATTCAAGCAATGGTCTGACCAATGTATGACGCTATCTCAATAAATCTCTACAATCACTGTTGCATAGTGAGTGCATTAGTAAACTAAAAATTAAAAACTCCAGAATTTTTTTTAATGCCACTACACTTTTGTCTTGCGGGATTTCGATTTTTCATTTGTTTGGAGTTTCATTTTTTTTTAGTCATAATGATGATTCTTCTTATTTATTTTAGCCTTTCTCTTATGCGTATTTTTATTTTGCGCTTGAAACAGATTTTTTTATGATATCAGGTGCTGGCAAATTAACGATGATAATTTAAATTTAACGACAGTTACTTTTTTTCACGTGAACGAAGTAGGGCAAAAAATCTAATTTGAAATAATAGCGATAATGCGTGAAATACTAGACTTGTAATTATATTGGAATTAACATACTTTCTTGTAAGTTCAATTGTTCGACGCCATTATAATAAGTAAAATATCTTATGTAACAGGCAGATACAAATTATGAATAATATCTTTACTTAATTTATATGTTTTGGTATAGAACTCAGAATTCATACGCCAATCACTAATTAATATTTATCGTCATGAAGAAATTAATTAATTTAATGATTCTGAACGTTTGAAACTTATAATTAGAGAAACTCGGCGTAATGTATTGCTTATTAATTGTTCAGGTAGCTTTTTGGAATATTAGGTCATCTCCGAAGTAGCTACCCGATGGTTTTTTTTTTTTTTTTTTTTTTTTTTTTTTTTTTTATGGCATTCGGCTACTGGGCCATACAGCCAGCTCAATGTGATTTGTTGCTATCAAGTATTGACACAAGGACATTACAACACGGGCAAGACATTCACAGACACAACACTAAACACCCATGCCCTTGGCCGCACTCGAACCCGCGACCTTCGGTACAAGGAGCTAGCACTCTAGCCCCTACGCTACCGAGGCCAGCACTCGATGGGCTTGCATAATAGAACGCACATACTTATATCTGAATAGTGGGCAATGATTTTCTGGCCGGTAGGAAGGAATTCGGCCATGGTTTTTTGAAGTAACCATCCGGAACCGTTTGGAGTGATTTAGGGGAACCATAGAAAACCGAAATAAGTATGTCCGGAAGGGGATCCGAACCCGCATCCTCCCAAATGTGAGACCAGAGGAATGCCGCTGACCCACCACGACGTAATGATATGATCCTCGCCTACTCGGAGACCGAGTCTCGAACTTGATAACCTATGTGGTTTCTTTCATGATTCCGAGAAAGTGGAATCGAAGTGCACTTCCTCTAGTCGCGACGAAAGTGGTGTCAAAGTAGTTGTTTCATTCAACTCGGAAGGTAAATTACTAATATTTGCTTCTCTGCCAACATGCCCAGGCACTCACTCTCTGCGTGTCGTTTTGCGTGGTGGGCATAAACTTCTCACGTCACTGAGAAAATTTTCTGTCTTTGGATATTCCCAGAGATCTCTCTGAGTGGGCTAATCAAGACAGCCAGGGTTTTTTCTGGTCGGGATGTTACAGTAGAAAATACAACTCTGGACGCCTATGAGTTGATTATCCATCAGGTGGAAGTCATTCCTTTCAAACTCGGACGGCAAACATTTTTCGTTCCTACTGAGTCTTCTGAAGACTAACAAAGTACGTACGTGACAGAAATTTCGCGCGGCCACATACCTCACTGTTTGCCAGCTACAGATATTCGTTGTTATTTCCATAACAGTGCTTCGTGTCAGTCAAACTTACATATTACAGCGCTCAATCTTTCTCATAGGTTGTTCCATTACATATATCACAATGAAATGTCAAAACATATATGATGAAATAATAGTTACTTAGCATGTCTTTCTTTCGTTTTACCGGATGAAATTTATGGCATCCGTGCAGAGTTACCGACGGAATAAGAGTTCTAATTCAGATAGCGTCATCTCCTTCTCGCATTTCCATTGTCATTCAGGTACCACAGGATTACGTTTTGAATACATTAGCGTGACAGGATACTTTTACGAGTGAGCAAAGGCAAAAGATATTTTGTTTGGATGGTATATTATTCAGGTAACTTCAAAACACTGCAAACGATTTAAGGAATTTTGAGAGTAAAATATATTGAACAGGTAACTTCGTGTACGTGTTGGACTAGAGGCACGTGTCGGCTGCCGCAGCGTGCTGTTTGAGGCTGTCGGCGTATCTCTGTGGAGGGTCGGACCCTCTTTGAGGCCGGCGGATTACCGGTCGGCCAGCTGAACTTTAATGGGAGGGCCTGCGCAAATCAGAGCTATCCAATCTGCAGGCCTCTCCGCCCAAAGGACGCGACGTGGTTATAACGCTGCATTACGCTTCCCTCCGCTCACCCGTCACTCGAGCGGAACAAGTGCCACAGCGACGAATGAATACCAGCTAAAAAGAAGCAAGTCTCGACGGAGTTCTTGTTAACGTGGATATTAATCCACGCATTTTATATAAAAAATAAGGCAATAACTATTATTAGCGCCAGAAACTACTACAGAGTTGCTGAAACAGATATTAACAAACAGACTTTTTGTTCATGAATAGTGTATTTATTTTCAGTGATGGTGTGAATGATTTCACAGATATCTATACTATCATAAAGCTGAGTGTGTCTGAGAGTTTGAAATGGCATCACGAAAAAACTGCCGCATCAATTTAGATGTTCTCAAATTTTGAGAACTTATGGTCCAGATTAAAATCTGAGAAATCACTCATGAATTATATATACATAGGAACGGAGCACGAAATTATAATCATTTCGAATGTATTTGAGATGAACACTCCTTTCATGAAATACTGACATAAAAATCACACTTCTAATCTTTGGACTGTGTTTCATATTTTGACTTAGGTTATTTAGTTCTTCACTTTTCTGAAATCTAGTACATTAAAATAAACGGAATACATAAATCAAACGTAACAGCCGTAAATAATATTTGATTTTCTGTAAAAATCTTTGCGCTTGTACAGATAATGATCTAAGATGACTCTAATACTTTTTGCATTGTGTATATATTGTTTTTTGACTTTGGTCATTCATTCATTAGGTTTTATGGAATGAGTGGAATACGCTGATTAAACCAGTACCACATACATTAACACTTCCATAAGCGTAAGGAAATAAAAGAATAATGCAATGATTCTTACCCAACTAGGTACACAAAAAAATTAAAAACAAATATGACCCCGTTACGTCAAAAGGTGTCTGCAGTGTACGAAATACACCATTGGTTACTGAAATTCTTCGATTTCTTAGAAAAGTTGTCGTCATGTATATCCGAGGCAGGGCTACAGCTGCTGCTTAAATTGGGGGTGGGGTAGTGAAGGGGATTGGAGGTTTTACGCCTTGTCAAGGTCAAATTTATTATAGATAGGAGTGAATAAAAGGCAACGAACGGAAAGAAATACGGCCACGGCTTTTTGAAGTAACATTCCCAGCTTTAGCCTGGATTGATTTTCTGAAACCACGTAAGGCCGGGCCTCAACGTCAATTGATGACCCATTAGTCTTGTCTCAGACTCAGTGATTGTCCTCGTCGCACAGCGGATCAGGATTAGAATATAGTGACATTCGAACTAGTCATAATATCGATAAAAAAAATTGCTTCAGATAGCATTTGATGTGCTGATCAAAATTTGTTATGTTCAATTTTTGAGTCCTTCACACTTAATAAGAATTAAATAAAAAAATTATAAAAACTGTGTGGGTGAAATGTATTTCTTTTTCCACAGCACTATTAGTACTCGATAGAGTTCAAGAGAATGTAGAGGCAGGAGAAGGGGGTCCACTTTAAGGGGAGGGGTCCTATGTAGGGCACTTTCCTCTACTAATGACGGAGCATAATTTTACATACTGTTCTTCCATATAAATACTTGTTAGGCTACTAAAATTTTTATTATGTTTATTACCAATTATGTTGTTCGCGAATCAATTAATGTAGTAATATTCGAATAAACGAAGTAGGTATCGCCATCATAAATATGGATACTAGTACCAATATGTTTTTGGAAACAGAATGTCAAAAATTCATTAGCATTTTTTTATACAATTACGTATTTCTGGGTGACGTAAGAATATTATTGAATAAGAAAGAATAGCTAAGAAGACTGAGAAACAAGAATGAGGAATTTCGATTATTTTTGAGTTTTGTAACCAATATGTTAAACGTTACGTCTTCTCGTGTGAAATTGTGAACAGTCTTCACTTTCGCTGTCTTCTGATTCCTGGTACTAGTCCCTCCGTCCGTTTCTCTTTCTCTAAACTTCAGTTCCATTCCAAGTGGTTACCCGGTTGTTGCGAGCAGTGAACAAAGTTGGGACTGCAAGCCACTGCACGAATGAACTGTAGTCACGCAGGTCACGTTATGGTGCCGCCCACCTCTCGCCTCTATTATCGATTTTTAAGCAGTAAATAACAGTTAGGTTTTGTGACTGTAGAATAAAGTTTCCTTTATGCCTCTGACGTCTTTACCGGGTGTCTACAACGGGAATAATGCTTGCAATTCTTTCACGGTGTAGGTTTTTCCATGGGAATCAAGAGCAAAACACAGCAAGATTCTACCAGTGTTCACTCTATTGTTCTATTCCTTCTCTCACCTATCATGAAGCAATCAATCATTTTATTTAATGCTTTAGTTACTAGCAAGCTGTTTTAATTATGGCAGAGGTTACTTTTGTCTCCGACGCACAAGAGAATTTAGAAGACATTGAAAACCACACATTTCATCTACAGTTATACGAAAAGCATTCGTCAGGAATCAAGTCTATGACCGTAAAACATACTGTAATTAAACTCAAGCCAACATTTTTTCCCGGTCGCACTACTTGCGGTTAAAGTCGATGTCATTGTAATTTGATTATAAATATTAATGATAACTTTATAAATTACAATTAAAAACAAATTTGGAGCAGATGATAGGTGACATATGAGAATAATCATGAAGTAGTAATGAAACTGGAAGTTCTAATTATGGAAAAATATATTGTATTATTATAAATTTCAAGACTGGTCAGAAATACTTTATGAATTTTACTGTAGTTTCAAGATGTTACAGACAACCAAAATAACTTCTATAAAATTAGTGTGTTTTTTAAACTTTAGTACTGAAATTAAATAGATTTATTTCCTTCTAGTAGTTGGCTCAGAATAAAATAGTGGTATTTCAATGATTTATTATACTTGCAAATTATTAGTTCTACAGTTTTGTAACTCATTATTATTCACGGTTAATACATATATATATGCACTTCTCAAGCCACATTGCAGGACGCTTCCATCACAAGAAAACAGCTCTGTATCTAAAACAATACTGCAACTCGCCAGTCACGATAGATTTTTTTCAATTTTTAAAAAAATTAAACTGAAAAAAACTGAATAAACAGAAACATTATAGCCATTTATCGAAATAATATCAGTTAATTGGTTAATATTATCATTGAAAAGTATCTATTTTGAAACATTACCACTCGTTAACCGTGGAAATGTGACTGAACAGAATATTATACTAGAAGTAATGCTGACTTGTTTCATCTAAGTTCTCAGTTTTAAGCAAATCAATTTGAGTCAGAAATTTATGAATAGTCTTAACTTTCTGGTACAGAAAGAAAGTGGCAAAATGATGCAAGGGAGAAAATTGTTACATATTCTTCCGATAGAGAATATAGTGAAGTGCAGACACAATTTATCGACAGGAAAGGATTTAAGATTAATAATAAATGTGAACAAAGATTAGTGGAGGGCGGAGGTGTTCAAAGCAAGTGGAAGAACAAAGAAAAACTGGACTAAGTTCTCTTCTTCTGGGACCTACAGTTTAAAGTGGAAACGAAATAACGGAACGTCCTAGCGTAACTCTTATCATCAAATACAACTCTTAAAAATTCGAGGCCTCACTGGAGTTTGAACACAGGAGCCGAACCGGAACCTTTGAAAGCAAGCATCTTAAATATCGAGTCACCAGAACCCTCTATATATTGGATAAAACATTCTCTGCGTCAAAAATGAGGAACAAACATATAAGAATCTAAAATTATTGTGTCAACATAAAAGGTGTTAACGAGTTAATAGAAAACATCAGTGTCCGAGAAACTATTTTGTATAGCTATTACTATGTTGAAAATGTTTCTGAGCTCTGCACAGAGTCCAACGTATGAAAGGACGTCTGCAACACAGCAACCAAATAATCAATGAACCGAATTTCAATGGGTGATTATTAGCCACC
Source organism: Vandiemenella viatica (assembly GCA_031002005.1). Taxonomy (NCBI): domain Eukaryota; kingdom Metazoa; phylum Arthropoda; class Insecta; order Orthoptera; family Morabidae; genus Vandiemenella; species Vandiemenella viatica. Next base: position 132,980,459 of record CM061920.1, read on the forward strand.
CGTATAATGTACAATGAGAATAATAAGCGTATTACGTTAAGAGAGATATTGAGCCGGGCGCGAGGCCCGCCGCGCCTGGGATTATCGGCTTCCCGCAACGCTGTATCATTCGCCGCGGAGTATAACAAACAGATTATGTTAATGTGATTGAGCCACACTGCATGCCGCTGTACATTCTCTATCCCCAACGATTCCAAGCCTAAGAGCGCTCGAGAATTTTCTAACGAAACGGAGAATAAGTATACATTGCTTGGAGGGATGTTGAGTCAACGGTTAGACTACGACAATAAATTATTATTTAACTACCATCCAAGGTTGAACGCAGTTGTTTAACTAAATAGAATTTTTATATACTGCTCATAACCTTGATTTTGTAATGTTGTACTTATTTCGGTTGGAGTTTTCATTGCGATACAGTTGGAACTTCTATTGAATTAATGACGATTAGAGTATGAGACAAATGAAATTAAAAATAAATTAGGAATCCCAAAACCTTATGCTATACGGTGTAATATTATTTTTATTTCTGGCACAGGCCAAATTCAGCACGATAATTATGGAATTACATCCGTCCACATGAAGTAATAACTCATGGTGCTTATGAAAGCAGCTTAAATTATTTGTAATACTAAATTCACCGAGAACTATGCAGTAAGAAAGTGTGTCAGCTGTCAATCTGGTCGTGCCTGCATTTCAACCTAACCACAACCTGGTCTTATATTGCCCTTCGAAAACCATAGCTTCTGTTACCCACGTGTGAATACATTCATTGTATCGCGATATAAATTTGACCCATTGGAACCATTCACATGCGGCTGATATAGTGACATCAGTAATGAAAATCAACTAATAATTAACATGTTAATTTGAACGCAACACTTTTATTTCAGTGTTTCGGCAATTCATTTCTTCGCTAACTAAATATAATGGTTATACAAAATAACGCTCATAACCTTGAAAATGAGGTAATGTAGATGTTTCTTAAGTTAAAAACCGATATCACAGGACAGAGAATATAAGAAAACTTCTACATCAAAGAAATGTAAATAAACAAAAAGCTACTAATAATTAATATGTCAATTTAAAGGAAATACACGCTATTGTTTCAGTGTTCTGGCAATTCATTTATCAATATACCTGTTATTAAACAACGCGTATAACCACGAGTAACATTTCTGACCGTTGTTAGTTCAGCAATGGAGGTGAAGAAAATGACGTTACCGATATGGCTACACAGTGACCAATTTTAGGTTCTTATCAGTATTCATAAATAAGCCAATGCAACTGTTGTTGAATATTATTATTCTCGGATGTGTTTCGCCTTTCGTCGAGGTATCTTAAGCGATTTTATTTCCTTCAAGGTGTGGCAGTTGGTCAGCAGCATGCTGCTCCGCATATTGTACGGAAATTATACTGACTGGAGACGGTTGAAACTTTATAACTTCAATTCTGTCAATTTTGGTGCATTATTTTGTTTCTACTTTCACCGTGGTGAGAATCCTGTTTACTTCTGACAGGATCGAAACAGAACAGTGCACCAAAATTTACAGAATCGGAGAAATGTTTCGTCTCCAGTTAGCATAATTTCATGCAATATGGCAAACAGCATGCTGTTTGAAGATACAGCTGACCAACTACCACACCTCACGACGGAATTGTAAATAAAAATAGTGAACGCCGAAGCGAGAGGCGGAATGCGTACGAGAATAAATAAAATTCAACAACAGTTGCTTTGACGTATTTATAAAATAATGATACTGTATTTTAAGTAGCAACTGCATAATAACTGCCTACTATAATTACAGGTTAGAATATAGATTATTTTACAGGACATTTACAAATTTCACAGCACATTGCTTTATCTTGGTTGAATCTACCCAAACGTTTTCAAAATACCTACACCCCAAATGAATTCTTGTTTGACTGAAGGAAACAAAACGTTTAGAAGGATTCCTTTAAAGCTTACTATTTTAACAGTTTAGCGTTAATATTGAAAGGTCTTTATGGTTGTTGGAATTAATTTAACAATTTGTTTAATTTCCCAGATACCAATAAACCTACATTATTTTGGCCCCTTGCTCAGGTCACGCCGAACAATGTGATATATTCTAGGTGCATTCCAGAATGATGTGAAAATTTTACCTTGGAGCCTCTTGTGTCAAATTCACAGTACAGCCAACAACTTGTTATTGGACTTCCCCGGTCAATCCATTTCTAGCATGATCTTTCAGCTGTGTGATCACGTATATTTTCAAGCATATATGAACTGTGCAATACTAAAACACTGTTGAAAATGCTTAGGAGTCAAACCAACCAGGTCTATTACCTACAGGTAACAACGCGAGATAATCCGTTCCGTAAACTAACCAGCACAACATTTGGAGCATCAGCCGTCACCCTGTGTTCACTCTGCCATCACCCAGTACTAGAGGTGTCCAACGTGCCCCCCCCCCCCCACCCCGCGCGCGTGAGTGATACTCAAACTCTACGCAGTCGCAAGTATTATGTCTATATCGCCGCTTCTTAGAGTTGAAAATATTTATTCCAACATCACGTACATAGCGCGATTCCTCTGAAATGTCATTGTTAATACTGAATAATAGGTATTTACCTTATTAATAGTAAAATTGTGACATGGGGAGAAGGCATGGACTGAGTGTGGTGGGTGAACGGCTAAGCCTCGCATTCTGGAGGATGCGGGTTCGAATCCCCGTCCGGGCATCCAGATTTGGGTTTTCCATGGTTTGCCCAAATCACTCCAGGCGAATGCCGGGATGCTTCCTTCAAAAAGTCCATTGCCGAATTCCTTCCCGTTCCTTGTCCCCAGTCCCATCCCGCCTCTAATGACCTTAGCCGTCGACGAGGCGTGAAGCAATAAGTATAAAAAGTAAAAAAATAAAAAAAGAGAAGGCATGGAATTTTTTTTTTTTTTTGACGGAAGAGAGGCGTGGTACTAAAAACGTTGGGAACTCCTGCTCTAAAGTATCTACCTGACTCTGCAGCAAGCGCACGATTAAAGTCGATAGGAAACTAAATAGAACAATTCGCATCATACCAGTAGTTCTGAAATCGTCGCCGACCCAGTCCCGGCTAATATTGCCCTTCTCTGACTAAGACTAACATCAGCGTTTCAAACGGAATTTTAAAGATCGAGAGTATACTATGCTATACCATAGCTCATAGAACAATTTCAATTTAATGTACTTATAGCTAGGATCGGAATAAAAGCTCAGAAAGTGGAGAAACGAATCTAACGAGAACGAACACACCAAAGGGTCACCAGCAGAAGACAACAGCGCCGCCTCACACCATTCGTATTGGAGCTGCATGGAACAAACTTAACCAACTGGATGTGGCTGACGTGCCAACTGAGTTTTCCACTTTTCCTCTCTGCGACTGTGACGTATACAGCATAACAATAGGGAATATTCAATGTGCGTACAGTGTTTCTCAAGCTGTGGTGAGAGAAGATGCGACAGGTGTAGCTACCACAGGCAGAAAATTAAAAATTTAATTCTAATCGAATTAAAGATATCATAACAAAACATAAGTTACTAAAATTTGTTCAGGCAAAATGCATACAATATCCCTGTTGTATAAGGCTATAAGGGAGGAAAAGCCATAAACCTACAAATCAAATTTTGAGAAGCCATGAATATTTCAACGACCAGGCATAAATCTATTATTTCCAGGACATTAGGAGATGACTACAGTGTTACTGTAATAAAATACGTTTCCAACTGGCATCAAAGAGACGTTTCTTTAAGGACTAAGTTAATGACCTTTTATGAGGATCTTACCGTAGTTGTGAGTCTTAAGCGACCGCGGTACCCGTCAGTAACAATTGGTAGCGTTGGTTTATAATACGTACATATAGGTAAAAAATGAGGCCCATATAAGTTTAGTGGCCCGCAGAATTATTTCTGACATTTTACTGTTCCTCGAGTTGAGAAAGGCTGAGAAACTCTGCCCTATAACATCGTGCAAGGGGTAAAAAGAAATAATAATAATAATAACAATAAAAAATAAAAAACTCATTTTCAAAAACTGAAGTCTATTGCAGGGCGCTCAACGCCTATATCACTATAAGCCTCTTCATGGCGATGTTATTCAATGGTACAAAATGAACAAGAAACAATTAGTAGTACGGTTATTGACAATGTTACGTGACACCAAAAGTAGACAATAGTTTTTGTCGTAACATGTTATTGACATGAGCGTAATGAAGAACAGAATTTAGCACTTGACTGCTTACATTTCTTTATTAATTGTAGAGAGTCACAACTATGCTAACGGAATTATTTATTGAGCTTTTTATTTTTCTGCGATATTTGCTTCATATACCAACAACCTCAGCAATCAATTTTCATATACAGAGGGATCCACGTTAACGGTTTCAGTATTCACATTACTGGAAAAATTGAAGGTTGCTAACAAAAAGCTGAACTACCTTTCCTGGAGAGATGGATTATCATTGTACCAATCACACATCACATGGAAGCGAGAACGTCACCGGTTATATCGTACTGAGTGATAAAAATTTGTCTAGTTTAAAGGTTTTCTCCTCATTAGTTTATTAAGGTTAGTTTGTAATTTGAGTTATGTGATTAGATTATCATCTCTTTGACGGTAATTAAATAATGTAGATAGTACAATTTACGTAAAAATATGCAATTCCTCGTCTTAACGTCTGTCTTTACACCATCTTTGACATTATCATTTTCATAGGTATTTTTATTTTTATATTTCACTCTTTTGAGGACCGGGATCTCTCGCCCTGATATCTGTGTTTTATGCCCTCGGCCTTCTCCGAGGCCCGCAGGGACGTTGTTAAATTTCCAGTTAACTGATTCAGTGTAATCGCCAGGGCTGCCGGAATGCGCTAAAGGGCGCCTGCCCGAGCTTCTTTGTTTCCCGCACGTCGGTCTTAAATTACCCTCCCATTATTCCAGGTTCAGAATATGCAGCTGTGGCAGACAGCCTGAATAACTTCTCCGTGAAAGGCAAGGTAGAGAAGTACTTCAGCGCACGATAATAATCGCTAAAGTTCTTGTATAGTGCCATTGGAGCTTGTATTAGTAACAAAATCGACTGAGACACCATATGTAATTTATAGAAATTACCGAGCATCATTTTTAGTACCAACCTTCAGATTGACAACTTCCCAAATAACAACGATTTATAAAATAAATATTCCAGGTATAGAAATACAGAAGATACTTTAATCTATGGGAAAATCAATAACCGTTAAATGCATATTATCACTGCCATGTCCATTACCTTTCACGATATTAATAATAATAATAATACAAAGTATTGTTCTATGCTGTTGTTCATCCTGTTTTTATGTAACTTGTAAGAATAAACAATTTCTGATTCACCTCTTCATAGTCATTAGTTTTGAAATACTGTCGAGTAAACTTCCTCGAAGTTGATCTACATCTACATCTACATATATACTCAGCAATTCACAAAACTGTGGGTGGCAGAGGGTGCTCAGTACCAAACCTAATCTCTTTGTTGTGCATTCCAATCCCTAGTGGTACGAGGGAAAAAAAGAATTCATATAAGAATCAGTGCGGCACCTTATTTCTCTAATTTTATCTTTCCTGTCATTCCGACCCAAATAGGTTGGTGGACGAAGTACTGATCTGGACAAAGTCAACATATTCGTAAAATTTCTCAACAGGCTCAAGCAAACAGTAATAAATAATGTATTCCAATTTCAACATTTTTCAAAATTTCTTTTAACCTATTTTGATTTAGAGCTCGCTTAATATTTTAACAACCATCAAACTAAAATTGAACTGCACATCCTTGTTTGTTCTTTGGAACTATTTTTTCATCAAGTTAAACTGAGGTATCTGAAAACTAAGGAACACTCTGCAAGCTTAAGACTACGAAAGAGATGAAACATGGAAATTCGAAGTAAATAGTTTTAAGTGGTTCAGTGATTTGGCGTTTACAGAGGAATATTCAATCTGTGGAATTTTACAGAATTTTTATTGTTACTGAGTTTCTTACATTTCTCAGTGGAAGAAGCTTTGAGCGTAAACCCGTCTACAAATTGTTGTAACGACTTATGAGCTGAATGTAACAGCGTAATACCAGATTCTAACAAGAATTGAAATGCTGTCGGAAAAAAATGAAAATTGTTCTAAAAAGTTTACGAAAATCTCCAGTCCCGAACCAACTCGGAGTTCCGCACTCGAAATCGATAAAGCAATAAATCAATTCTGCCTGGTTTCAAGAACAATTTCCCGATTCCCACGTTGATTAGCAAACTTTCTTAATAAAAATCTCGCTTTGACTTGAAGGCCTGTTTGTCTGCTGATTCGGGTAATACTTCCTGGTTGGAGGGCCAAGCAATATGAATTGCTACTTCTCTGCTGAGAAATTTAATATCTTTTTCTCCAACAGCAGTACGTTGATTACAAATACTAACTGAAGAGATTTGTGCGTTTCACCGAGTGAATGTGAAAGCGTTGTTATCTGTTTGTAATGGTAAATGTTGCCTGCTGACGTATGCGTATTGGAATCACATTTCCACCACGTGTTCTCTGCAGAATTGTGTACCGAGTATGTTGGGTGAGCGTAACGCCATGGCTTCGCATTCGGGAGGACGCGAGTTCAAATCCCCATGTGGCCATCCAGATTTCAATTTTCCATTGTTTCCCCAAATCATTCCACGCGAAAGCCGGGTTGGTTCTGTCAAAAGATTATGACCGAATTATTACCCGTTCATTTCCCAGTCTTTTCCCGCCTCTAATGACCTCGACATCGACGAGGCGTAAAGCGAGAAAAAGAAGAAAATAAAAATGGAATTGTCCTTTGTAAACAGACTATTTGTTGATAATCAGAGGTGGGTTCCAATGTTTTACAGCTAGTAGAGTTTTGCATGGAAGACGGAGTTAGTGATAGAGAGGAAATAAATCATGGCTTATGTTGAGAAAGTGGTCCAGCAACTAGTTATATTTACTTCCGAAAGCTGTAGATGAAGCGAATTATGGAGACTATAGTTAAGTCAGATATTTTATTTTCCTACAGTTTCTTTCAGGAAGTTAGAATCCCACACTGTAATCAATAGGATTAAAAACTTTATAGTTGCATCATCTTTTATGCATAAAGACCACTTAATTGAACCCTACATTCAGCTTATTGGCGGTGTAGAAATTCTACTTTAAACTGAAATTACTTCTCTCGCAGCGAAATTTTTAATGTGTTTAGGCGGTAACGTACTCGTTAATCAAGTATTTAATTGAATTTTATATTAAGGCCAAAGAGACGAATTAACTTAATAGAATTAATTTCTATGTTACAACCGAATGTAAACTTTATTTTCTTACGTTTCAAAGATACATTTATTCTCATTCAAATAGATCTGCTGACAGTTCAATGTTTACTTATTAGAGATTTTTATCACCATGGAAATTTGACCAAGGAATTATAACAATCTGACTTTTGCTTCCTTTCGGGTCTGTTGAAACAGCTTCTGGTCCTGAGCAAACAACTGAAGATATTCAGTTTGCTTTCAGAATGGGTGATGGAAATGTCTTCTAATGAAATATCAAAAGAAACAAAACGTTTTCAATTGAAAATTCTGTTTTTGCAGTTTTAGAAAAATATTACTATCCTTGTTTTTGTACTAATGAGTGCTTTTTAATTGATGATAGGAATAACAATATTTCCGAAAAAGCATTGTACTACTCTTATTTCTTGCAAAAAAAATATCAGTCAATCAATTAGTCGATTTATTTGGTCTTATACCGATCACGAAGTTCCTTTAGTGAAAGATTAGTTTGAGGTTTTTATTTTGAGGAAAAAATGTCTATTAGTGGCAAGAAATGTTATGTATAGACTACTTTACGCCTCATTAAAATTGTTTTCATGGAATGAACCAAGTTGTAGTCATATCACGCGTATTTTTGAAAGCCATTAGCCAGGGGCAGTGAACTTGAAAAATTTCCAATTAAAAATGGGTTTACAATATGATTGGTTTAAAAAAAAAAAAAAATCACGAAACTGGATGCTTTATGATGCGTTTACAGGCAAGACCTCGTCAAAGAGGGCCTCACTGTCGCTGGGCACTGCACCACTACGCTGGTCAGCTGATCATCTGTGTGCACTTCCCTGCGAGACAGACTACTCGACTAGAGGGACTTCTCATCGGTCAACCATAGCCGAAGAAAACACGGGTACCCTTGCGAAGGCGTCGCTCTTATCCCGCCTACAGTAGTGGTACGCGCGTAGCTGTCGTCTTCTCATAGGCTCCCCTCATAGAAAATAAATACAAGAGTTTATAATGTTGTTAAAAAAAAGTCGTTATTCGCTAAACCCGCACCCTGGCGGCCGCTGCACACGTTATCTTTCTTTGAAATTGCTCAATACTCTTGGTTGTTCGCCTGCCCTAGAGCTAACAGCGATAGCCGCGCTGGCGTCCTCCAATAAAGTCCTAGATTGTTTAAAACGTGCCTCTGCTGAAAGCAAGCTTCATTTATGAGGGGTAATAAACCCCGAGTCCTAATGGCAAGCTTGACTGGGCAGTTGCAATCACCATATGGCAGTTCTATAACTTCCTGTCGGGGTCCTTTGAAACATGCACAAAGCCACTTTTGGTCAAGCGCCGCGGAGGACAGATTAAGAAAATAAATGTTCAGTCCACCTGAGCAGTGTTTATTAACCTGTGGTCTGCGATGATGGTTCAGATGATCCGCAGGCTGAATATTATAAATTTAGATACCTCACTCGTACTGTGTAAGGCTGTAAGCGAGTATAGACTAAAAGCCCAGCTTTTTCAAAGCCTCAAATATTTCAGTAACCAGGAAAAAATCTGGCATTTCAGGATAAAGATAGGAGAGAAATTGTTACTATAATAGTCATTTCTAGTTTGAATGAAAAAGAGCGCCGTTCGTCTATGGATTAGGTTAAGAACCGTTTTCTGAGGGTCTTGCGATAGGTGTAAGGGACGGCGATAAGTGATTGGTTTGGTAATATAAGAGGTGAAGTAAATAAAATAAAAAGTGTAACGTCTAATGTCTTTTTTATTTTTGCACATGTAGGTCGATGGTATAGTGCAGTGTCCAGCATATAGTAACATTATTATTCATTTGGTCACTAAATATTAAAAATAGTCTGGTCAATATGTAATTACTAATTTTTCATAGTTCCCTTCAAGTTTTATAACTGTGTTTCCATAGGAATTCAAAATATGCTTTTATATTTACTACTTTAGAATGGCAAAAAATATGCCACATTTATTTATAATGCCAATGAACCAATTTCTACCTGTGGTTCAAAGTTGGTCAAAATAGAAAGAAAAGAAAACGTGTGTAAAAAATTAGGCCCATATATGTTAGAGCGTAATTTTTAACAATTTAGTGGTCCTAGGGTTGAAAAGGGTTGAGAAACGCTGCCTTACAGTATACATATTGTATTGGACGTGTGATACGGGAAAGATGCATATGATAAAACAGGTGGACAGTAGAATTTTCTGATAAGGATGAGAAGTAGAGAGGATAATTGGAAAGAGTAATGAAGTTTTTAGCTAGGAATGGTGTCTAGATGTTGACACGACATAGACTTATGGAAAACGGAAGAGATGAAAGATAGCAGATCGCTAATGATTTCACAGAGAACAGTAAGTTGTGGCCGAATAATAAGTGAAGAAGGTGGCTGTGAATCAGAGGTGGAAGCCAGAGTAAAAGCTGAATGGAGCAAATGAAGAGATTTTGCTGGAGTTATATGTGATAAGTGGATGCCTAAAAACCTTAGAGCAACAGTGTATACGTCTGTGGTAAGACTGGACATCATTTATGGGTCAGAAACATGGAACAGAGGAAGCCCTCCTGGAGAGGATGGTAAGTTGGCTATTGGGTATTTGTCTGAGGAACAGACTTCGAAATGAAGAGATAAAGAAAACAGCTGGAGTGGCTAGTAATAGTGAAGCCATTAGAGAGGTAAGATCAAGATGGTACGGTCATGTCATGAGAAGAGGTAAGGAAGAGCCAATCAAGAAAACATGGAGAATGCATGTGGGAGGTAAGAGATCCTGAGGGAGAACAAGGATAAGGTGAAGTATCTAGCTAAGAATGACCTCGTGAACTTAAGACTGAAAGAAGAGGACGTGTTAAACCGTGAAAGGTAGAGGAAACTAATCGAGGCAACCAATCCGTAATGCTGAGAAAACGTGGTGGAGGAGAAGAAGAAGAAGAAGTAAGTTATAAATGAAGGCAGTTTTTCTCGGCGTTGTTTATTTATGAATGTTTCTAGGAAAACAAACCGAGTAATACTATTATGTATACAAAATATTTCGGCGACATAAACCTCCGTCGCCAACTTCAGGCGACGGAGGTTTATGTCGCCGAAATATTGTGTATAAATAATAGTATTACTCGGTTTGTTTCCCTAGAAACATTCTAAAATAAAGGAGTAATTTGTAACAGTAGTTGAAGACACGTCTGACACGACAAGACGGCGCACTAGCCCCAATAGCAACGTGCACCAGAGAAGAACAGCGTTCGGTGATTAGATTTTTGCAACCTTTAGACATTTGTCGCAGAATGAAGGTACAGTGCGACGATACCTGTTTTTTTCCAGCAGCAAGTGTACGAATGGTGTAGGAAGTTCGCAAATGGTGTGACGCATTAAAAACTAGTGACATGTTATTGATTTCAAGCGTTATTTACATTTGAATTTAACTTTAACCATCAACTTTTGACAATAGAAGATGAATTCTGAATAGAGAGAGAATTCTGGCTTTGACGACTGTCTGTGCCAGCCGGCTGGGAGTGATCCATCAAGTCGGACGCACATCGCGTGCTTTGGCGAGGAACCCGCCCGTTCACAGCCTTCACTGCACCTCTCGCACTACACGCGTCGTGATTTAGCGGGGATCGGATAGACTTAAAACCACAGTACCCCTTGAAAAAAAAGTCGCAGGTAATTAATTATAATACACACTGCCACAGAGGACGCTAATTTGTACGGAAATGAGGATATAATCCCGAGTTTCATTTTGTATAGACCATTATGCACTAGGCGTTGTCTCTTACTCCCGTTTTAAACTTGTGAACTTGTACAGGGTACATGTCTTGAATTAACAGCTGTTTGCCACGGCAATTCTTAATTTTGCTTCCCACATACAAAAGACTTTGAATACTTAAGAGGAAACACACTTTAGCAGATTTACGCAAAATAAAGGTATGCCTAACCAGTAGAACGAGCACGATTATTTTAAACGACGCGAAAGTTATTTATTAAGAGTAAAGGTATTTTTTGTTTTCGTTTTATCTCTTTTCGGCGTTGTGAAAGGCGTCTATTAATTATGTGAGGTGTTTTTTCGGAATTCCGAACTCCCTCCCCCTGTGGTGAGATTTAGTCGGACCCTTCCCGCCCCTCCCCTCACCCCAAGTTTACGTGAGAATTTGACAACACACCTATTCCCCCACCCCTCTCTGCTGACGGCTCACGTACTTTTTTGACGTTTTTTTTTAGCCCTATTGTTCTTCAAGAATTTCTAAAGCTCACGTGAGATTTGCGTCGATCCCTTTCCTCCCCATTGGTGAGATTTGGTGATATTTCGCCGAAACCCCCCCCCCCATCCCCCTATTTCACCTCACGTAATTAATGGACGCCTCAAAGAAGTGGACCTGCAAGGAATTCATCCTTGGCATTGTGAAGGAACGAGAATTCCTTTCTGCAACCGATTATTTACTGCTTATAGCAGACTACATGCTTTAGACCGTCTGTGAATACGGTGCGTGATGCAGTGGGACTCACAGTGCTTAGCTAAGTTCTGTTTCAGTTCTAATGTCGCTTAGTCTGGTTGATTGTTGCTTCTTCCTGTTTGCACATCACTCCTCACTCCACTTACTTTCGATATCCATCTGTGGCACGCGTTCAGTTATCGCTGTTTAATGTTTGGCAATAAAAATACCGTTTAACTATAACCGTCATAACTCACAAATCAGTGGCAAATATCAATGCGAAGCTTATCGTATACGGAAACCCATCACTCGGACTGAGTGGTGTAGTGGATGCCATGTATTGGTAGAAATCTGGACACTTGTATGCTGGCCATCAGGAATTCAGTGTCAGGTAATCGTCAACGGTCATCAAGCCAAATGATTAGTTACTGCAGATTTTTTTAACCAATTTGCAGTCATTACGGCCTGCTGAGAGAAGTGAAAACTTAAAACTATGAATATCAAATGCACAACACGCCATACTTATAGCTACAGATGTACTAAATAATAAAAATTCTGTCTGGTCGCTATGACCTGGTGACAGGTTTTCTACTGGTTGCCCATTCCGCCCCTGCCTTAGCCGCCTTAATCTAGCTCGGTAGTGCTACCAGGTACAGGGTACCTACAGTTTAACGTGGAATCTTACCCACGGAACCGTTCTGACGCACTTCACATTACGCAGCAAGCTGTGTCAGAGGTGAGGCTCGGGTTAAGTGTCTATAAAAATCCCCACCGAGACAGGGATTCGAACCGAGAACCTTCCGTTACCCAGTCAGACACCCTAACCACTGAATTACCAGACCGCTACAGAGATGCTGTTAACATTAGCATGTCGGTGACGCTAACTCATAAGATTTTACCCATCCATAAAGCGTCCAGTGCGCATTTCATGCGCTAAACACGTCATAGCATTTCGCCCAAACGTCCCCTAACGCGCCTATATAAGTTTTCACTTCAAAAAAACACGATTTAGACTAATACAGTTAATATTAAGAGGAATCAGTCATGATTCACGGATATTACAACATATTTCAAATGGTTTTCACTGGAAACATCAAAAATCAGCTACTCTGTTTTGAAACTTCCAGTGCATAATTTGAGGCTTCACGGTAGTGGTTACACGTACTCTCTCTGTTCCCTCAACGATCTTATTGAAATTGTGCACATGTTAAGCTATGGTGGTGCTAACGGATACTATTATTGGTCCTGACAATAAGTTGGCCTATTTTATTGATTAGCCTTTTAATGAATTTTCCTGCTCTTCATTTAGCCGGCAGTGAAGCTGGTTGTCGATGCTGACAGAAATCCACCAGAACTTAAGAACAGATTTTATCAACCTGCAAGAGAGCACGCTGCCCTCATGTTGAATTGTACGAATTTTTTAGTGATGAGACCGCACAATTAATGTTGAGGTCAAACTATTTATTCACTTTTAATGGTCTGCAACCTTGTTGATTCTCTTAAGTTGACAACCACTTCATTCATCTGTCCCACAACCCAAAGAGTCTCTTTTTATACACCAACCATAGATCACATTTATTACAGAAATAACATAATCTGAGAAATCTCCGAAAATTTTTTTTACAGTCTATACTTACCACATTAACGACTCAGTAACTGTTATAATAACATTGAGCGGTGTTGTGACTCAGTGGTTAAGACGTTTGACTGAAAATCGAAAGCTCCCCGATTCGAATCTCTGTCTCAGGTAGGATTTTCATAGGCCCTTAACCTAATCTTCACCTCTGGCACAGCTTGCTGTGTTGTGTAATGTGTAGAACGCCAGAACGCTTCCGTGGTTCGGATTGCATGTTAAAGTTTAGGTCCCTTATACCCGGTAGGATTACCGGGTTAGATTACGGCGGCTACGATAGGGGTGGGATGCGCAGCCAATAAAACCCATATCGCCAGGTCATTACAACTACACGAACATTTACCCTCGATTATAACATTTATATATGCTGCGTAGCCTTGTAACCTTACAAAATGAAAGACAGAAACAAATACGTTCGGACGTGAAACAATAGTGACTGTGCCGCTTCAGAATTAACTAACCGAGCGTGGTGGGTGAGTGGTTAACGCTCTGGCCTCGCATTCGGGAGGACGGCGGTTAGAATCCCCGTCCGAGCATCCAGATTTGGGTTTTCCATCGTTTCCACAAATCACTCCAGGCGAATGCCGGGATTCTTCCTACAAAACGCCATGACCGAATTCCTTCCCGTTCCTTATCCCCACTCCCATCCCACCTATAATGACCTCGACGTCGACGAGGCGTAAAGTCACAAGCAAAAAAAAAAAAAAAAAAAAATAACTATTGGCCATTTAGTGGCGTAAAGCTTTATGTACCTGGGCATTGAGTTTTTCTTTGTGTTATTGCTGTCACAGGCGTCACTCAAACACTCAAACACCACACCTGTATGGCACCCTGTCGGAGAGCTAGACGGACCACTGTCCGTAAGTGTTAAGCGAAGTGTATGTAAACACTTCCAGGTATCAAGAAAGGCGCTGGAGCTACGTTTTAGCGCCTGTTCCCTGTATAAATAATGGAGCGAGCCGGGCCAATACACTCTGCATTAGTCCGTGCCGGGAGGCGAACCCAGTGCGGATGCTAAGCGGATTTGTCTCCATGGTGACGGAGAAAGAGAATTCATTAAGCCCCCGGCTGTGGCGCTGCTCCGCTTTATATTCCCCGTGAGGACCTCTCCGCTCTTTGCATTACCCGCATCCCGTGTTTGCTTTAGCCCGCCCTCCCAATTCCCCTCCCCCCTCCCCCCTCTCCTTCCCCTTTTAACGGCGAGTGCGGGAATCTCATGTAATATTACCTGGTACACGCGGTTTAAATTGCTGCTAATGCCCCCGGGCATAATGCCCGGGCGGTTTACCTTAACCGGCCGGCTCGCTGTGCAGCCCGCAAGTGGCTGCAGTTTGGCCTCAAGAACGAACTCGCCGGTGACTACAGTGACGAGATTGTGTCCTAACGCAGGTCTGCAGGGACTGGCGACCACGGTATTAACCAGTTTCTGGCTGTTACCAAAACATTATTTGCTCTACACAGAGACGGCCAACTTAGAAAAAAAACCTTGCTATTTGTAACTTTCTAAAATAAAATTCATTAGTTTCTTCACTGTCAATTACTAAAATTCATTCCTTGCCAAGTAAATTTCTCATTGCTCTCGTTGGAGTAGCTGGAAGTTTTTATTTGTTATTACAAATGTTTAATTAGGAATTGTACTTATAGGTCCAGTGTGCGCCCATTATAATTATAAATCTACTTTATTTATTTTTTTAATTTTTTTGCTGTCATTAGTCTTTAAACTAGTTTGTTGCAGTCCACCATCGCTTCCTGTCTTGCGGTATTCTCTTCATTTCAATCTATCCCTTCAATCCTCAATTAACTGCTTCATATATTTGATTCTCTGTCTTCCTTTACAGTTCTTACCTTTGAATGTTGCCTCCACTAATAAATTAAACAATTTCGCATGTCTTAAAATACGACTCACCATTCTGTCTCTTCTTTCTGTAAGACTCTTCCACAAACTTTTTTCTTCCCCCATCTTTTCTAAAACACGCTCATTTCGCACTTTACTTGTTGACTTGATTTTAGCATCTTTCTATTCAATTTTCCAATTTTCTTTCTTTCTGGTATTCCTAAAGTCCATGCTTGGCTACCAGAAACTGCTGTGCCCCATACAAAAGGTTCTTTCTTAGTTTGAAAACTAAAATATTTAATGCTATATTCAACAAACTATTGCTGTTTTGCTTTAAATAACATCATTCTGCTTCGGTCACCAGTTCCAATTTTACTTGCTACGTAACAGAATTCGCTTACTTCTCCTACTGCTTCCGATCCTATATTTAGATTTACTCTACTATTATTGGTATCATTTCTGCTACATTTAATCGCTTTTGTCTTGCTTTGGTATATATTTAAACCAAAATCTTTCTTCAGTATCTTGTTAATGCTATTCAGTAACTTCTCTAGATCCTGAACCTGAGCTGCTAACAGGAAAAGGTCTTCAGAAAATTGTAACATACTGATGTGCAAGTGGAGACTTTCTGGCGCGATGACGCTATATACTCGTAATCCTCTCGGGTATTTAGCCGGATGGTGTTGTATAAACACGACGTTTTGACAGCTAGCTCTGCTGTCATCATCAGGTGTCAGCTCTCTTCTAGCTGTCGGAAGCTGACTGTCACAGCCTAGGGTTCGGGAGGAATAATGCGTTCCATGAACTGAAAATAAGAGCTGGAACTGGAGTTTCACTTTGAATCAAACAGCAAGGGCGTGATCGCTCAAGTATTTAACATACTTGATAGTAATGAAACTGTAATAAACAATAAAAAGACGGGAGGAATATTCAGTTCCTGCCATCTATGCTTTGACCGATGAAGTCTATTCAATAACTGGACTATTGCTGAAAATACTCACCAAATAAATGAACCAACTGATGCAGTTACCAGGGAAGTATGATAAAGGTACGAATTTGAGAAACTACTGCATACACTGACAATTTAAAATGTTTTCTGATAGTTAAGCTTTCATTCTCTGGTTTTGGCACTGTCTGAAGGAATTCAGCAATTTATTTCTGGTGGCCGCAATCGAGATCGAAAGAAGGATTAAGCAACTGCCCACTAGCGGATTACGGAAGCACATAAACAAATATTTGGACCACAGTCCCACAAATCATATTATCTATTGTATCTGAGAGATTATACAGATAGTAATATATGCTATATTTAACAAATTAATATAAGGGAGACGCATCCGCACTTGATCAGCTCGTTGAAAAAGTGATTATAACGGCTCGTACCTCATCGAAATGGTGACATTGATCTGTGCGAGCGTGTTCTCACCTCCCAAAGCCAGTCACTGGGCACAGCCTTGAAATTTGAGCAAAGAACTCCCCAACCGCACAGTTCATTGCTGTGTGTCTCCACCTGCTATGTGGGTCAATCTGTCAGCTCCTTATTTATCGGAAAAAATCGTAGTAAAATAAAATCAGTTCCAGAGAAGGGGATTTCAAAGAAGTTTTTTATGTTCAATGATTGACATATGTGCTTATCTGAGGGAAATACTACTTCTGTGATGAGAAAAAAATGTCGGCAATGCTGGGTAGCAAGTGTCTTTACTGTTATACCAGAAGTGTTTTTTTTTATTTCGATTGTCCCTATATGGCTATTTGTTTATTGCAATGACCAAATCAAGTATATTCATTATATCAGCTTCAAAACTTATACAAGTTTATGTTTTATTTCAATCCCTTGATCTCTGCCTCTACGAATCAGTTTGGTATTCATGGGGATCGACTACAACGTTGGCTCATATCATATTTAATTGGGAGTTTCTACTTTTATCACAGCGTTCTGAGTCTTAAATGAATCAAAGACAATTAATTAAAGACAGTCTCATTTGGCATCCATACCCAGATCATGAGTGGATATCCAGCGGTGTTTACTGTCGTAATAGGCCTGTGCCCACTAACAATAAATCAGAGCCATAGCAGTTTTTAATGATTGATCATGCTAAGGAGATAACGAAAAACAAAATTATTTATTGTAAATTAAGATAAAGATTATTATTATTTTTAGAAAATAAATTAGACAAAAATTTGGCATTCAGTCACGTGACCGCGAACGCCAATGAGAAAGCATTACGTCACGCGACCCGAAACGTCAAAGTTGTTGTCGACATTTTCGTGGAATAGAACAGGTTACTTGGTAATTTATTTGTTTGCAGCAACTTTTGTCACGTTAATACATTTGTTCTAGGTTATATGCTGAAAGACAAGTGTAATTCGCTATTGAACCAGGATTTATCAAAACAAACAGTAGCAATTTGCCAAAAATTGACGCCGTAACACTTGGCAGATTTTTCGCGTCAAACATCGACTTTTCCTTATCGGAATTCCGCAATGTTAAAACTTCGATGTAAGTATACACAAGTGTCAAATATACATTATAAGCTTAAGTAGCATTATTTCAGTTTCGTAAAAAATAACCTATTGCTTAGACATACGTTTCGTAGATTAATTGATACTGGTTTTAAGGTTACATTTGCGAAGTATAAGCAAGTGCTAAATAGCTAAACTTAATTTCAGGTCCTCAAGTGTTTCATATGGAAATTAAATATTTTTATATATAATGTCGCTTCGTTTGCGAGATCTTGAACGAAAGATTATATGGTACTATCTTCGGCGCGAATAATGCCATTGGATATGGTTGTTTGGTACTATTAATTTAGTACAGTATCGTAACTTTTCTGTTGCATCACGTCTAAGGTATGTTTGTTTTTGCTTTCGTATACACCTTTTCTAGAAAAGTATGTCCTCAAAAACAGGTGTGGCTAATTTTAAAGCTATGGTACTGCCAGATTCCAGTCTGCTCTAAGCCTAAAAATATCACCTTTCAGTTGAAATATCTCGAGAACCAAGAGAGATGTCAAAAAAATTATTCTTTATTTTCGATTTGTTTCACCGAGCTGCATAGCAATCAATCATCAGATTGTGGCACCACGGTAATGGTAGTGCTGCCAGAGTGAGTTATATTAAACGTAACACTAAAGAAAAATTTTAAATCATAAAACCAAAACAACCTTAACTCATACCTTATTGTGTTGTCAAGTAGTGGTTCTGAAAAATTCACCAGTTTTGTCTTATATTTAGAAATATATTGTGCACAAACACTTACTTCAAAATGATCTTCACAAAAATAGATTCTTGAACCTGCGGATAACGTATGAGCATCCTCCCTCCTTGCAAGTTTTAACCACTTTTCCGTATCTGTTCATTGTTTGGAACATATAGAAATAACTTGTTTGGCGTTTTTATTGTTGTGGTTTTACACCTGCTATATACATACACGACTGTTTTGTTTCGGGTGGCGTGACGACATTCAAGACGCCATGACAGTCTTGAGCGTTTTCAAGGTAAATTTAAATTCATTTAAAAAAATGCAAAATATATAATGCAAATGTTCGATTTTTTAAAAATACGTTTTTTTAGTAAAGAAGTTAATAAGGTAAAGTATTAATCTATTTTTCAAATTTAGTCAACTAGCCAATACACAAGAATGCATACTGTAGAATGCTATGGCTAAATTATTTTTTTTTTTAAAAAAATAATTAATTTTGGAGGGCAACAACTATGCGAATCGTAGATGTATTAAAATATAGATGAAATAAATGGGCATCTCAGACTAACAGTCTTTCCTTCTAAGAACGTCCTGAGTTCGCACCTCTGACGGGTGCACTATGCCCCCAAACCTAAAACAAATACCATTGCTGGGTGCACGTGCAGGACACGTGTAACGGGCCTGACAGACGGCGCAGGCCTGCTCGGGCCCGCACGGTAAATATTTAACATGTGTGGCCATGAATAATGCAGCCCGACGTAATCACGGGCTCCTTGATGCACGGCGTCAACAGCGGACGGGCAGCCGGCAGCGCCTGCCGGCTAGGCTACGTGCATAGCCTGTCCGGCCTCCCTGCTCCTCTGTTTGCCCGCCGCAACCACTTGGCAGGCCGGCAGTGGCAGCGTGAACAAGCGAAATGGGCTGCAGCTCACGAAGTAACTGCCGCCACCTAAGAGTGGAGCCTGCTTTAGTACATTTTGTATAAGAAATGATTGATGTTGGTGACTAGTGGGGGTTTTGCCACTTCGCTACCTTAAATCTCCTTTTTTCCTTGTAGACTTTCTTGCTTCAGTTGTATTATATGTACCAACTCTTTCGTTTAGTGTGTTCGTGGTCTTCTAGCTCTTTGGTTTTTGTTCTACCAAGAGGTTTCCAATTTCTCATTCTTATTAGCCAATTCCTTTCGTGGTTCTTAGATTTACACGCCATGTTAGTTAGTGGCGTTCTGTTTTGCAATGAAATCCTCCGTCCTCTATATTATATTACACTATAATATTGTCTGATGTAGAATGCAGCATTCAGATTCTACTATTTCTTCTTCTTACTTCCCTCTCAAGTTCGAAGTTTCCTTACCTGAAACTAATCAATGTACGACACTTCCGAGCTGTTCAGTACAGTCCCTTAAGCCATAAAGAAGGTATTCTTTCTGGCATTCTTATTACTGCTTTTTTCACCCGACAATGTTCAGTTATTTTAAAGCGTTTCATATCGCATAGTTAAATGTTCTTTTAACAAATTTGTATTTTACTGAAAAAAAAATCGATATATTTATTTAATTACAGGTTCATAAAGAGTACATTCGAATTTTCAAGCCTTCGTCTTCAGAGTCCAAAGCCAAAAAATCTCTATTTCTAAAATTTATTTTACAGTGCCCTTTCTTTATACAAATTGCGTCGTCTGCATGTCTCCACTAAAACCAGAAAAAAGTACTGTACCAAATTAATTTTTTTTTTAAATTCTTAATCTGTTGAATTTAAGGCTCTTTACTGTTGTCCCTAGTTTTAGCATTAAACCGTCAGCATCTTCAACTAAAACTTAAAAAATTGTTTTGTTTTCAGCATCCGAACCTCTCCCCCCCCCCACCACCCACATTTTTCCATTCCTGCACTCGAATATTTTATTATGATTAAGTTCACATTTTTTTCTTTTTTACGTGACAGAAATACTATGAAACTCTTGAATAGGAATGAGTACTGGATAGCAAAATCATAATATAGGGCTGAAGGCCTCACCGAGAACTATTCTTATTATACCTGCTGTGGTAGTTTAGTGAAACGTCTCTGGAATGCGTCGAAAATCATGCCATAAGCCGTCAAACAATTCGATCTCAAACCTTTCACATGCAGAAATTATACGCCATTTTTGCAAAATTATAAGAGTATAATATATATGATAAAACGATTACTTCCTATATTTCATGAATACTAAGTGAATGGAGATAACGAAAAATTATTTTGAATTTTGTCACTCTAACTATCACTCTATACGCGGAAGCCAAAAAAATTATAAAAATGAAAATAGTGCAACAATGTTTACTTTTGATATGTATGATAGAAGTTAAAATGTATTCGCTCAAAATTTAAATTTAGAAATTTCAGAACATCTTCGCGTATTTGAGTTTCAGTTGTTATAATCAGGGATGAATTTGCCGCTTCTGGTGTATTTGTAGAAACAAAGGGTTTAGGTTCAAATCTCGGGTCTATCGTTATATAATTTCCGTTTTTTAAATTAAACAAATATGTTATCACTCGTTATACAAACCGCAGTACACTTTTAACGGACAGATAACGACAAGTTCGGTTTCTCATTAATTAAAAATTATCCAGAAAAATCGACGAAGAAAGCGTTTCGGTTTTTGTACACAAGATACCGTTATGAAAAGTACTTTCCAGTCAGCACACATGTCAGATAAATTTTTGCAGGCATAGAAAATGTATGACGTTTGTACCTGTTGCATCATATAGTTGTTTTAAATGTGTAAACCTTAACTATTATCGAACAAACAAAAATTATGAATTATTTATTTAATCGATGTTTTTTTTCTGTCATCAGTCTCTCTTATAAAGACTACTTTTATTAGAATTTGGGTTAAAACCTGCACCCTATATGACTTTATTAAGTAAACAAATTTTGGACTAGATGCATATAGTCAACTGATAAAACATTTTCAGGATTTGAATTTCCAGTCTACGTATAATACAGCAGAAATCTAAACCAAGATTTTGGCTTGTGTAACTTGTACTGCAATAATCGCTTGAATTGTGCTCATGCTGTTTTCGGTCTTTTGCGAATGGTTGACAGTTTTCACTTTCAAAATCAAGATATAATCAAATAAGTTAGATTCAGAAAGAACAGTTATTCTAGATATCATGTAATGAACTGTCTACAATTACTTTTTACGTTTCATTCATCATTTAAGATTTGAAGGTTTTTTTACTACAGTGTAAGTTATCCTTTTATAGCGAATACGTGAGAAATTGTGGTGTTTTTCCAGTTACCTTTCCCAATGTTTGTAGACATGGCTGTGAGGTAATTTATTGTGTTCGTGTTGTTTAAGAAGACAGAAGAAGAAGGAGGATGAAACCGTTTGATAGGACATTTTTCTGTTCTGAAAAACATACGGCTTTCACCTAGGTGGATGTATGTCTTTAGGACTATTTACATCTCAGCCTTTTTGTCTTTCAGATATCTGTAAACCTGTGTTCGTAAACGACTTCTTGTTGCTAGTCTTGTGGTGCGGATTCTCACTTGTCCACAATAGTATTGCTAAGTTCCCGACATATCTACAATTAACTCAATTTTACTGTTAAGTAAATCCGTGAAAATTACAGTAACAATGTTCTTGAGAACGGGATAACCAAAATTACATTTTAGATAAAATCAGCATAGGGGGTTTAATAATGAAAGTCAACTTTTTTTTTTTTTTTTTTTTTTTTTTTTACATATGGCTTAACGCCTTGTCAGCGACGAAGTCATTAGGGGCGGGATGATGGGAATAGGGACGGGAAGGAATGAAGGAATTCGTCCAAGGCCTTTTGAAGGAAGCATCCCGGCATTCGCCTGGAGTGATTTGGGGAAACCATGGAAAACCAAAATCTGGATGCCCGGACGGGGATTAGAATCGGCGTCCTCCTGAATGCGAGGCCAGATCGTTAAACGCTCATCCATCACGCTCCGTAGCTTAGGTGTAAAGGATGGTTGCTCCTGAACATATATAAAAAAACTAAGAAGCAATTTCGAAATGAATTGTTACCACAGAATCGGTTAATAATATTCGATTTTATTAGCATTGACAGCTCAGATAATAGAAATATCCTTGTTATCGCAATGGAATGGGCGAAAACTTGCATTGATTACACTACGTTTAATGACCGCCGTAAGTTTCAGTAAGTCAGTTAAATTTATTACAGCGTGTAAAAGCTTCAGACAAGTGGTAGTTAAGCTATGACAAAACTTTATGTCATGGCAGTAAACAGGCAGTTTTCCTCTCTCTAGATAGAGGTTTCCTGTTTCCGTAAATCTGAGAAGTGAAAATAAATTTTTAGCAGAATAATACCCATAGCTATTAAAAATATGTGTTCTAATTGCTAATTACTACATACTTTATGTTTCTATAAATATTTATTTCTGTGAAGAACAAAAAGTAAACATACCGTATTGCATTTTATAATTACGTTATTCTGTCATTCATGTTGAATTGTAAAATCAGTGGATATTGTATTGAGAAAATTATACTTTAATTTGTCTGCGCTACTTCTTAATTGAAAGCTATCTTTTTTATTAAAAATATAATTAAAGATGTGGACTACGTCATAGAACCAAAGCTTTTAAATTCATTTAGGAAACAACGAAATCAAATTTTTAAACTAATTTTCACGATTTGCTGATTACTTTGACTAGCAGTTTCAGTAGAAGCAAAGTATAAATTTTATCCGTCCCATTCTTACTAAATTCACAAAGTATGTTGTTCTCTCAAAGTAACTTCATGCTATAGTTCTTCAGTTGTATAGTGTATGAGGTATATCAGATTTTTGCATGTATGCTACTGTGTAATTGGAATAATTAAGTGCATTAAAATGAGATAGGAAGCTAATTTGGGTAGGCAGCTACGAAACCTTATTTGAGATTTCAAAAAGTCGATCATTGTAACTGTTGCTTTCCTCTCCACACAATCTTAGCCGAAAATGAGAACTTATAACTTCTTCTAGGGGTTCGGAAATGTTTAGGTATTGGTGTTGGAAATCTGAGGGACGTGGGTACCTCGACCGGCCATCCACATTTCGGTTTTCCAAGGTTTCCCGTAATCACTTCAGTGAATGTCGGGGTAGTTGCTTCAAAACGCCATAAGCGAATCCCTTCTTGTTCCTACCTCCCAGTCATTTCCCGATTATTAAGTTCTTAGCAAGGCATAAAATCAGAAAAAAGAAAGGGAAAGTTTGTTCGAGTGTCGAATTGTAAATGCCGTGAGTGTACAAAAACCTGCTCTTGTATCGTGTGTGGAAAGTGAAAATGCGACGTTGCGAACGACACTGTCCATTTTCCGCTGTCATTCTGCGCGAGGAAAAATGGTTCCATTTGTTTTTGTCAGTGACAGTTGCGTTGTGGGGGACTATTGGATTTTCACCGTCTACACGGTGAATTCCTCGTCAGTAAAAAAATAAGAACATCTATACGGTACAAACACATTAACTGACGCAGCTCAGCCATTGTAACGGTACAAATTCTCTCGATTACATAGTATATACCGGGTGGATATAATTAAACTTCCCCTATTTAACACGTTACAACACGGAAACTAATTACCATACGAGTACCAAACTTGGTAGCATTAACGTCAAGGACATGGGGGAGAGAAATAATGCAGAATCAATCAAATTTAAACACTTTTAATGTGCTGCTACGCTTAATCGTTCCATTGCATACCGGTATCATTACTGCTACAAAAGGAGCTCAATATGGCGCTCATCAGTGTCCAGAAAAGTCTGAAAGTGCAGGATTTCATTGTGCACAGCAGAAGGAAGCATGTCCGTAGGTATGCTGATCAGCATATTTGTGAATGTTCCCCTGGTAAATCCTGTGCTTCAGGTAGCCCCACAACCAGAAATCACAAAGAGTGAGGTCAGATGATCGTGCCAGCCTAGCATTTAGAAACGATCGGCAGATAATTCTATCGTTTCCAAATGTGTTTCGGAGAAGCAGTTGATGATCACGGCACCTGGTGGCCACAGTTGGAACCTAACGGTGGTGCTGTGACGCACGGAAATCATGTACCCCATACTCTTGACATTAATGCTACCAAGTTTGGTAATCGTATGGTAATTAGTTTCCGTGTTATAACGTGTTAAATAGGGAAAGTTTAATTATAACCACCCTGTACTTTACAGGTAAAATTGTACTCAGCACAAGAAGCAGAAAATAATTTATTTTTTCATATAACCACTAAATATTAAATTAAGGCAGAGGTCTTAGTTCCTCGATTTGTTTGGGGGGAACTAACTACTAAGTGCCTAAGGGATTCATAAGCTGACGTATTTTACTATTCCTTTAACGTTAATCATTTCGATACTGTCGTGTTGAAGAGATTTTTTGTAGAATCGGTTTCAAGAACGTCTATGTTTGTGAATTTTATAAATAAAAGTGATCAAAAATTGATTTCGACACGCCAGTGTGGCACAGTGCGCTGAGGCACCGCACAGTGGATTAGTGCCCACACCCCCGCGTACCGCCCAACACCACTGTGGTTTTCACTACCACCAAGGCAAATGCCGGGTTCCCCAGTCTCGGCTTCAAACACTACACATTTCGCAATCAGAAAATACACTTATCACACAGAGAATATAGTTACACGTCTCAGAGACAGATGCCAACACTTCACTTAGCCCATTAAGTTGTTACGATCTGACAGTAGGTATAAAATGCTTGGTGTCAGCAAGGGCATGCGGTTGTAAAACTAAAGCTCCAAATTTGATCTTACCAATTATGAAAAAATATTATCAAAGACAGTTGACCCCAAAATGTTGGGGAAAGGAGGTGAAGAAGATAAAAAATTTGTTTCCCACGTACTACTAAATGAACGAAGTTTGTCACCGTTAAACCAATAGTTGTAAACGTCTGTTGATATTTAAAATTACAGAAATAATCACACCTAGCTTTAAGATGAATTTCGTATTCTTCTAATTTCTTTTTTTCTGTGTCTCCTTTTTATTTTATTTTATTTTTTTATTTATTTATTTTTTATTTTTATTTTGTGCTAGAGTACTAACGGAAACATTCAACAGCAGCGATAGTTATCGGTACCGTTCATATAATGACCAATTTCGGATCTGTGATAGGCTGTTATAAACTCCTTTAATATCTCTGTATCCAGTGTATCGACTGTATCTAATGCTAACAACTGGAGACGCAGACATAGGATAGATTTGTGAAGTTGTCTTACCATCTTATGCAGGTAATGACGTATACAAAATTTAACAGTTTATTAGTATGCTTCAACGAAAGAATGCGTCGCGGAGTGTACTAACGATGAAAACAGTGATGTTACATGAAGAATATAAATTAACCAGGAATATTTAGCCCTATCAGTCCTCTGCCTACTGCAATATCTGATTAGTAAGGGTCATGCAAGATCCTAGTAACATGTTACTTCCTAGGAATGATTATTTGGAGAAGAATAACGCTTACAAAAACTCATAATGAGCACAGTTAAGAAAATACTTGAAAATAAGTGTTTATTGGTTTGCCTTAAGCAGTTTCAATCCACACGTCGAAGACGAACCAGAATGTGTGGTGTATTTACTTTTCTTCAGCCCGTGTTTGGAGGGAGGGACTAGGTTTTCCGCATCGCGGCGTTTGCGCCTGCGGAGAGTGGGGAGCGAGGCTGAAGCGACAGGCGCCAGACCTCGTTAACAGAGACATGACGTCACAGGCGGCACAGTGAAAAAGAGGGCAGCACGCTACCAGCAAGTAAACCGTACCAAATTACCAACACAGGAAACTTGTGGGACTCTTCGATAAATATGACACGATGAAAGAGTCGTAATGGCACGATGAATGTCACCAGATTTTATTTATTTATTGATACGTTTAGTGCTCACGTAAATACTGCTTCGCTTTTTTATGATTTTAGTAATCAATTCGAATAAAAATGTGAAGCTGTCATGAGGGGTTTAAAGTACGGACCTGGAGTTTTCTCTCCCGTTTTCTCGTTAAATGAATACGACCTCAATGATCTACCAAGCATACACACAACTATGCAAAAAAAAAGCCATCAAAAGTATGTTACAGAAGAGTAGTGATGCGTAAAAGTTACTAATTTTCCTCTTAAGTACATGAAAGTTTTTTTGTATTTAAGAATTTTACTCTGCAGAATATCTTGACTGCATCACAGTAACGGAATCAACTGAAAGGCACAACGAACAGACTGGGATTCAAAGAAATGCAGCTCATGTCACAGATGGAACTAGTTCACTCGAAATATTTCAGTGTTATCACTGAGAAAATTACAGAAAATTGCTGCTCATTGGCATTTATTATAAAATTAGGTGTAAACTCATGAGAGCTCTTTGCGTACAGTCACGTGGCCAAAATAGTTTCCGTTGTTAGGATCAAAAGGAGGAAGTAAGCGACGGTTTTTTGGGTATGGTCACGGATCTTGAATAGTTCCTGTTCCATAGACCAAATTTCATCATAGGTTCACATGATCTGGCTAAAAAATAGAACTTAAATTTTCACAGTAAATTCAGCGTAGCAAAAAAAATTACCCATGCATTTTTATTTTAACTAGCCTTAACCCCAAGTCTGATGCCTAATGTGTCCACGTTTTTTCCAGCGGTAACGTTTCACCATATGTTTTTAACTGAAAAGACGTATTTAATTCAAAATGAAATGTAATGTAACGTAAACTTACTGAAAGAATTCCGTCAGTTGATTTCTTCGCTTAACTTATAACCTCGATTTTGTTCTAACATCTCTGGTCACTGCTAATGCGCCATTGGAGGCCGGTCGCGTGACGCCCGTGCGAACAATGATCCCTTCATTAGTTCAGGTAATTTACGAACTGAACCTTTATTTTACCAATAGGGTCCACCCGCGAAGACTTCACTGCAATCATCTCCATTCCACATATTCAACATGCAAATCGTTGCCATCACAACAAAAATAACTGGTGACAAGATTTATTGATCCTTATGCACCGAAGGCTGGTGTAGTTCGTAAAAAACGCTTAGCGACTTCTTTTCGACAGTTCCGAAGCGCAGGCTACGATGGCCACTACGTGTTTGGAGCAAAGTGCTGATGGTGTCTTTTGTGTTACAGTTACGATTTCTGGATGATATTCTCCTGATAACTGTGAACTTCTCTCCGAACAGTCAGAGAAACTAAAGAGAAATCGAACCCGACTACTACAATTCATCTGAGTGATACAGAACTACGTGAACGTAGGTCTCAATGATAAAATTTGGATTTCTCATCATTCTGAAGTAAAATGCGTTTGTCCCCAATCAGACGCGTTTTAAAGATTTATGTATAGCAATGCAGCGTCAAATAAACTTTACCATGACAAAATCATGACCAGTGATGAAGCAGGCAGCTACTATTGAATTTAACTGACCAACGATAAAAGCGAACAACTGTTTCTAAATCCAATAGTAACAATATGGAACAGCAATTTTCTTGCAGTGAGGCTTCACAGAATTAAATTTTCGCTTGTTAATGCCTTCACGCGCATTGGATCACAAAAGCTGAACCGGGAAAAAAATTTCCTCACTTTGTTGTGTGTAACTTCTCTAACGAATGTTAATAAACACTGAGTGACTTACAAATAATTTTTTTTTAATATTAGAAACTGAAGAAGGTTTAAGAATATTTTTTATGTCTACTAATGTGGAATTGTGCTTGAAACCGCGGACTCGATATTTATTACTAGTTTTTAACTAAACCCTCCAACGCTTTTCCTGGAGTGCAGGTATTGTTTCAACAAATTTTTTTAGAAATCTGTACTAATTCCACTGACTATATTAGTTTCCAACAGATACGTTGTGAAACTTGTAGTGTTTGATGTTGACCGGAAGGTGCAGCTCTTTACCTACTTCATGACTATTGCTATGACGATACTCGCATCTCAGTATTCTCCGACACTTTTTTTCAATTTACTCTGACGATTAACTTTAACATTTGAACATTTTTTGACTTCTGTTTGACATTGTTTCGAACAGTCTGAGAATTGCAACCCAGCGTATCGCTTCTACGTAATGCTGACGGGTTGAAGCCTAGCCGACGGAACTGTCAAATAGGCGTACGGCTTTGATTAATGGCTTCGTAAGCACGTATGGTACAACTGCATCACGAGGCCTTCACAGCTGATGTCGTGGTATACAGGAGAATCCAATAATTGTCCTGATGAAGATAACAGAGGTGCTACCATGCTCATATTAATCCGAACGACCTGAATTGCACATCGCTACTTTTCTCCTGGGACATATCAACCCATTATACACATATACGAAGACAGTACTATACCCAGGAGGTGGTACAGTCTCAAGACTATTAAAATTGAGCCACATCCACCTCCCATAAAACGAAATACATTTCCGCTTTTTTGTTTCATAAACCGAAATAGTGATTACATTTCGGCAATAAAAGAGTTATAGGAACATCGAATACGTTTCATTTACTGTTTTAAAGACATTTTACAATTATTAAGTGTTCACACAATAACACGAAAGTTACCAATCTCAAACAAAATGCTGGTTTTAGAAAGTACTGGATAACAACAAAATGCAGATTTTACACCCGTCTACAACTTAAAATGACTCGAAATTTACGTTAATATTCAACGTTTGCTGTGTATTATAGTTTTTGGAAACAGTACAAACTTATCTAATCAGCTATTAATTAATGTAAAATTCCGGGAAATAAACAATAACTTTCAGGAACGAGGAAAGATAATGCCAAGCTGTTTATGCGTTGTAGCACCTCATCTTCCGTCTCTGGTAAGCCTGACGCGATGGGCGGTAAGTGGCTCATATTCGCGGATGCAGATCCCGGAAGCTAGTGCGTTGTCTCGTGGTTCCACGGTTCGAGTCGCGCCGCGGAAAAAGTGGTTAAACGATGCGTTATGTTTTTCTTGTGTTACCCGTACACTGAGACAGTAAAAACGTATTATACACCTATTGAGACGTTAAAATTACAGATTTCTGCCTGTATCTATTGAGCAATCCAAATTCATTGTTATTTTTCAAAGTCATTATTATTGCAAAGGCCTGGAAGAATTAGTTTTTTTTTTTTTTTTTTTTTTGAAACGTAAACGAATTGGTCACGGTCGTTGAGAAGTGGCAATTCCCCATTCCTTGAGTATTTTCGGATTTTTTTTTATTTAAACCGAAACTTTTTTGGCTGGATCGTGAATGTGACTTGACTACTGTCTAATGCCGCTGAAGAACTTTGCCTATTTGTTTGATGAACAGTAACACAATCAAGATTTAATTTAAAACTGCTGGTATCTGTATGTATTGACATATTAACTCATTGTATGCTGAATTGACGCTAAAGTAAATACAATCATGTTGTGGATACTGAAATTTGTAACAATCTAGTCTTAAAGTATAAATTGTTCGCGATCATTCATTTCGCCAAAGTGTAAAGTAAAAGGTTTGTTTCCTCATAGTTGTGGAAAAACGATAGCCAGTATATAGACGTCATAACATCCACGAGGACTATGAGAAAGAAGAGTGGTTTTATAAATATCCTACGTTTCATTTATTCTAAACAAAACTCTATCAGTTTCTAAATTTTTGAAAATTTTTTGTCTCAAGATAAATATCATAACAGAAAGAAATAGTGACACTTATTTTTTCGTAATGTTTTGTTAATAGAAAACTTAAAAAAATTACGTGTCAGCTGATAGCACTATCAAGCGCCACATTGTAATTCATTATAAGGATTTATAGTTTGTCTCAGTTACACTCGGCAAGTGATGTGTGGTAGGATCATCATGAGGAAATAGGGCTGTTTACACACAGCGTTGAACGCGCAGCCTTTCCGTGAACGGCTCGTATGGAATATCCATCCCAGGATATTCCTACTTCTTAAAGAATGCATAATCATTAATTTTCTATATATACTCGTACAGTCTTTGCATTAAATGTGGACAGCGCTGTCATGTTCTATCAGTTTTTTGCACAATCTGGCATCAATCTCATCCCAGGCAAGCCTTTTGGCAATATCATTGGGGGATATTTCATTCAGAGCCATCTATATTTCAGATTATTCATTTCCGTAAGTCAATGCATGAAACAAAACTATAATTAAGCTCCTCCCCACTGACGATTCATAATGGCGGGGTAGTTCATCAACCTTCCCCTACATTTCAATAACACTTTAAATAAATTCAGATCGTAAAACCTATCGCAAAAGTTGTAATTAACGGGAATGCATTAAAGCGAGGCAAAAAATAACCCCTAAGGCTCCGTTCTACTTTTTACTACAACTGAGTAGCGTAAAACTTTAACGATCATTATTTACATACTGGTTAAGCTAATTCCTTCCGATAATATTTCACTCATAATGTGGTCTGTGGACAAACCAGCGAATAACCATTTTCGAGGAGGTAGAATTTTAGTACTACGAAACTACAGAAACAAGAGATTATTTCGGAAAAGATTGAATGAAACAGTCTTCCTAGGCAGCATTGTTAACAAACTGACGAGTAGGTATCTAGCTTGAGGGGGGGGGGGGGTCCTGTGGTTAGCGGTTCAAGGTTCAAATCCACGTATTTCATATTCATATTCTTTTAAATTTTTTCCCCTTTTATAAGTTCCGAACCTACACTATGCTTATGCATATTATATATTCTTGATTCCTTCCAAACTGCCTCAGGGAATAAGATACTTAAGGAATCTCTTATAACCGAAACTATCAAATGATTTTTAACCAACTACCAACATGAAAGTAAACACTTTTGCGGCGGCAGCGCTGAAAGAAAGCTACTCTGGTTCCCAGCCACGCCGAAATCAGATCGTCTGTCCCATTTCCAACTGTATACGTTTATCGAAAATAATCATTTCGCAGTAGAACGAATTTCACGTTTCAGAAACAATTAATTTATCGTTGGAATTATGTCTCTAATTTTAAGCCATGTCTATCATTAATTCTGTAGGTGGTCTATAATGATCATACACCGTCGTCAAGGAAAACAAAAATATAATGTAAAAACATGAAAGGAAATCGCATAGAACCAAATATTAGTACTGTAACAAATTAAATGACCATTGTCACTCAAAAATTTAAAACCAGGTTATTATCGTAGGACTAGCATAAATTCTTTTATTACTGGTATAAGTAAAGAAAGTTAATTGAGAATCGGGATTGAAGTAGAGAGTTCTAAAATTACTGCTTTACAGCGTAGCGACTTGATACCTGCGGGATTTAAAAACTCATTACTTAATAAATCATACAATTTTTGTGTTATTCTTTGTTTGCGATTACTTCAGTATAATAACATAAATAGATACCACCATTTGGCGAAGAAGGATGTCGCCACTCGTGTGAGTGTTCTTTAGTCTCGTGTGTGAAGTGGAACGGTGACTTTTCGTCACCCGTGATAGTCGACTCCAAAATAGACTAAGCCGCAAAAATTCAAACAAACACAGCCTACCGGTAAAGAAAGTTCGACAGTGCCTTAGGATCGGAGGACCGAGCGTAGTGGATGAGCCTTAACGCTCTGGCCTCGCATTCGGGAGGAGGCGGGTTTGAATACCCGTCCGACTATTAGAGGCGGAAAAGGACTAGTGGCAAGGATTTCACCAATGGCCTTTTGGAACTATTCCGGTATTCACATAGAGTGGTTTGGGGAAACCGTTGAAACCCCAAATCTGGATGGCCGGACTAGGATTCCAACCTGTGTCCTCCCGAATGAGAGGCCAGAGCGTCACAGCGTCTACAAGAATGCGTGTGTCGAATGGTGATGACATAGAAAATTGTATAATTGTTCAGCCCTTAAAACGATGTATACATTGAAGAAAGTAAATTGAAACTTTGCTTGGGAGACCTTAGATTTTGGATTTCCCTCTTACAGTTTTAATTTCCAGCTGTGACTTGCAGTCTTAAGTTGCATAATTGTAGTGAAAAACAATAAAAAACTTTAGCCGAATTTGCTGCTCGTGATGAATTATTACGTGTATTATTTGCGTTATAAAGGTGTTCTTCTTAGCCGAAGGAAATAGGAAAGTTCACACTTATTTCCTCCTGCAACGCTGCCACATCTACTTCCTCCAACGTTGTCACGATTTCTGACTTCTGGCAGTGCTCCGGAAATTCCTATACAAGGAATCGTGTCTCATAGCTAGGCGATATCATAAGAACAGACACATTGCCGAAATGGAAAATTATATGTATCAATTATGTCATTAGCTATCACTAATCGGAGCAGCATGTTTTTAAATACGGAAGCTTTGAATTTTATGTTTTCCTTGATGAGAATTTTTTTCTTAAGAACAGCCACTTTCCATTTCATTTCTCATTTGCTTCCCAATACCACAGGCTAGAAATTATCGTTGTCGCACAATAAGGACATAGCTAAAAAAAAACTTTTCGCACAATAGACACATTAGTTTGATTTAGTTCCTTGATTATTTTAAACAGTTATCATTACGTATTACATCAATGATCAATCGCCCGACTTTGTTATGAGCACTAGAAAAAATGGGGAATGTTGAGTGACAGAAATCTTACGGTGAAGTTAAATTTAATAGAAAAGTGTCTTTCAAATCCTACTCACGCATGCTGCGTTGACAGTATCTCACGTCAGCCAGAACATTAATGTTATGATTCTTTTTCTATTGTTCCACGCTAAGTATGTTCAAGAAACGACAGAACTAAAAGAATTGCTTTTACAGGCAAGCACACTTACAAGACCACTGCCAAAATTATTAAATCCGAAATCTTGTTACGTGTTATATATTTGACTGAACTCTTAGATAAGTTTGTACTGTTTCCAAAAACTATAATACACAGCAAACGTTGAATATTAATGTAAATTTCGAGTCATTTTAAGTTGTAGACGGGTGTAAAATCTGCATTTTGTTGATATCCAGTACTTTCTAAAAACCAGCATTTTGTTTGAGATTGGTAACTTTCGTGTTATTGTGTGAACACTTAATAACTGTAAAATGTCTTTAAAACAGTAAATGAAACGTATTCGATGTTCCTATAACTCTTTTATTGCCGAAATGTAATCACTATTTCGGTTTATGAAACAAAAAAGCGGAAATGTATTTCGTTTTATGGGAGGTGGATGTGGCTCAATTTTAATAGTCGTGAGACTGTACCACCTCCTGGGTATAGTACTGTCTTCGTATATGTGTATAATGGGTTGAATATGTCCCAGGAGGAAAAGTAGCGATGTGCAATTCAGGTCGTTCGGATTAATATGAGCATGGTAGTACCTGTTGAAACGTTTTGCGTTAAAGAGACAATCAGGGTGAATAACGGTTAAAATTTTGCGATCTCAGTATTGCTTTGTTGCATTTTCTGTGAGTGATTTTAAAAAAAAATATATATAACTTTCCTAAGTAAACTGATTTCTGCAGCATTTGTCGACAGCTTTGACAGGAACTGCCGCAGGTCTGTCCTACTGCAGTGTTTGGACAGAGTCACTCATTTACCATGTACACTCTTTGCCAAAAAAATTGACTGTGGGCGCCTGAGCCTAAGTCCCTTATTTTGCACAATGTGGCATCACTGGAGAGTTTGTGTTCCCAGGATACTTTAGCGCATCTGCTAGCTCCACCCATCAAACTATCCCATTGGCGGGTATTCAATTCAGCTCCATCTGTAATTCATTTACTTAAATCAATGCCTGTAACATAACAGGAAGACTCCACCCATCGACGATTCTTATTAGCAGGGTATATCATCAATCTCCCCAACATTTCAGTAAAAAGCTACTGACCAATCCCGAGTCAAGAAATGTATTTTTCCATCACGGGATTGGCTGCCATATTCGGCAAGATATGGCCGACCATACCTCAGTCGAACGAAATTCGGTTCCCGCTATACTTTTCTTAAATTCGTGAAACATATCGTTAAAGTTGCAATTAACAAGATTGAAATAAAGCACGGCAAACATATGGTTCAGTGATACATTTTATTCCAAATGATTAGCGTAAAACTATAGCGATATTTATTTATATATTGATTTTGCTAATTCCTTCCAATAATACTACACATAATGAGATGTGTGGGCCAAACTATGGCTGGAAATGTTCAAAGATCTAGAATTTTTAGTTCTACAAAACTATAGAAATGATTATAAAGAGATTATTTGATAGTTTGATGAGTGTAGCTAGCAGATGCGCTAAAGTTTCCTGTGAACACAAACTCTCCAGTGATGCCTCATTTTGCAAAATAAGGGACTTAGTCTCAGGCCCCCAAAGTCAATTTTTTTGCCAAAGAGTGTACACAATTCGTATACAAAAACGCATGTCACATTTTTATACAACACTCTTAACTTCTACCAGTTTTTGTTTTTCGATATTTGGTACTTGTTTTAAAATATCTGTTATGGTTTTAAATATAGGACAAGCAGGCTGGTCATCCGAGGGAGGCAGCCGCTTGTCAGCTATGTTACAGTACGAGATATGTTGCGAGGGTAAGAGAAAAGTGGAGAAAATAACAGCACTGTCTATAATTTAGATCCACGATTGTAGGGGTGTCGTAATTGACACCACGCGCCATCGCAGCAGATGGAATCTCGAGTCAGCTGCTGACAGCCGCATCTAATATTTCTCCAGGCATTCTTCTCTGGCTCTGAGCTCATTTGAGGATTCCTGTTGGTTCGCGTGTTTCATTCCATTTATTTTACGACTGAATTTTTATTCTGAATTTAGATGCTAAACTGAGACGCTAATCCATCCTTTCGTTATGAACATACTTAGACATAAAAATAATAATAATTATACATATGTAATGATAAAAAATAATGGGTGACCCAGAAATCAATTTCCGTTTAACATCTAAATTTAAATTTAGTGAAGTAATATCTATATATTTTAAAAAAGTAAAATCACCGAGGATGGTGGGTTAGCATCGCATTCGGGAGGACGCTGGTTCGAATCCCATATACAGATTTGAGTTTTCCATGGTTTCCCCAAATCACACCAGGCGAATGTGAGGGCCTCATCTTTGTTGCAAGCGGATTACCGTAGCTGTTTTGCCGTGAAATCAATGAAAATAGCAGTAGTACAAGCTCAGTATTGCGTTACTGTTTCCTGGGATGACATTGATGTAGGATTGTGCAAGATAAGAGAGATAGAATTTTTCATCTGCAGCCAAGAATAATGATAAAGTGTGCACCTTACTGATCGTGTTTTTTTTGGGTAAAGATATGAAAATAATTGTCAAAATAAAACTATTATTAAATATTTTACTTAATAATAATTGTTAAAAAATAATATGAAGCGATTCTTTTGAGGAGATAGTTTGGCCACGCGTTTCAACATTGTGAGGCTGCTTTTGAAACAATACAATGGACCCAGCTTCAAAACCGCGGTTTGCCGTTGCCTTCGTCCTGATTACAGTACTTATGCGGTTTTCCATTTTCATCTTGGTAAATGCTGAGACGACCAACAACGTCAGCATCAGAAATCATATTGTGTACAAACAAATTAACAGTTGACATACAGAACACATCTTAAATCGTTTACGGGCAGATGGCGACAGGCATATTTTTCCCCATCTATTCTTACAAAACGCTTATTTGGTCACGTTCTTTAACAACATAATGTCATACTATGACCTCGGGCTACGACGTAACGCTTTTCGTCTTTTTTGTCCAACTTATTATCAGAGATGTTCTAGGTTATAGCCGTTATTTAATAACAGTTCTATTTAACTAAGCATCAGTAAATAAATTAATTATCTGAACACTGAAAGAAAAGTACGTATTCCGTTTAAATCGACCAAATAATTATTAGTTACTTATATTTATTTAATATTAGTTTGATGTGAAAGTATTCTTTAAAATCTTTGGCCATAGATATGTATGATGAAACCTTTAATTTTCGTTTACCAATGATTAGATGGTTATTATAAATGGCACTTGACTTTGAAGCAGAGGGCATGAGTAAATTATTATTATTTTTTTAAATAATTTAAATGTTTTCATGACTGTCCTGTTACTTAAATCATTACTTCGTTTGAACGAAAGTTGTTCCACACTGATCGCAATTTATACAGCCTAGACTAAAATAAATCTAATATTAACTGGCATGACATAAATTGTTAAGATTTTTTAATATTTCCTTTGCTTTTACTTATGTCATGTTTCAGCCGTATGTAACTGCATTAGCCATTCAACCGTAGTAACATCGACCTGAATCACGGATAACAAAAAAGGCTGATGTACGAACCCGTGAAGATGTTTGATTTAGTTTATATCGCGATGCGTTATTGCCATTAAATTGTGATACGTTACATGTATTAATATGCTTGTGATTGATTTTTCTGGCGGCAAGTTGAGCGTAGTATTTTTTTAGGTTGAAATGCAACCTGGACCAGGATGGCAACGGAAAACTTTCGTTACAGCGCAGAGCACTAGGAATTACATTTAGCTTAATTTCATAACAATTCTAGGTACTTAAGCAATTGCTAAGAAATGAATTGCCAGAAAAGTATGTATTTCGTTTAAATTGGCATATTAATTATTACTTGCTTTTTTTCTGAAATCATTACTTGGTTTGAATGAAAGAAGTTCCAAATTGACCTTTGAGGCTTTAACCAAAATTAAAACTAATATTACGTGGTGTAACGTAAGTTGTTAAGATTTATTTTTTGTATCCTTTGTTTTCACTGGGGTCATTTGTTTCAAACGTATAGAATAAGAAAGAAAAATGTAAGAACACATGAAGATTTTGGATCAAGTTTACATTGCGAGGCATGATGACACTGACATGCGATACAGGGACTATATTAATTCGCGTGGGGTTGAAGCTTTAATTTTCCAGCGGCAATATCAGCAGAGACTGTGGTTAGGCTGAAATGCAATCTGGACAAGTTGACAATTGAAACATTTTGCTACAGCCCAAGGGATGAGAAATTATATTAAGCTTTATTTTATAACAATTCTATATCGTTAAGCAACTGCAAAGAGATTAACTGCCAAAACACTCCGCTAAGCCCGACAATTTTGACGGGCTTTGAGGCTAATTATGTATTAATATAAATATATCAATCTACACAGCTGCAGAGAGGGTGGAGCCGTGTCCCACATAACGGGATGAATGGGCAAATGAAAAACTTCGGGCCACGCAAACACAAGGTATCGTTATTCTTT
This sequence comes from Vandiemenella viatica, assembly GCA_031002005.1. Lineage (NCBI taxonomy): Eukaryota > Metazoa > Arthropoda > Insecta > Orthoptera > Morabidae > Vandiemenella > Vandiemenella viatica. Next base: position 133,017,941 of record CM061920.1, read on the forward strand.
TGATTTAACGGTTATAACCAACAAAATTATTTGACATTATTGTTTTAATATTTTATAAGTAACAATCTAATACCAATAACAATTCAGTAATAATAACAAATTAATAAGAATTACTTTTTCACTTTCTGACGACGATCATTACATATTTTCGTTGCATTATTCATCGCGAGGCCAAAATTTAATAACGCTCTGGCCTCGAATTTGGGAGAATGCGGGTATCTAAGTCCGGTCATTCAGATCTGGATTTTCTATGGGTTCCCCAAGTCACTGCCGGCGAATGGTTCCTTCAAAAGGCCATGCCAGAATTCCTTCCCGTTCGTAGTCCCCAGTTCAGCAAGCTATATTAGATTTGGATGTAGTCTTCTCGGGAGACTAGCCGAGTGAGTAAGATGTTTCCACACGATATTTCGGCGATCTCAGACTCCGTCGCCATCTTCTGGTGAAGTGCCGGATCCGTCAGAGGGCTGGTTCTTATAGCCTCTGAATGCGCGCGTTCAGAGGCTATAAGAACCAGCCCTCTGACGGATCCGGCACTTCACCAGAAGATGGCGACGGAGTCTGAGATCGCCGAAATATCGTGTGGAAACATCTTACTCACTCGGCTAGTCTCCCGAGAAGACTACATCCATTCTCAACGCCGAGAAAGACTTCGTTCCTATATATATTAGATTTAGTGATAACAGAGAAAAAAATTATTGTTCTTAATTAGGTATATACTAAAATAAAACATACATTATTTTGATGTACCTCACCTTAACGTGGTGTTTGCTCGTTCGTTCACACCCTTTGTTGTGTAACATATTTGTTTGTTCGGCGACCTTAAAAATTTCACTAATTTTCCTGTAGGGTTTATATAGTCATTAGTGCATTAAAAGGAGGCTAACTTCGTGAAGACACTTACTATCAAATAAATTTATGTGTTTTATTTATTTCAAATATTTTTATTTTTTTATCTTTTGGACTTGAATTTTTCAGATAGTAATGATTTTATTTCTATTTTAAGAATTTCGAATTTTTGTTTTTGAAGCTTGCATATATTCATCAGTACTTTTTGGTGAAACCTCAGTTCGGATATTCAATTCTTTATTCCATTTCATTTGTAATTGAATTAACTTTCCACTGATTAATGTGCCTATTGAGAATCCCATACATATTAGCCTTAAAATTTGCGCCAATCAAAAAGTTTATTATAATGGGTACTATGCGTTAAATATTTAAATGGAATATACAGATCACTTTGCCTCTTAATGGAATAATAAATAAGGAGTTATTAACGATCGCAGGAATTACTGTCTTTTTCATGAAGATACAGAATAATTAAAATTTTAGCCTTAAAATATATCTTTAACTTAAATGTCCCGTAATACTTCATATCAATGTAGTATCGTTAACTGGAACAATTTTTCTATCATTATTCTTCCAGAAATTGCAATAATAGTTATTATTCGCTTCTTCTTATCCGCTAACAATTCGAGATAACTTTCTAAAAATGTTTGTGATTTGCACCTAATTAAACGTTATATTTCAGCACTTCCTATTAGCACCTTCTTTGTGTATTCGAATGGTTCAAAGAATTATACTTATTTGTGATGATTCTTGCACAATCACCGTGATTGTTTACAACATGAAGTCTGAGTGAAGACGAGAATTTAAAAGTTGTTTCCTCAAAGATCTGCAGGAATCAACTGAATACAATTGGTTAAACTGATTTCGGCAATAAAAAGTTTCTGAACATTTGGGACCTATACCTTGTGATAAAGTAACTTTATGCTTTTAGTGGATCCTGCCTAAATAAGTTGCAGTATTTTTTATGATAAAACTGAGAAGTTCGTAGTTAAACTGTCATATGGTACGAAGTTCCTAAGCCTTATGACAAATTTGCGAATGGTCCTAACTCTTTCTTTTCAGAATATATAATATCACATGCAACATAATCAGCTACATCAAGTACGATGATATTTAGCAAATTTGGAACACGGGTTAGATGCAGAATTCTTAAACACGATCATTACAATTCATCTACTAAGCGACTATTTTAAATCATATGTGTCATAATCCATTACGATCCAGAACCTAAGTGAAAACCCAATTACCCAACTCCATGTCAATGTGATTTGTGTTATACTTGTTCTTATACATGCAGAAACTTACCACTTGTTCCGTTAGCCTATTCACAACGACGCAGCTTCCATTAGCGAGAGTAACTTAGCACGCCTATTAACGTCTGTTAGGATGTTTCAAGTGCGTTTGTCACCAGCAAGAGCGTCGACGGACCGAATCTCGTAAATTAAATTTGGATAGCTGCGGTTTCCTCTCCCTCGGGAATACAGTATGAAGAGCTTGACTTGGTAGCCAAAGAAAGGGCGTTTGAATAACAAAACATTTACACTTTTCTAAATCAAACGTGGGCAGTGGTTAAAATGATAGAAAACAAGATGTAAATGTGTTGTTCTTCCTGCAGTTTTACGTGGTCATAAACACCACTCAGGTGTTAACTTTCGATTCAGAATTTACTTTAGTTGTGTACTTATTTCAACTGTTTCCTTAATCCGGTAGAATTGCCACTGAAACATAGGTATCCACTGTACTTAATTTCAGAACTAAATAAAAGATTTTAATAAATTTATTACTTGATACATTTTTAAATTTGTGATCGGCCGCAAGTCCACCACGCCATTTTGCACTAATAATCAACCAATAATTAATCACTAATGAGAAAGTTTATTAAGAACAGAAGCGAGTCAAAACCAAATTGAGTAATAAAATAAGTGAATAATTTGTAATTTTTTGCAAATGAATCAAGCTAGACTTATATCCATAGTATGTTTCTGAAGTCGTTTGAAAATATCCGTTGAGCCAGGGCGCCATGGCGCTAACATCTCCAATCCCTTTGTCGCCTATTAAACGGAGAGTCTTGACTTGAGTGGATGAATGTGCCAAGGGCCTGACTGACAATAGTTCCCTCTGCATCGCAAGACTTGCTCAGCCAAAGAGAAGCACACAAGAGCTGAATGTTTCAAGATGATTGGCTATTTTAATTTTGGAGAAGTTAGCGGGACGAACGGTATGGAAGCTAAGTTCCTGTCATCTTATGATCATTCTGTTCTTGAACGCGAGAGAAGCTAGACGTTTTTTTCTACTTGTTTTCCAGTAGATGTGTAAAACGGTCTTTGATGATGCATGTTGCGTGTACAGTAACACCATGACTAAAATATGACTAATATTAGTATTTCAATGATACCTAGAAATATTTAAGACTAACATTGTAAGTCGGCGAAGGATCAAGAATTGAAGTAATTGTAAAGGACGAAAGATTCTTACTGCAAGGAGAGAGCATACGTATGCAAGAATACTATTGCCGCTAGTCCGAATTTTCCAGAGAATATTAATTGACAGATAACTTAATACCCGAAAAAAAAATTGCTTGTGTTTTGTAGCTTCGGTGAGAGACACTTTTAAGAAGTTAGTTTTGGTGAAAAATGGTGTTACTAACCTCATGCCTAATACTAAAGATATGTATCGTTCACTAGAACGTGAATGGAAAATACGGTTGAGCGCAGCCACATCCTGTATCTATAGTTCTTCAGTATGTGAATGCGCCGATAATTTGCCTTTTGCTTGCAGTGTTTGATTGTTGTTCGCAAACGTAACGGTGAAGCAGACCTAAATCTTTGCTTGCCTACCTGGATGGCACACATTCCATTTATTGAATCATGTACTTTCAGTCACCAGACCAATCAAGTTCTACTGCCGAGCCTCGCCGGTTCAAGTACAGACCGGGACTTAGGTGGTTTCAATTAAGAGTAGTGTTTGTCATCCGTCGACAAAATTTAACATAAAATTAAAGCTAGTAATAATAGTATAAATACATTTGTCGTAAAAAGAGAACTACAAAACTGCTATTGCATGTCCTGCCGGGAACGCCGATAGATATTAAAAATAATTAAAAAAATTAAGTTCCTTAGATCTTAATACGCTGCTAGGACATTTCCTGGACAGCAAAATTAACATTGTTTACCTCTGGGGAAGACTACGAGATGGGTAAAAGACCCTGCTCAAATTCCTTCCCGTTCCTTGCAACCAATACTTTATAGACTCTAATGACCTGTCTTGACGATCTGTAAGGCCATAAAAAAAGAACACCTTTAGAAGTAATACAATACTCCAAAAGGGTGATTAACTTCAACTTCATTTCAAATGATTAATAAGGCCGCGCAAGTAATCATATTTGGCTGTGTGACAACTACGGTTGTAATGCTGGTCATCTTTGCTGATGCGGAGATTCAGTGAGTGGTCTCCAAGAAAGCGGAGGTTTAGTGGAAGCGGAGATTTAGTGGAAGCGGATATAAAAAATTATAATTATTTAGAATTTAATACATTATTGAAACTACACTTAAAACATCATAAGTAGTTATATTTTTTTATCACAAATTCTACATTTGGTTAATCATTCCAGATAATATTACCAGATCAAATTTTTTTGGCCTCAACATTCAGAAAAAAGTAAAATCTTGCGAAATTTCGCAAGTGAATTAAATCAGATACCACTGAGCGTGGTGATGTAACGGCTAGCGTTCTGGCCTCGCATTCGGGAGGACGGCGGTTCGAATCCTCGTCCGGGTATCCAGATTTGGGTTTTCCATGGTTTCCCAAATCACTCCAGGCAAATGCTAGAATGATTTCTTCAAAAGGCCATGGGCGAATTCCTTCCCATTCCTTGCCCCCCATCCTTTCCCGTCTCTAAAGAACTCGCTGTTAGAGACGTTAAGCAAATAAAAAAAATCAGATAAAAAAAATCAGATACCCAACTTCTCAAGCGCCAGTAAAACAATCTTTATTATATGAACTTTGTGGAGTTCACGGCTCAATTAATTCTAGCGACTAACCGAAGGTTCCGCCACCGCACATCACCGCACCCACCAGCCTCCTTAATTCTATTCGCTTTACTTGAAAGTTCAGACTTGCAATTCGTCGCTTAGCTAACACCACCGTGGAATTCTTGTTACTTTTATTACAGGGCCTCAAGATAAAAACAACCACATTATTGTTAAGTAAGCGACGGTAGGCTGAATTTTGTATAAATAGAAAAGAATAAACTAAAAAATATATAAATTGTATTGTAAACAAAACCTCCGTTATACTCCGCTTTAAAACTTACGGATGCGGTAAGATTTTATCCGGAATTTCCGCACTTGCAGATGCGTAGCTCCGCCACCACTGCAGTGACAACCGTGTCGATATAACTTGTGCACTATAGAAAAAGTTTTTTTTTTTTAACTGCTTAACTCACTTAACAGCGAGGTCTTTGGAGACGGGGAAGGATTGGGGGGGGGGGGGCAAGGAATGGGAAGGAATTCTGCAATGGCCTTTTGAAGGAAGCATGCCGGCATTCACCTGGAGTATAGGAAAAGTGACCGAATATACATATTTCTTAAGATTCGTGCTAAAGCAGCCTTATTTAAGCGGAAAGATCTGAACTCACGCCGTATGTATCTCTCGACATGCTCAACCCACCTGTTAGGTGTAATTATTTTTATTAAAGATCTATGGTGGATGTGAAAACATTTCACACGTATCTACGCGTAAACTCAATTGACGAAGATTTAAAACATTCTGAAACTTATTTGTAAGACGCATACAACGAGCACAAATTTGCGGTTAGAAACGAAGCTTGGCGCGGCTTGTATGACAGTGCGATGCTCTCTTTGGCAAGTGGGCTGATCAAGTGACGCTTAAAGAGGGAACGTCAGCTCCGAATGAGGTCTGCACACCGGGGCTCGCTGCGATCGTTACCACAAACAAATATCATTGTTCGGCCGCAAACAAAGAGCCAGGCACCACAAAGACTTTTAAATCTGCCGGAAAGATACGGGAGGAAACTTCAGACAACGAAACCCGTGGCGTTATTGTTCTGTTCTTAGCGGTGCACAAAGAAGAAATGGGGGAAAACTTCTGGCATAGCAAATCGGCCTTCTCGTTGGGCAATAGCTTTGTCGTTCAGATAAACAGCAAAGACAACATACTACTCCAAAGATAAGGTGCGGTATTACTCTCAGAACCGGCAGTTAGCAACTTCTGCAGCGCAGGGAATCTGCCGCAGAAAACCAGATGCTCAGCCTAGTGAAGGAGGCAAATAGGTGGTCTTTGTTTCCGAGAGGCGTGTATTCCTCCGGTGGAACAATGCAGAGACTTGCGCGGCTCACAGTTGAGATTCGCTGAAAAGGGAGAGAAATGACACGTTCGTACTTCTGAGAAATCAGTAGTAGGCAGTAATGTTTTGAATTAGCTGAACTTATGACGTGCAACTGTTATTACGATAATAAACCACTGATTATAAAGTCGATAGTGGTTGGTTTGGAGCTCTGTAAAACGAGGACATGGATACCACGATCAACCGAGAAAACCCTTCTTATGAATTACCTATTTTTAAAATATTAGTTCTGAGAAAACAAGAACACAGCGTATTCAGTTTTAGTTTGTTTATTTTACACATTTCTCTTGTTTTCTTGATGGTGCATACGTGCTACCTAGGCAATACACACACATTAATAATCGTATTCCACTGAAGATCATGGGAATCAGTCGGCGCTATATGTGAACCGATGTCAATTCACAGACATTTTCCATTAAATTTTCAATTTTTATGAGCGTCATGTGTAATATGGGCCTCCTAGAAGTTTGAACTTCCTAATCTATGCTCCATAGAGAGTCAAATATACTTTTCGTTAGTTTGGTTTATCCATTCTGTACAAGTATCCGAGAAATATCAACCTCCTTTTTTCATGGTCTCCGACACTTTCTCCATGTTCTCTAAGATTTGATTGTTGCTCCGTAGTTTCCATCCTGTATCAGTCCGGATTGGGTCCATGATTTTCCAGATGATTTTTCTTTCTCAGAACACCATCATTTGTAATTTGTTGCTCGTGGAAAGGTTTTGGCTGGCGTACAGGCATTCTGTTTTGACTATAGCATTGTTGTATCTTTATTGGCGTTCCAAGAAATGCACTCTTGTTATAGATGTTTTTCGTTAGCCAGAAAGCTCTCTCCATTTTTGAGAGCCCATCACCCATCGCAGCTTTTTCTAGTCGTCTCAACAAGGTATTTGAATTTCTTTACCTTTGGAATCCTAGCAAGAAATTTTGTTCCGTATTTTTCGTTTGTCATGAATTTTGCCTTCTCTCTCGAGATCCTAAGCCCTGCTCTAACAGCGGCCTTTCTTGGGAGGTCGATCTGTTTGACCGCCTAGTACAACATTATTTTACGTAGGTGCGCAGACTTCCGCGGTCGTTGTCGATGTTGTATTGGTTGTCCGGGTTGAACCACGTCAATTTATCAAAACCTAACACATTATTTTACGTATTTTTTTAAATTTCAACTTTTCGTCTCACATTCTGAACCACAATTACAAAACCAAGTTATTGCAGTACGTCTAGCCTCTTTTTTTTGAATACTTTGAAGGATTTAAAATCTTAACGAAAATTATTTCCATCGTTTTAAATAGTATTTAAACTTTTATTTCATAGTATCGAATTGAGCAACCATTTAGTCAGTTTATATTTTTTGAGGTTATTTTCAAAGTCTGATAGCTACTATCAGTATTTTTTTTTATTTTTTTTAAAAAAAAAAAAAGACTATATTGTGTTTATCTTACACTTAATACTTTAACACTGTTTGTGTGAAATATTGTCGCAGGTTTTACAATTAGGGCAAATGATTATTCCGTACAGTAGTAAAAAAAAGTTATCCTGACCTAAATTACAATAATTACGAATTTATTCAAATTTAATTCGAAGCTTTGCTGATAAATTTCAATAATCATGAAGCATTTTCTTTTTACCGAGCTCTTCATCTCTCCAAGCCGGATTTTTCTTCTTCTTACGATGCCATGCCGATTCCTGGTGCAGTCGATTATCATACAGGATGTACTGATCTCTTGGAAAGATGAACTGGGCTGATTTCACGCTGCTTTCGTATGTGTTATTTAAAGTGTGGATGACTGAGACAGTATATGTGTATAGAGTGTTGTTTGTGCTAAATGAAGAAGAGAGAGAGTGAAACCCGGTGTCGCCCCATTTAGGCCTACTCTTCCGAAAGACAATCTTGCGCCGCCAGGCTAATCGTCCACACCCGATGGACGAATAACCACGAACAGTGTCGTGTGCCCTCACTCCACACGCGCTGAAGAGATATTCGGAATTTAATCCGCGACTTTAGCGCACAATCTGGTGACTAGAATTTGTGCACTACCGCCGCTCCTACCCTGCCAGTGAAGTCTTCATCATAAAAATTTCCTCCGGGAGTAGAACCTGTGTGACGGCTCTAGGGCTTTACAGAGTGTATTTTAAGATATTATTCTGAGCTTTATTGTAAGATTTACAAATAGTCAGCACGGTGCAGTATTAGGAGGTACATGTAAGGGTAAAGATTATGACACGACCCTTCGCGGGAGGAAAGAACGTCATGGGATTGCATCAGAAGAAGCGTCGATTTGGCGAATTCTATAAATAGTAGTGCAACCTCCAAAGCGTGACTCTTTAATTACAAGTTATGGTCGGAAGGAAGACGTCCGGTCCAGAGCAAGGTTTTAATTTTGTGGCCGTATTTGCGATTAGCCTGTGCATCTAATTATTTGCGGTAACCTGCTGAGTTGGTCTACTGTCATGTATGGGACGTATTAAGAATGTAATGCGCGAGGCCTTTAACGATTTTCACTCCAACTCTCTCTCTAAGAGTCTCACAGAAAACCCAAAGAAATTTTGGTCGTATGTACGAAAAGTTAATTGTACCAACAGCAATATTCCAGCACTAATTCGTGAAGGTTCCGAGGTTAATGAAAGCCGCGAAATAGCTAACGTACTAAATACTGTATTCAAAAATTCATTTACAAATGGTCATAAGGATAGTATTCCCGTTTTCCCCACGCCGTGGCGAGTCGGTGATGGATTCATTACGAATAGATACCGCAGGTATCGTTAAACAATTAGAGCTCCTGAAGTGGGGGAAAGCACCGGGCCCGGATGGAATTCCAGTAAGAGTATTTTCAGAGTATGCGGTGGAAATCGGGCCATTTCTGTCTGATATATTCAGTAAATCATTAGAAGAGCGAAAAGTACCTTCAGACAGGAAAATCGCGCAAGTAACTCCGATTTTCAAAAAAGGTGATCGAAGTGATCCTGGGAACTATCGTCCCATATCTATAACATCTGTTTGTAGTAGAGTTATGGAGCATATTATATGCTCTAACATTATGAATTTTCTAGATGATAATAATCTCCTTACAACAAATCAACACGGATTTCGGAAGAAAAGATCATGTGAAACACAGCTGGCCCTATTTACACACGATGTAATGAAAATTATTGATGCAGGTTCACAAGTAGATGCAATTTTTTTAGATTTCCAGAAAGCCTTCTCTGTGCCACACAACTAACTGCCTTTTTGCGAAGCTTCGAGCGTACGGTATATCGGATCAGCTTTGTGAACGGATAAAGGATTTTCTAACTAGTAGGTCGCAAAATGTTGTCGTTGAAGGAGAAAGTTCTTCTAATCTAGATGTTACATCGGGTGTACCTCAAGGAAGTGTAATAGGACCACTTCTTTTTTTAATTTTTATAAACGATCTCGGAGACAAAGTGAAAAGCCTTTTTAGATTGTTTGCTGATGATGCGGTTATTTATAGGGAAGTAAGAAATTTGGCCGATTGCTTAGAAATTCAGCGCGATCTGGATGTTATTTTGGCTTGGTGCGCTGAGTGGCAACTTACTCTAAATTGTAAAAAGTGCAAGACAATGAGCATAACTAACAAAAAGAATCCAATTGTTCGGAAATACGAGTTAAACAATACAGTTATTGATATGGTCGATTCTATTAAATATTTGGGAGTAACAGTACAAAGGAACATGAAATGGGACATACACATTAATTCGTTAGTAGGTAGAGCAAATTCTAGGCTGCGATTCATAGGTAGAATCTTGAAAAATTGTAATGAACAAACAAAGGAGATAGCGTACAAATCTCTTGTGCGTCCACATTTGGATTATTGTTGTGCCATTTGGGACCCGTTTCGTAAGGGATTGATCGAAAGTATAGAGAAAGTACAGAGAAGAGCCGCTCGATTCGTGACCGCTTGCTACAGTCCTTATGGAAGCGTCACCGAACTGATTAGTAGATTAGGTTGGGAGTCTTTGGTAGATAGACGACACACGTTTCGTTTAAACTTATTGGAAAACATGCGTACTCCCACTTTCACTTTTGAGTGTAGTGAAATACTTCTTCCACCAACCTATTTCAGTCGAAAGGACAGGAAAGATAAAATTAGAGAAATAAGGTGCCGGACTGATTCTTATATGAATTCTTTTTTCCCTCGTACCATTAGGGATTGGAATGCACAGCAAAGAGATTAGCTTTGGTGCTGAGCACCCTCTGCCACCCACAATTTTGTGAATTGCAGAGTATATAAGTAGATGTAGATGTAGATTAATTATTTGTCGACAGTTAGCGGTTGCGCAACTGTTAAAAAATCGTCACGTTTATCCTGCTGTTTAGAAGTTGCGAATCAGTCATCAGGTATTTTTTGAGTAAGGTGTTATATTTTATAATTGTGCAACCAGTTTACAAGTAATTGATAGCAACTGCCAGGAACTTTAATTTTTGGAAATAGAAAATTTCCAATATTGCGCAACCTGTGTGGTGATGAAAGCAGTGGTTAGGAATTGTTAACGAAAAGTATTATGAAGCTTTATAGGTATTATTGAAGGTAGCAGCAGAACTGTGTTTTGGATTTTCTTTTAGAGAGGGAGAAATTATTACCTGCTGAAAAAAATCTGTTGTGTAAGGAATCTGCTTATAGTAATTTAAATAATATACCGGTCGGTGAGTCTAAAAATTTTACGAGACTGTGCATTAATGACTTAAGTGGAAATATTAAATCTATATCTGTTATCGTTTAGCAGTTTTGAGATTTCCTTCTAATCTTTTGTAAATTTGAGAGGAAGATTTGAAGTGATTATCGATCGAAGAAAAGGACCAAAGTCCCATAATCACTTGGTAAGGCACAAGTGAGCTCACGTAAGGAAAAGCCAACTTCAGAAATTATTTTTTTTTTGGTAAATGTTCGGGCCAGAAGCTTCTTAAGATTCCAGCACGTGAGTGACAGTTATATTTTTTTCCTTTCACACCTGATAACCCCATTTCGCGGTGGACAGCATCACGATGCCGCAGCTAACTGTGTCAACATGTCGGGCCTGCTTCTTAGTGTCCAAATATTTCCTATTTGCTGGCGGCCATGGCACAAAACAGCTCTAGCTTGAACATAGATGGTAGCGAATTCCATGGATTATTACTCTGACGTACTGAAAGAGTGCACATACAATCAGATCTCCTGTTCCTGCTCCGTCGTCCTGCGACGTGTCTGAGGGCGTGAGAGGCGTTATAATCGGCTGCAGGCAGACGCGCTGATGGGCTTAGCGCTGCGGCTGCCGCAGGCAACAGGTCCCCAACTAACAGGCGCCTGCTGCCCGCGCCCCCGTGCTAGTTACTGCAAGTTTGCCAACTTGAGGCCGCGTCTGCGACAGCCTGCCGATACTAACAAGTTGCCAGCCCTGCCGAGACTTGTTCATCAAGATTAATGCTGCACAGTGGCGCTGTTGCGCCAGCGAAGGCATCCTCCTCAACATCTACACAGACTCAACTCTACTGCTGATAGGTTCTGAACTGAAATAAAGGAGATGAAAAAGAACTCAGGAACCTGTCAGTCTGGCTAGGAGCGTTGAGGCGCCGTACTCTGGATCGGGGAGATAAAACGGATTTTGCACGAGCCCAGCTCCTCGCGTGCCTGCCACTCTGAATACGATTTTTAGGCAGTTTTCCTCAGCCAAGGAGATTGCAGAAGCGGTCCCGAATCTCCACCTCTTAAACTACACATGTCATAAACAAACAATGCACTTATCACACACGTTTACACATTTCGCAGACGTTGGAAACACTCCTTTTCCTCCATTAGTACTTAGTACGGCCTGGGAGTAGGTACAAAATGCTTGTCATCATCAAGGACCTGCAGCCTTATAACCAAAGCTCCAAATATGACCATGTCAAAACCATGCCAAGACTCCTCAAAGGCAGCATATCGCCAATGTTGAGAAAAGATAGCGAAGAAGAAGAAACCAAAAATGTGATTGTGGATGGAACAATTACCTACACGCAGAACTCAACTTTCAGTTCAGAACCAATAAATGAAACCAATCCACAATGCATAAAAAGTAGACAAATTATGAACGACTACTGTCTGTCAGGCAGAAATCTACCTCTCAAAGCACACACACACATACACTCAAAGCAAATATCATGAACAACAAACTGTAACACCTGCGGTCATTTATTTTAATGAGATTCTTTTTCTTCTTATACATCTTCTTCACCATATTTTTTCATAAATTAAGGGTCGGCTGTCTTTGATGAGTTTTATCTATCATTGGCATGGTCAAATTTGAACCTCTGATTTTACGGCCACGTCTTCTTGCTGACGCCAAGCATTTTATGCGCAGGTACTAATGGAGGAAGTGATGTGTTGCCATCTGTCTGCGATATGTTTAACTGTGTTCTGTATGCGAGAAGTGTATTTTCTGTTTGTGAAATGTGTAGTTTATGAGGCGGAATTCCGAGACCGTCCAGTCTTTCGCCTTCGTCGCTGCGGAAAACCGCCGCCAAGCCACAGTCAGGACGGCCCCGTTGTACCCTCCAGATCCAGTATGCGGCGCCTCAACACATTGAGTCACACACTGGCTACATTTACAACAAATACCTGTTAATCTCAGGGTTGACTTTTTTGGGTAAAACACCCGTTACTAGATTTCTCGCGCACTACTCCACTGTGCCGTAATGTGGCCTGTTGACTTTGTGGTTGCTGCTGTCGCCGATACTCAACAGCTCATAGCTGCACGTAACCAAGAATCTCTCCGTGAGAGAGACATATACGGTCGCTGATCTGTTCTGCTCTTCCCAACTTTTGTCGTTGGGTGCGCTGCCGATGTCTCCTCTTGACTTTGGAAGCTGCGCTATTTCACGCGTTGGAACTGCTGTTCCAAATTACGCCTGAGTTGCCGCTGCATTAGGAGTTATGTTCATTCTGACAGGTCACAAACGTTTTCTTTCCTGTAACCAACTTGACACTAATGGTCACTGGACCGACAGGAGATATCGTCAACTCAGACGATTGTAAGGTTTGATGGTGTGGTTCAATCAATGCTCTTGTTCTTTTTAAGGGATTTCCTTACCCATCATTTATCCGGTCATCGACTGGCTATCACAGCGTGCGATTATATTTACCAGAATGCACACGTACTAAATTATGTGAAATTTGCATTAATAGCTTTATACTATTATTCTTGACACGAACTATTTATTCTTTCCTAAAATTTAAGACACTATTTATTTTCGTATCTTGGTACTTAATACATTCATGCGGTTCCACAATACAGACAGTTTCTTTATTTTTCACGTTAGCTTATCTCTGCAATAAGCTCACAAGAAGACTCTCTGGTCAAGGGCCCTATTCAACACAGCTCGTACAAGGATTATCTATTAACATCGAAATTTATTAAGTAAAGAAAATGTCAGATAACATTGTTACCTGTCACGGTCGGCTTGTTTTTAAATTTTATGCTATGTGTAACTTGAGAAGAAAACACCGTTCCACCTTTCGAGGGGCGTGAATAAATTATTTTTCGGCAAGTGACGTCACTAACATGGGATTGTCCGTGTTTAGCACCGTAAATTATCATTTTTTTCTTTGGAGTTTTTCAACGTTATACGTATCTTGTCACCCAGCTGATTCGACGCGTCGTCTTTAAATGTCCTGCAGACCTTTTACAACGGTCTCGCACGGTGGTGGTTTATCGATCAATACAAGTGTTCCCTATGGTGTGAGACATGTCATTAGTACTGGACTAAGTGCTGTTCCAAGTATCTATTAGTGAGCAACCAAAACAATGTGGTAAACAAGGACCCTTAATACAAGATTAAACTCCTTATGGCATGGTTCCAGTCATTTTAGTGCAATGTGATAATATGCATTATGGTCCCTTAGAGGCAGTAGCTTGTGTTGGTTTGGATAATAACATCTTGTGTTGAGTTGATGCAATGTCGTAGAATTATAAGTCGACCTTCAGGAGTAGTTCACAAAAACATGTCCACAGAATAGATGGTAAATCTCCACCAGATTCTCCCTCTACAAAGCTCCTGAGTTGGCAAGCAGTTCGTCTCAACAACTATCGTTCAAAATGGACGCAACGTCTTAAATACATTTAAACGTACAGGGTGTCCACGAAATGGGCCGCAAATTTCATAATGTAAAATGCAGAATACAAAGATCGACAGAAGAATGAAACAAACCATATTTTTATTCTGAAAGCTGTAATAATTTCGTACCGAAGTTTTGAAAAAAGTTGCAACAGCTGTTAACAGATTGCGCAGTCATGGATACTCCTCCATATTCGCCCGATCTGATGCCTTGTGACTACTTTTTGTGGGGCACATTTAAAGTCACTGTCTACCGAAACCATCCAGCCACGCTGGGAGAGCTTGAATCATTGATTTGTGACACTACTGCATCCATTTCCGTTGAGACACTGCAGGATGTAATGGCAAATTCTATTCTGCGTTTGTACTTCGAGCGGCTGACATTTTAAAAACATTGTGATGTGATTCATTCATTGCAAAGACTGCTTGCAGACGACGAGTTTATTTGTGCTTTCTGATATGGGCTGTGCTGTACAGCGCCGTATATTAACAGCTTTTATAACTTTTTGTTTAAATTTCTGTATGAAATTCTTACACCTTTCACAATAAAAATACTGTTTGTTGCATTCTTCTGTCGATCTTTGTTTTCCAGATTTTACATTTTGAAATCAGGGACTCCTTTCGTGGACATCTTGTAACTTAGTGACCGTTCTCCCAGTGACGAAATAATGACATTCTTAAATTAAGTAAATGTAAAAAATTATCTATTTTTTGAATGGCTTACGACCGTGCCTCGACTGCGATAATGTTTCTTCACGTGTCTACGTTTATTTTCACTATCATTATTTTATCAGCAGTAAGACCAACTCAAGAGAACACAACAGCCATTAAAGCTACACATGCCTTAGGTTGAACATGAATCGGTGACCCTTCCTCGCGAGGCCTGTGCGCTATACCCTATGCTACCAGGCCTAGTTTCAAACACTCAGTAACAATTACGCCTTCACGCTTTAACCTACACAGAGGTGAAGATTCACTGACCATCCCCGGAGAAAAATCCTGTTTGTGGGGCTCTTATAAATGTGTGCAAGTCAAATTCTAAAGTCATTGTACATACCGGTATGAAATTTCACTTAATGAAAGGAACTATGCAAACTACTGATTAGTTTTGAATCATAGATTTTGAAAGACGACCCCTAAAACTATCCATTCCTCCTGCTATCAAGCGAGTAGGGAGAGTATGTAAGGCGAATGGAGAGACCATCACAATGTCGGCGTCAGGAACTGGAATCCAGTGTTCCACGACTATCAAATCACCGCGATACCTAGCTTTATTTTCCAAGAGAAGATGACACTCAAATGGCATACTTATTTGTTTGGTTTACTTTCAGGTAATAATTCGCAGAATAAATTAAATCCCGATACGGTAGTTGAAGGAAATTAGTGTCTACTTTATACGGGAAGCAGTTGAAGTTAATCAAGCCCGAAATTGGAAGCAGGGTTTGTGATTAAAATAACCTCATACCGTAATCTCCGTTCTACGTTTCTGGAGATTAGTTGGTTGATTCACAGAACAGCTTTTTTTTTTAATATCTATGCGCTGTATTTAATCATGTCGTATTAGGACCAACTGAAAAAAGTAATAATCAGAGGATCTTTTCTCGTATCCGCTATCGGAAAAAAATGGCTGCCAATCAGATACGTATAACAGAGGGACTGCAGCTTCATTCCTTCTCGCCGGACGATGTCGACGATTCTTTAAATTTAATACCAAAAGTACACTCTTGGAAACCCTTTTTTTCTGTTGTTGACAGAAGAAAGAAAGAATTTCAAGTCGTAGTGCAAAATTCTGCAAGAGGAAATAGAAAGAAAATATGGGCCTTGGCAGATGAAATACTAACAAAGAAACTAGACAGAGGGGAAGAAGAACGCTCTGCGGGATAGTAGGGAAACCAGCCCCGCTACTTCAAAGGGCCCCCCCCCCCTGGGCGAGGGGAAAGAGGAAGGAAGAAAGAAAACGAGAAAAAAGGAAAGGAGGCCGGGAGAGAGAGGAAATACGGAAGGCAGAGGAAGCTGCGGTGGCATTTCTTGCACTGCTGGGGTAGCGAGGGGCGAAGAGGGAGGGAAGAGGGGTGCAGGAAACGGCGAGGAGAATTATCCCCCGCCGACGAGTTGCGTCTTTGTTGGCTGTGTGTGTGAGAGACGTCGTCAGATATGCAAATTAATGTCATTACCGGTGTCGCAATTCACGTCTGTGGTGCGTGCGGTGTCTTGGTGACGGTTTAGCGGCTGCTGCCACCGCTCGGGCTCGAGACGAAACAGATAAAAAAAAAGGCCGCTGCTGCGTCGGTCCTCTCAGGGAATTAAGTTTGGACCTGTTTAATGCCGAACCGCACCCCCATGAATATCTTATTCTTCCGGGAGACTCTTCCTCGCCGCGAGGTGGCTCTGTTCAGCCACGGAGATGGCTCCATCGCGGCGCGTGAGTGCACTGCGTGTCTACTACGTTGCTTGTTTTGAAAGTCACGAAATTGTTTCTGGTTGACGATCTTTGGTCACTACAACAAAGTTCTGCATGTCTGTTGCAACCCCTAGAAAGGTGTTTTACTGCTCCAAATAGCTATTAAGTTATGGATATCTATTCCAACCGCTTTAGGCAGAAAAAAAAGAATAAAGCAATTATTTTCACTGTGATTGATTGCTCAAATAGCTATTAAGATCTGCGTGTCTTTTGAACTGGGAGAGGAAGAAGGGAAAACTGAATATAGCAGTTATTTTCGATGTGTTTTATTGCTCCAAATATATTTTACGTTCTACATATCTATTTTAACCACTAGAGGTGGAAGCATAAACGAAATACAGCAGTTGTTTTCAATGTGGCTTATTTCTTCATTTTCTTGCTATTTCTGAATGTGATTTCTATGAGCAATATCTAGCTACAATCTTTGTGGAAACTCATTAATTTCGTGTAATAAAATTACTTCAAATGAAAATTACCCTTTCTGAACTACAGAGCGTCTTACCCTCTTTTGCAGACAAGAAATTTTCAGTCAAACCCTAAAAACTAACAAAGAGAACAATCCAATTCATTGAACATTTTGAATCTCTTGCTATACACTGTCCACAAAGTAATGAAAAACATGGAAGTATTTAAATCGCATGACACATTTGTCTATTTGTAATATTTCACATCATTATGATGCTAAAATTTAATAAGGATTTTACATGTGACTGCAAATTTGCGTTAAATAGCTTGTTCCGATTTTTTTTTCTTCAGATCATCAGTGCGCTATCAATTGAACTTGTAATATACCCTTGCGTTACTCCTTTATTTTGTAGAGAATACATGTGAGTGTTACTTTTTCATACTTTGCTTATATTTCCTGCACCAGACCAGTACATAAGGATTTCCTTAATCGCTCTTTGCCCGTTGCTGGTTTTATTTCGATACTCACGCTGTAAATCAAATTATTAGTAATCAAATTCTTTGTCTATATCTATATTTCAAACTCAATATCAAATAAAACACTTTTTACTTATCTCACAACTTCTATTTTCCATTGAAAAAACAATTATCATTTCCAAACTCATATTCCATTATCTTTATCAAAACCCTAAACCTTCTGCCCTCAGGCTAATATTTTCCTCTTCTTAATCCCGCCAGGATTCTTCATGGCTTCCATCTAGCTATTCTGTTTCATCTCTTCTCTTAAAACATGTTCTTTCCAAAACCAACTCGTCCTCTTCCTTTCAAATCATTTCTTCAACTCTATATCTACTGTTCTTTATTTTTCAGAGATCTAATTATATTCATCTTTACATACTTTGACCTTGGAACTTAAAAATACAGTTTATACAATTACAATTATTAAATAAAAAATAACTTTATTCATTTCAAAAATCACAAAATGTGAGGTTATGTACCTCACAAACTCAATGAAAAAACAAGGTTCTGGTTTTGTTCTGTTTTGTGCATTTTAATTACTGGTGCTGCTGCTGCTGCACCTGTTGACTTTTTTTTTTTAAAAAAAAGCATAAAAGCAATTATTATTTCCCAAATACTGATCGCACATTATGGTTCTCTAAAGAACATTGACATTAACAGTGTGTTCTAGCACTGCATCTTTTTTTTTTGTTTTGCTTTCACATTCGATCTACTTAAATGTTACGAAATTAGTTTATTCATTTGATACGCGATCTTTTAGATGCTCACAAGAGACAGCAAGGCAATACGGAATTATTGAAACAACTAAACAAGGAATTAATAATAGCAAAGAAGGTGGCTAAAGATGAGTTTATGAAGAATATTATTGTTGCTGGGAGGCCACTGATGGGTCCAACTAGAAATTTCTATGGTTATGTTACAAAACTGAGGGAAAGGGAAGGTGTTGAGACAATTACGTATAACTATGGATGGAGAAGAAGTTACTGAGGATTTTAAAAAGACAGATTTTAAGAAAATGGCTTAGTGAGATAATTAGGGACTATGATTCAGGAATGGGTGGATGTAAATCGGAGAACGAGCTCACCCACATGATTAGAAATAAGCAGACTAAATATTTATAAAATTCATCCTGAGCATATCATGAAGGAATTAAGAAAGCTAAAAAAGTGTAAAGGGGTTGGTGTTGATAATATTGCTACGGCTATCTTAAAAATATCAGGATGTAACGTATGTTGCAACGTCATTTAAATTGAGTCTGGATACTTGCTGCTTATTAGAGGACCGGAAAAAGTGTAATAGCATTGCCGGTTCTTAAAAGATGGGTTACAAATAGGGTCGAAAACTACAGATCAATCAGTTTAAAATCAGTGGTGGGTAAATTAATGGAGAGATTGATATACGTACAACCGCATGGGAATAATCTGTAAGGCACCTAAGTGATTTTCAAGTCGAGGCAAGAGAAGTCAAGGATATTCATGCGATTATCAATTAGTAGGCTATATGAAAGATATGTAGATAGTAAAATGGACCAGGGAGGCCGCATTGAAAGTGCAGCACTGGATCTTTCAAAGGCTTTAGACAAGGGGAGCCATGAAATCGTGGCAAAAAAAGTAAAAACTGTATGGAATGGATGAAAATGTGATTTATCTGGGTAGAAGAATTCTTAAAAGGTAGAAAGCAAGAAGTTAGTGTAGGAAATGCAGTATCAAAAAAAGTGGAAGGGAAAGTAGGAGTGCCACAGGCTAGCGCATTGGGACTAGGGATATTCACTAAACATCGATGCATCGTATCCACTCGATGTTTACCATACGATATATCGGATTGATTCGATGTTTTGACGAATAATCTTTATATTCGATGCATCGACCTTTTTTTTAATAAAAAAATCGAATCAATTAAAAATACCAACTGTGGTTAGTAATAACAAAAATAATAGAAATCAATTTTAATATAAAATTTATTCCAGAATAAATTAAATTACTTCAATTGAAAGTAACAGTCATTAAAAGGTGGTGACATCTGTGAGCAATTAGCGGGACATAACAACGGGTAAAGATGAATTTCTCTTGCGGTTGGCTATCCTGTCAATATGATCGAAAGAATAAAATCAATTTCTTAGGTTCACTCCTACTGTTTGCCGGTGTTTGCTGTGAATCAAAAGTAAGATATTATTACTATAAAACAACTAAGTGTCACCTGATACTACTCAATATTTAGATATAAACCTGGGTTGGCGCAACATCTGATTGACTATTGTCGGGACTTCAGTTGCATCCGAACGTTTATTTCGAAGGCTGCTACAAATAGTCAGTCAGCAAAGAATAAGATTGAAAGGAAAACGATTGAGTAAACTTTTGCTTCTGCAATGTTTGCCAAAACACCATTGGTGTTAACTGGTTAAAGAATTAAAATTAATATTTTTAGGCAGATTTAGACTTGAGTATTTAATGTCTGGTTTTTTACTTCAATGGTCTGGTATCGCAATAAAATATATCTGTTAATTTGTACCTCACTCATAAAACACTACTTAGCCAACTCATACGATGATAAAATTAATTTTTTAATGTTGGGTGAAAGCTAACGTTCTGGCCTCGTATTCGGGACGACGCGGGTTCGAATCCCCGACAAGGCATCCAGATTTGGGTTTTCCATGGCTTCCCCAAACCACTCCAGGCCTTGGCCGAATTCCTCCCCGTTCCTTGCCCCCAGTCCTTTCCCGCCTCTAATGACCTCGACGTCAACGAGGTGCAAAGCCATAAACAAAAAAAAAAAAAAAAAAGAAAGCGTGAAATTAAACACATCATTACAGATACAGCACTACACTGCTGGTATAGTGTTACTCTGTGTTCACACGGAACAAACGAAAGACAATGAACTATCTGCATTCAGCTGGAAATGGTGAATATCGAACTATTGTCACAGTTTATCTTTGCGATTTTAAGGGAACAGGTAAGAGATAAATGAAACGACATTTGCCGACGAATATTGTTTATTTTTATTTTTTGAGCTAAGAAAAACATAAAAGTATTCGATGTTGAAAAAACATCGATGTTTTTAAGCGATTCATCGAAAAACATCGATGCAGGGTTCCGATGTTTTACATCGAATAAAAACATCGATGTATTTTCTAAGTGGACACCCCTAATTGGGACCACTGATATTCATTATTATAATGAATGTCTGTGATGATGATTTACTATCAGATGTTAGGTTGTTTACAGATGACATAATGTCATATTATAGGATCAAAACAGTAGAGGACTGTGCACAGGTGCAGAGTGATATGGACAGTATATCTAGCTAGGTTGCTTAACATGGTAATAAGAAGACCCAGCTACACAGATAAAAAACTAAAGTTTGGTTATGATTACAAGGTGGAGAAAAGATTTCTTGAAAAGAATTACCTGAAAAGTAAATACCTTGACATAACATTTGATAACAAACTCGATTGGACAGGACAGGCATTGGGAAAAGGTTTCAAAAGCCTTCACTTGTTGGAGAGAATGATGAGGGGATGTATCAAAGAAATGAGGGTACAAAAATTTGGTCTGACCATTGCTTGAATATAATTAGTGTTCTATGGACCCACATTTTACAGCATAAGGACTGCTAAATTTGTCTGTGGAAATTACCTGAAGAAAATAATCAGTAACTGATATGAAAAAGGAGCTGGAATTAGATTTATTGAAAGATAATATAGATCTTATCAGAAACAGCTTATAGGAAAAGGTTTTATATATTTGTATACTTCTTGGTGATTTATCAAATTCAAGATTGCGTCTTCGCTGCTATTTCCTCCTTACCGTTGACCCAGGCGTCGGCATTGCCATGGAGGGATGCAGTGTCTTAAGAAATTTATGGTGGTCATTTCCTCCTTCTTTTCCACAGTATTGGAAGTGTCTTAGTGTTACTGTGATGTGTTTGTGTTCGGTGTAGTAGTTGTTTGCATTGTGGACGGACGAATCAGCATCAACGGCGTAGCATTCCCACACGCCATACGCACTGCGGAGGGGTTTGGGCTTAACCTTGCGCTTTGCTGCACGATCTGGTGATCAGAAAATGTGTATCAACACCTCACATATCTTGTCGGCAATTCTTTTTTTTTTTTTAACTTGTGGATTTACGTCTCGTCGACGTCGAGGTCATTATTTTTTTTTTAACTGCTTAATGTCTCCTTAACAGCGAGGTATTTTAGAGACGGGAAAGGATGGGGGGACAAGGAATGGGAAGGAATTCGGCCATGGCCTATTGAAGGAAGCATCCCGGCATTTGCCTGGAGTGATTTGGGAAAGCATGGTCGAGGTCATTAGAGGCGGGATGAGACTGATGGCAAGGAACAGGGAAAGGAATTCGGCCATGGCCTTTTCAAGGAGGCAATCCGGCATTCGCCTGATTTGGGAAACCATGGAAAATCCAAATCCGGATACCAGGACGGGCATTCGAAACCGCCGTCCTGCCGAATGCGAGGCCAGAACGTTAACCGCTCACCCACTACGCTTGGTTTGTCCTGATGTTGAATATTTCTTTCACAACCAGATCACGAACCAGCCAACCCAGTGTCCGACTCCGAACAATAACACTGTCGCAACTACTGGAGCAACGGACGGGCTGTTGCAACTTGATGGGGCTGACCAACAACTTTATATTATATGGCAATAAAAAGTATTTTTCTTGCACTATAGAAGGTTTCGGTGCAACGATGTTTCAGTAGTATCCTAATATTCTATGATTTAATTTTTAATCAGCAGAGTTTGTGTTCATGAAGTTCATTAGCAGTGTTCTTATTTAAGACTGGAGGTTTTCTCGGCGTTGAATATATATAAAAACTAGCCGAGTGAGTCCATCGATAAATCACAACGTTTCTGCGTTCATAAACTCTGCCGCCACTAGTCATCATCATCCCAGAGCATTTGCTGCTTATACTACTCAAGCAGTTTATTGAGAAGGGTTTGTCTAATGACATTTGCTTCAGACTATAAATGGTTAGTAGTTCTGTACATTTGGTGTGTCTTTTTGGTTGCGCCGGTCATTTTAGTTGTTTGTCAGGATTGACAGCGGCCTCTTGTACTTGTCGGACATTGTGTTGTATTGTCCTAAGTTGGCTATAAGGGGATTAGTTCGATTTACGGGAAGCTCTGTAAAAAGATCTTGTAATCTGTACGACCCCTTCTTTGAGCATCGGTATACCTGTGGCCTCATGCAGGTCAGCTGTAGGAAATCGGGGAGGCACGTGTACTGCTCGCCGGAGCCCACGATTCTGCATGGTCTGTAACCTTTTCATCGCGGACCTGGAGGCGTAGCACCACACGGGACACGCATACTCCATCACCGTCCTGATCAGGCTACAATATATGTTTACTCCGATGTTGGCTGCCAGTGAGCTGTCTGTGTCTAGAATAGTGCACAGTTCCCTCAGTCTTGCTGTGACTTTGAGTCGTCGTCGTCGTCGTCTCGTCTGTTTGAGTCGAAACTCATATAGCTATTGAAGTTCCAGAGCTCTTAGGTCTCTGACTTCTTTCTGTTTAGTGGTCGTTAGCATATCGTTTTAGTCAAGTCTGAGATGTCGTCCATTTTTTTTAAGTTTGTGTTGTCTGTAGTTGCGGGTTAGTGTCTGTATTGGTCGGTTGTAGTTTGCTTCATACTCGTCTTGTCCTAGGTTTTGGATGATGTTGTGGGGCGATGCACGTGCTTTTTGGTAAAAGTTGGTCGATTTGTCCTTAATGTAGTCTGTGATAGTCTGTATTCCCAATTCGTGGTGTATTTGTGTGTTTGTTCATGTACCGAGGGGCGTCGAAAATGAGTCTTAAGGACAACTTGAAGTTTCTTTAGTTTCGTGTCTGACGCCATGCTGAACAGTTCAGAGCCATACAACATCGCAGGCCTGATGACCGCTTTGTAGATCTGCATTTTGGATTTGATGGTGAGTCCATTCCCATTGAGGAGAGGACATAATTTGAGGAGGCGTGCCTTACTCGTGTTGCAAGCGTTTTTAATGTGGTCACCCCACGTTAGTTTTTTATCGAACCGTATACCTAAATATTTAACTGTGTCCTGCCAGGGAAGGTCTGTGCCGTCGAGCGTTATCTGTTCGGTGGGTGCCGCCCTTTTGGTAGTTCAACATTATGGCCTGAGACTTGTCCGTGTTTAGCTTTATTTTCCACCTGCAGCACCATTGCTTTATAAGTTGGAAGTTGTTGTGATAGCTTTCATATGATGTATTTTTGGCTCCTACAGGATCTATGTATAGCAGTGTCATCTTCGAATAGGGCAAGTTCTCCGCCTGTCTGGTGTGGGATGTTATTGATGTAAATTCTATAGATAATTGGTGCTATGACCGAACCTTGGGGTACGCAGGCTTCAATTGATTTGAATTGGCTTGCTTCTCCTTCCACCACCACGTAAAAATTTCTGTTGCGGAGGTGGCTGTTTATCATTCGTAGTAGATGGCCAGGGCAGCCAAATGAGTGAAGCTTATATACAGGGTGTTACAAAAAGGTACGGCCAAACTTTCAGGAAACATTCCTCACACACAAACAAAGAAAATATGTTATGTGGACATGTGTCCGGAAACGCTTACTTTCCATGTTAGAGCTCATATTGTGGACGGCTGTGATACAATACGCCACTTCTCCAGGGCTGCATCAGCGCATCAGGGATTCCATGCGACGGAGGGTGGATGCATGTATCCTCGCTAACGGAGGACACTTTGAACATTTCCTGTAACAAAGTGTTTGAAGTCATGCTGGTACAGTTCTGTTTCTGTGTGTTTCCATTCCATGTTTAATGTGAATTTGAAGAGAAGTAATAAAATGAGCTCTAACATGGAAAGTAAGCGTTTCCGGACACATGTCCACATAACATATTTTCTTTATTTGTGTGTGAGGAATGTTTCCTGAAAGTTTGGCCGTACCTTTTCGTAACACCCTGTATAAGTCAGTCATGTCAAACGCGATCGAAAAGCTTTTTCGATATCGAGCATTACAGCGCCTTTATGGTGCCTGATAGAGCGCGCCCGACAGATTTTTTCAACCAGTCGGACTGCTTGGTGGGTGGTACTGTGCTGAGCACGGAAGCCGAATTGCTCATGTATGATGATGTTTGTGTCTTTGAGGAATTTCTGTATGGATTCATTCGATGAGGATTTCTAGGATTTTGCCTTGGATGTTTAGGAGAGAGATGGATCTATGGTTTTGTAGGAAAGAGCTGATTTTTGTTGGGTTTTGGGAATGTGATGATTTTGGCAGTTTTCCAAGCGGATCGGGAAATAGGATGATTTGAGGCAGGAATTGTAGATGTGGGTGAGATGGTCTATGGCAGGTTGTGGTAGATTTTTTAAGTAAATTGCTTTGATGCCGTCTGGACCTGCGGATTTTTGTTGCCAAGCGCCCTTATGATTGATATCACTGTGGTCGAGTCAACAGGACGGAAAGAGTTGCGTGACCTTTGCCTCAAGATTCGAGGTAGTTCTCTAATCACTCTTTCCTCGTGGATATCGCTATCCTCGTCATCAATGACATGTTCTTGGAACTGGAGTTCCAAAGTGTCAGTTATGGCTTCCGCTCTTTCCCGCGCTGTACCACGTATACTATGCCGTTTGGCACGTGTAGTGGCTTGGACGACTGGGGCTGCTCTTCGCGCGATTTAACTAGTCGCCAGAAGAGGTCAGGTTTGTTTCCTGCTTGCCGGAGAATAGTTGTCCCAGCATTCGGCGCGATGCTTGTTGAAGGTGCCACCTGACTTCATTTGCTAACCTGTTTGTGATTCGGCGATCATTTGGGTCGCGATATTTTTGAAACTTGCGGTGAAGTTTTTAGCCTTATGAGATCTGAGATATGTGATGGAAGGTCTTTCTTTCCTGGGTCATGTGTAATTTTTGTTGTAGCCATTTTCGCGCATTCATTAATAGTTGTTACGAGATGGTCAATTTGCCTCTCGATTTCTTGTTTGTTTACTGGGAATGGTTGCCCCGTGATGTGAGTGTTTATTAAGTCTTTGTATTTTTGCCAGTTTGTGGTTAGAGAGAACTTTTTACTCTCTGATCGGCATACAGCTGTATCAATACATAATACCACTGGATTGTGGTCAGAATCGAGGTCATTGTGTACAGTGGATGCAGCAGACCAGGTGATATTTTTGAACAAAAAGATGTCCAGAATATCAGGCCTGAGTCTGGAGTCCCTGGGAAAGGGCGAGGGTTCGTCAGGCGCCACTACAGTAACCTGGGGGTTGTTTTCGACAAAGTGGTAGAGGGTGCGGCCGCTGCTGTTATTACCGTTGCAACCCATGCTAGAGATTTGGCATTAAAAGTCACCCCCGAGGATTGTTCTGTCAGCTGTGGTCAGTGCTACCAGATCGGCCTCCGGCATTTTTTGACCTGGTGGGTGTGGTACACTGCTACAAATCTAATTGCCTGCCCATTTAAGCCGACGTCAACGTCAACAACTGTAGCTTCTACACGCTAGAGCGCAGGAGAATCAATTGATCTGTGTGGTAGGCGATTTTTTATGAGGATAGCTGCTCCTCCCCCCGGTTGACCTTGCCTATCCGTTCTGTACATAGCGTAATTTCTCACCTGAAACCTCTGCCCCGTTTCTAGGTGATTAAAGCTATATCAATGTTGTATTCAAGAAATACCTCTAAAGTGTGTTTCTGCCCGAGAATGCCGACGGCATTCCATGTCATGATGGCTAGATCTTTCAATTTATTTTGCGCCATCGATGAAGCTGGTAAAGGCATTTACAAAAGTCCACATTACTTCATCCTTTTTCCGGTCGGCCAGTAGTTGAAAAAGGATGAAAAAGCGCGGTATATAAGCGCTTCTATAACCCACCGGCAGTAATTTTTTTTCTTTTACTTACAGCTTTACACCTCGTCGACGGCTAAGGTCATTATAGGTGGGATGGGACTGGGAACAAGGAACGGGAAGGAATTCGGCCATGGCCTTTTTGAATGAAGCATCCCAGCATTTGCCTGGAGTGATTTGGGGAAACCATGGAAAACACAAATCTGGATGCCCGGACGGGGATTCGGCCGGCATTAGTCACCCATCCAATTATTCACCACGGGGTGACTGCTGGCGATGGATCATACTATGTCTGGACTAGTTCGGCAGACGCATTCCTCAAAAGACAATCGTCCGCTACCTCGGCGTCTTGCTTGACCAGCATCTCACCTCGCGTCATCATGTACAGGACACCAAACTAAAGGTACAGACAAGACAGGGTACATTATATCCAGTATTTAATGCCAGCTCCACGCTACCACCACGCTGCGTTACGCGAATATAATATAAGGCACTGGTCCGCCCAATATGCGTGCATAGTGTGAAGGCACGCGTCAGACATACAGCAAGAAGCTGCAGGCACTAATAAACAGGGCCCCCCAATGTGCACTACACCTGCCGTATAGGTTTCCGACAACCGATCTCCACGCAATAGCCGGGTACCAAAACTGTTAGAAAGATGGCACCAACATTGCTCTCTCACAAAAAAAAAAAAAAAAAACAAAAACCGGCAGCAGTCAGTTGATGATGGCGACATTGTTTAAGACTGCCGAAACGTCGTGATTTATCGATGTTCTCACTCGGCTAGTTACCCGAGAAGATTTTATTCAGCAAAATTTTTGTTTAATATATAAAACTAAGTCTTAGAACCTGTAGTTTTCACAGGTATCAGGAGACCACTTTCGAGTTGTGGTCAAAGAATTGTCAAGAGGTTCAGTAAAAATAAAACATAGTAAGAGATGGCGAACCAATTTGAACTCTGAGAACTTGCACCGTCAGCTTTAAGAATTTATGCTGGTGGTTCGTTCTGAACGAAGCAGTAATTCTCTGAGTGCAGTGCGGTGTCGGCCGGTGTTCTACCGGGAATTGCTGTTTCGGTCAGCGCTGACATAAAAACTAACCAGGTCACGCTGTGGTGAGGAGGGCCAAACATTGTACCAAATGTACGCGGTTTTCTTCAAGGTAGTGTACATACTTAGCCGTAGCCCACAGCCTATATAAAACTTCTACTGTACTTTCCAAAGTCAAATCACTTTCATCAACAAATGACCACTCTTGTACTTATGACACGCAATCTAACCATCACATGAATTTCTTCATACCATAACCAGTACATTCGTTTTCAAAGAAAGCGAAATCTGTACACACACCCTTGTAATAAAAATTGGTGCACTCAGAATGAATGGTGCAAGATGGATTATAGTTCGTACACAGCACTGTCGCGGTTGATACTGAAATGATTTTAATATGTCTGCAATAGATGCAATATATTGCCCCAATCGGCGCTACAATCCTGGCGATATGAATGGGCGTAGAGCGAATCTGTACGGTAACGCTCTGGCTTCGCATTCGGCAGAACTCGGGTTGAGTTCCCATCCGGCCATCCCGATTTTGGATACCTACTGTTTCCTCAAATCACTCTGGGCGAATGCCGGGGTGGTTCTTTCAAAAGGCTATGCCCGAGTTCCTTCCCATTCCTTGCTTCCTGTCCATTCCTGCCTTTAATGACCTCGGCGTCGATAAGCCTAAAGCAATAATAAAAACGAATCTATATGCTAGTATACTGAGCATGCTTTAGGATGAGAATCAATGAATAGGTAACATGCCTTGGCGATACAATTGATCCATGTATACACAAACTACGAGCACTTTGGAAGGTGATTTGCGAAAGTTTTTCGTTCTCGACGTCCCTTAAGCCGTCCTTTAATGAAGCCTCAACATCAGAAACTTTATCTTCATGTGCGACTGATAAAGAAAACTCAAATTCTCTCATATTTCCGTTATTACTTATATCAAATATTTTAATTTTTTTAACAAAATTTTTGTTCTAAGGAACTTTTTCATTCGATCAACAATAACATAGATTTGTTAGTGTGGGAAACTGCCTTTGTCGGGTGATTACTCAAGTTTACGGGCGACTACAGAATTCTGGTATGGTATCGCTGAATCAGTCTTCATTCATATTTGCTCATTTCCTATTTGGTTTAAGAGATTACAGTTTCCATTAAACTAATTTTCGGTGACAGTTAACAAGTCCCAAGGACACATCCGAATAATGGCTGGTGTTGAATCTGGTATAGCTCATTTTTTCCCACTCTCAGCTACAGTTTGCGTTTTCAATGATAAAATCATTTCGTATCTTCTTCATTCAGGCTGCTGATGATAAAACTTGAAAAAAAATTATATCAAGAAACTATCAAAATAAACATTATTCTCTCTTTAAATTCCTCCACTAAGCCTCGTGATAGCGATTTTTTAATGTTTACAATCTCAATTATTTGATTTATTATCATCACCAATCATCTCAAGAAAATATTAATATTTTACTTTCATTATAGTTAATTGTTCGTGAGTCTCAAAGCACTTAAAATTTTGAAGGAAACTCTTAAAATACGACTAGAAATGAATGCCTCTACAAAGGAGAAAAATTAAAAAAGTGCTTACAGCCGTCAGAACTGGTAGGAAGAGGAGCAAAATATGAGAGGAACTCTAAGAGTTACTTTTTACGAGACGGTGAGGAAGTGACGGAAACAAGCCTCGACTTAAACAAGAGGAAGACTTTAATAACCACAGTGGGCCTACGTGCGGGATTTGTGACGGGTGTTTTATGTGGGAAAAGCGCTTCAAGTTTCGTGCAAGAGAAAAGAGGTGGAAGACGCTACGAAATTTTCTACTAAATTTTCCCATCCCACGGCTGTCTTGGTCTTTAAGGATTCTTCCATGACAAGATAATTAGTAAACCTGATAAAGTAATTTAAACACATATCCCTTTCAGAAAGTTCCTATG
The DNA here is from genome assembly GCA_031002005.1 of Vandiemenella viatica. Taxonomy (NCBI): domain Eukaryota; kingdom Metazoa; phylum Arthropoda; class Insecta; order Orthoptera; family Morabidae; genus Vandiemenella; species Vandiemenella viatica. Next base: position 133,047,410 of record CM061920.1, read on the forward strand.
TACAGATAGATGGTGTTGTCTAAAATCTGACTCATTCATCTCAAGTACGATATCGTAATAACATTTGAGTGAAATAACAGAAAATTAAATTAATTAAATTTTTTACACGACATAGTGACTGAGTGGCATTTGCGCGCTCCAGACTACAGATGTTGGAAGTTATTTCCACCATCCAGCAACTGGCATGGCGTGCAAGAGAGAGCGTAGAAAAGTCCCAGTTAAACCAGATGACGTATATAGTAAGAAATACGATACAAATTCGTTCGAAAAATCTGAGTGTCAGTTTCAACTGGCCGTCAATCTTGTTTCCCTCTGTATATGACAAAGTACATGTTAACATTCACTCTTCATTGTACAGTAATCTACAAGGATAAAATATTACCTCACACGCTGAGGAATGGTACAAGCACATAACGTTCTGGCCTCTCATTTGGGAGGATGTGGGTTAGAATCCTGATCTGGCCATCCAGATTTGGGTTTTCCATAGTTTCCCCAAATCACTACAGACGAATACCGGAATGGTTCTCTCAAAAGGTCATGGTCGAATTCCTTTCCTTTCCTTACCCCCAGTCCTTTCCCGCCTCTAATGACCTTGAAGTCGACGAGGCGCAAAGCCATAAACAAAAGAAAGGGGTACAAACACACTGCCTCTGAGACATAACGTGACTACAACGCCCCTTTAGCAAGGTACACGACTTTCCCCACCCGCAAAGTCGTGGGACAAGAATATCCTACACCTAGAGGATGATCTAGGAGCTGTGCAGTCCCTCATTGAACCCAAAAAACATCCCAACCCATTCGTTTTATTTCTGGTCCGCAAAATCTACGGTGTTTGTGCAAAGAAGATTTAAATTAATATCTTGTTGTTTTAGGAGGCTGGTGTATTGGTTACTTTGCATATGGAACAGGGCCCGTTGTGGGTCTAGATTTTGCTACAAACGTAATCTGTTTTAATCATACTAATTGGGGTATGACATAAAAAATGTTTCTGCACTGCGTTTAAGCAAAGACGTTTGCTGATATATACGTTGGACCTTATTGCTTCAATCACTTTTCGCAAAATATGTAATTCTTTTTTTCCTGTCATTTGAGCAGGAATTATTACTTCTTTCGACTTGGATTACCATTTAACGGAACTTTCCATGACATCTCAAATGATTTTGATCCCTTCTAAGTGCACGTTAATATGTTTGCTCCATTTGTTTCTCTGTGGCTATATTAGACTTCAGCCTGTCCTTTCATAAATGCGTTTTGAATAACCAAATAAATGGCTCAGTGTGACTAATACAACCGATGATAATTTATAATCATCAGTTTGTTATTTAAATTATTGTAATTAATAGGTGCTTTTAGCTGCTTAAAGTGTTCGTTCCATAATAAAAGATACGAAATTGTAAGTTCAACATAAATTAAGGTGCTGATGATGAAAGTAATTGTAAAAACTAAAAGATCCTCTGCTGATGACTGCTCTGCTAGGCCCTCAGTCTTATTGATATGTCCCTTGATAGTGGACCCGTATAATTAACTAATATCCTCCGTTTTTTTAATATTTTTTTTTTATCTGCTTAATGTTTCTCTAACAGCGAGGTCTTTAGAGACGGGAAAGGATGGGGGGCAAGGAATGGGAAGGAATTCGGCCATGGCCTTTTAAGGGAAGCATCCCGGCATTTGCCTGGAGTGATTTGGGAAACCATGTAAAACCCAATTCTGGATGCCCGGTCGGGGATTCAAACCGCCGTCCTCCCGAATGCGAGGCCCGAACGCTAGCCGTTACACCACCAAGCTCGAACCCTCCGTTGTAAAATGGCGTCCAACTGTCGAATAATAAAATTGTAGTTTAAAAAACTAAAATCACGCTTTCGTGGTAATGTGAACTAAAAGGTTAAAAATAATATTTGAATATAAACATTTTGTTTAACAGTGATAGGACGTCCCACAATTCAGGATAAATTAATTTTTGAATAAGCTTAAAGAATAAAGTCACTGATTACAAAATTAACTTTAATGTAAAAAAGCATGGGGTGCTATTTCAGTTGTCTTATTTTTTTTTTTTTCGTTGGCTGTTTGTAAAGACAGTGTCATTGTCAAAAGTTATGTAGAGCGCACCCCACGCTTTTTTAACATTAAAGTTAATTTTGTAATCAGTGACTATATACTTTAAGCTTATTCAAAAAAATTAATTTATCCTGAATTGTGGGACGTCCTATCACTGTTAAACAAAATGTTTATATTCAAATATTATTTTTAACCTTTTAGTTCACATTACCACGAAAGCGTGATTTTAGTTTTTTAAACTACAATTTTATTTTTAACTTTTTAGTTCAGATAGTTTAATAAGTATGTTTCTTACTGTTGGCTTTTCTTCGCCAATCTCTCTTTTTCTTTGAGTTGTAGTTTCATTATTAATTATTATTCCCACGAGTAAAATACAATTAAATGGTCAACTCAACAAGAGATCCAATAGCACGGTAAACGAGGAAGGCTACTTTTCTATAATAGTACGAAGTAATATTTCGAATACTTACTATTCAACATCACGTTAAGCGACTTCAGACAGAGAAACCTTTTTGGATAGGAGACAGCAGAAGACGATCGTCTACAGCAACCAAGGCTCGTAAATCACACCCGTGAAACTGGAGAACGATGATGATGATGATGGCTATATTGGGTGGGAAATCTCCGAAGGGTGTGGCCGCCAAATGACGAAGATTTCTAGAATCGCACCTGTGCACTAATGTCGCGGCTGCATTTGCCTAACTCAGTAATCCCATCAAGTGTAGGATACACTGACAACGTGGTGAGAGTGAAATTATTGAATTTTTATAGGTTCTTAATAAGTGTGCAAAATTTAAAACGATTCGGACGTCAGGAAGCGGGTAAACACTGAAATGAAAGATTCCATTACATGGCAACCATTTTTCTATTGTTACCGTCAGAGTAACGAGAATAGCAGGACGTTGCTAAGAGACTACTGTATTGTCAACGGTTCTTAAAACGTGTGCAAAATTTTTATGTTTTTACTGTCAACGTAATCAGAATATCAAGACATAGCTATGAAATTATTGTATTGTAATCAGTTATCAATACATGAGCAAAATTTCAAACAACTCGGACATCTGGAATTGGGTTAAAATTATATTGCAAAATTCCACGACATTCAACCATTTTTCTGTTGTTACTGTCAAAGTAATGAGCATAGCAGGATATAGCTATGAAATTATTGTATTGTCACCGGTTCTTAATATGTGTGCCAAATGTCAAACAGCTCGGACATCGGGAAGTGGGTCAAAATGGAGTTGTAAAATTCCGTTACATTCATACATACATACATACATACATACATACAAGTCAAGCTAATATAAAGCGTGTAAAAAGGAACTTTGGATTCGGTGATATTGAAATACTGATTCTCATAAAGCTCAAAATCACGTTAAATTGAAGCTAACAAAAATTAGGAATTTTAAAGCATAGTTAAATAGTGAAACGTTCTTCATTATCAGTGATAAAAGATTCGTTGAAGTTGGTTGTTCACAATAATGACACTTTGTGTATGTTTGTTTTCATCAGTCTTTCGACTGGCTTCATGCAATCCTCCATCCATTCCTATCTTCTGCTAACCACTTCATCTCTATATATCCCTTACAACTCACGTCCTCAATTATCTGCTTCAAATATTTTAATCTCTGTCTTCCTTTACAGTTCTTACCTTCGACTGTTCCCTCCACCAGAAAATTAACCACTCCAGCATGTTTAAAAATATGATCTATCATCCTGTCTTTTATTTCTGGTAAGACTCTTAGTCAAACTTCTTTCCCCACCCATCATTTCCAAAACTCATTTCTTACTTTGTACACTTAATTTTCAGCATTCTTCTGTAGTAGCACATGTCAAATGCTTCAATTTTCCTTCTTTCCGGTATTCCTAAAGTCCATGTTTCATTAAAGTGCTGTGTTCCACACATAGAGTTTTAAAAAGTTTCTTTCTAATTCCTAGATCAATATTTGAAACTGAAATATTAATCTTTATCATGAAGGATCTTTTTGCTAGTGCTATTCTGCTTTTAACATCATTCCTGCTTCGGCCATCGGTTGTAATTTTGCTTCCCAAGTCACAGAATTCACTTACTACTCCTATTGCATTCGATCCTATTTTTATATTTAATCTACCAGTATTGGTATCATTTCTGTTACATTTCATCACTTTAGTCTTGCTTTGATTTATATTCAGTCCAAAATCTTCCTTCAGTATTTTTCTCATGCCATTCAGTAATTTCTCAATATCCTCAGCCCTTTCTGCTAACAAGACAATATCAACAGCAAATCTTTTCTCCCTGAACACCTATGCCACATGGAAATTTTTCTTTGACTTCCTATATTGCTTCTTCTACATGAAAGTTGAATATTAACGGGGATAGACTACAACCTTGTCTAACATCCTTTTTAACTGATTCTTGTTTCTCATGATTCTCTACTTTTATTATTGATTATCATATATTTTATAAAGTATTCTTCTATCTCGATACATTAGACCTGTCTTCTTTAAAATTTTGAACATCTTGTCCCACCTAACATTATCAAAAGCTTTTTCTAAATCAACAAACGCCATAAAATTATCTTTGTTTTTCTTGATCCGCCCTTCAAGTATTAATTTTAAAGCCAGAATTTATTCCCTTGTTCAGCGATTTTTCCTAAACCCAAACTGATCTTCACCTACTATGTATTTTACTACCCTTTCCATTCTTCTATATATTATTCTGGGCAGTAATTTTGAAGCATGTGATGTTAGACTATTGGTGTGATAATTCTCACATTTGTCAGCTTGTGGTGTGAAGATGATATTTTTATTAAAATCAGTTGTAATTTCTCCTGTTTCGTAACTTTTTAATATCAGTATGAATAATGTTTCGATTTCTTCTTCTCCTAGTATAACGGAGCTATTTGATACAAACTAGGCAATAACCTGATATAATTATTTACCATTCAATAAAGATTAATTAAATATTAAAATTCCCATGGAGAATATTAAATATACGTGCTTTGAATTCCCCGTCACAATTCGTTGGTCATTATCAACAAACAGATGATGTCAAAACTTCAAATAAAAAGAAGACGTCGCTTCGTGAGAAGATCAGATTGCCAATTCATGAACCTGTAATTTTAGGAAAGGATGTATGTAGATTGTATGACGGGTGTTGGTTTAGCATAGTTATCGTTGTTATTAAAATGGAATTATGATAAACTGAGCCTTCCTTCATTGAAAATATATGTATGAATTATTTCTGGTTCTAAAAGGAACGATTAAAGAAAGAAGTTAGCAGCGAAGCACGTTTCACTAGGGATTTAAGAAGTTCTGCAGGGATCTCATCAATTCAAACTGCCTTCTTTGCTTTCAAGTCATTCAGATCTCTATTAAATGCTGTCCTCAAAACAGTATCTCCTAAGTCATCAATGTTGACATCGCCTTCCTTTTCAATTACGCTATTGTTCGAGTCGTCCCCATCATACAGTTTCTCTATGTATTCCTTCCATCGGTTAGCTCTATCGTCTGATTTTAAAAGAGGTTTCCCATCGGCAGCTTTAATGTTCACACCTCTTTTCTTCATTTCTCCAAAATTCTGTTTGATCTTCCTATATGCAACATCTACTTTACCTACGACCATTTCCTTTTCTACTTCTTCACACTTTTCTTCTACAAATTTTTCTTTTGCTTTTTGGTATTTCCTGCTTATTTCCTGCTTATTTGATTACCTGTCTCTCGTCCTGCTTCATCCTGAGCATTTTTGTACCTTCTCCTCTGATCCATCAGTTCCAAACAAATTAATGTGTTTCAAGGTTTTCGGGCAGCTTGTTCCCTAAAGCCTATTTTTTTTTTTTTTTTTTTTTTTTTTTTTTTTTTTTTTTTTTTTTTTTACCAGTTTTCATCATTACGGTCTTAAATTCATTCCATTCGTCCTCGATTGAGCTGCTTTCAGAGTTACTTCTTAGACCTAAGTCTACCATTTCTGCAAATTTTTCTCTCGTTCTAGATTGTTTCAGTTTATTCACTTCCAGTCTGTTCTGCTTATGCTGTTTCCTTATTCGCTTGAATTTCAGCTTGCACTTCATTACTATCAAATTATGGTCAGAGTCTATGTCTGCTTTTTGGTACACTTTACAGTCTAGAACTTGATTCCTGAATCTCTGTTTGACCATGATATAATCTAGCTGATATTTACCTGTATGCCCAGGACGATTCCAGGTGTATATCCTTCATGCATGGCTCTTAAACAGTGTGTCTGCCACTACTAGCTTATATCTTTCACAAAAATCTAAAAACCAGCTTCCTCGCTCATTTCTTTCTACTAAACCAAAACTTCCTACACTATTCCTCTCTTTTCCTTCTCCCACTGCCGCATTTCTATCACCCATGATTATTATATTTTCATCCTCCTTCGAATATTGGATTAATTCTTCAATTTCGGTGTATATTTTCTCTATTTCTTCGTCATCTTCCTGTGACGTTGGGATATACACTTGTACTAACGTAGTTGGAGTGGGCTTAGTTTCTAACCTCATCAAAATAATTCTGTCACTAAACTGTTCATAGTAACTCACTCGTTTTCCTACTCTCTTATTCATTACAAATTCTACCCCAGTGACCCAGTTGACAGCTTGTGTGCTAATTATCCTGTGTTCCCCAGACCAGAAATCCTGTGCGTCCTTCCATCCCAACAACAACTATCTTATGTTGTTCCATCTCCCTTTCCCTATTCAGACTTCTAACATTCCACGCTCCTACTTGTTGAATGTTTCTATCCATTTTGATGACTCCTCCGTGAGTAGTTCCCTCCCGGAGATCCGATTGGGGGACTATTTTTCCTCCGGAATATTTTACCCAGGAATAAGCCATCATGATATATGTAATTTGAGAGGATTACAAGTCCTCGGGATATCCTTTGAATCTTTAATGCAGTGGTTTCCCGTTGCCTTCTGCATCCCCATGCCGTTGATCATTTCTGATTCATCCGCCTTTAGGGGCCGTTTCTGACCCCAAGGCCAAGAGGGTGCCCTGGACCGCTCCCCGCTTTTCCGCCCTCCTTTCGGGGCATGGCGTATTTTAATATAACCTTAGTCTCTTAAATTACGTCAGGTGAATGTTCTTGCCCGTCCCGTACGGCTTTAAGAGACTTGCCTGAATCAACAGTTTGCGGGAATTTAATGAGTTTCAGAATATATATAGACAGACCACTGCGATGTTTAAACGTTTCTCCCTGGTTCGAGGAGAGACGGCAGGCGGCGTTGTTTTTACGGGCTAGCAGTGTTTGTATTTGTTTTCGTTATTTTATTCTGTGCGTTTTTACGTCATATAGATTTCGTTAGCAACAGTGTTGTGCTAAATTTCATCACAATTGTTGCTTTCTGTTTCATTCCGGATGATTATTCCTCATATTTATTCTTGCATGTCCCATACGTATGGTCCTTAGTAAATTCAATAAAATTGGGAAGATATTATGTAAACTGCAGTGACCCGCCAATGTGGCTGCGTGCATTAGGGCGCCCCCACACAGTATAGGGAAGATATAACTAGGCCAGGCACGAATCCTAGGACCGAGGGTCGTGGTGTAACGGTTAGCGTTCTGTTCTCGCATTCGGGAGGACGGCGGTTCGAATCCCCGTCCAGGCATCCAGATTTGGGTTTTCCATGGTTTCCCAAATCACTCCAGACAAATGCCGGGATGCTTCATTCAAAAGGCCATGGTCGAGTTCCTTCCCATTCCTTGCCCCCCATCCTTTCCCGTCTCTAAAGACCTCGCTGTTAAAGAGACGTTAAGTAGTTTAAAAAAAAATACGAATCCTGGACGCTGCGACCTGATTGCGGTTTTTAGGTGGTTTTCCGCAATGACCAAACAAAATCATCAGTCAAAAAATGTACTTACCACACACAGAACATAGTTACATGATTCGCAGACAAGTGGCAACACATCCGCTTCCCCGTAAGATTACGATAGGCATAGCAAGCCGGTGGTCTGATTGATAAATAAGCCTCTAGAAAGAAAAAGTGTCACAGCTTATCCGCAAATGTGGAAAAGTCCGCAAAAATGATGACGATGATGTGAATGTGCTGCTCAGTTACGTGAGTCACTCCCATATCAGAGGAAGTGGGAGGGTTATGCTTGCTAGCCTTGTTTATGTTTTTTTTTCACTTATGCTAGAAGTAGACTACTCTACGATTAAAGGGGTAAGGTTATGAATGAGTGCACTAGCGGAAACGTTTACTGCTGGCTTTACCGAGTATCGAGATTCATTGCCGGTGTTACCGTGGAAAATCAGTATTCCCTGTTTTGCACAAATCGCTCTTCAATACGGATGTACGCAATTTTTCTTCCTTCTTCTTGTCAGTCATCAGCTCTCATGTCTCTTCCAATTTAAAAAAGAAGGTACTTATTATAAAAAGAATGCTAATAGTTTACTAACGATAAAATAGATCAAAAGAGGTAAGGTTTTTTTTTGTTTAAATTTTACGCCTTGTTGGTGTCAAGATCATTAGAGGCCAGAGAAAACTGGGGGCAAGGAACGGGTAGGAATTCTGCAATTTCTTTTTTAAGGAACCATCACGTCAATCGCCTGGAGTGATTTGTACAAACAATGGAAAACCAAAATCTGAAGAGCCAGACGGGGACTCGAATGCGAGGCCAGAACGTTACCACTCACCCACCAGGCTCGGTAATTGAGGTAAGAAAAGCAGATACAACATAATGGCGTTGACTGAGTATTGGATTTACTTTCATGTAGACATTCTTCATGGGAATACGTTGCGGACTGCGTTTGATAAATCGGTAGCTACCTCACTCCAGCAATGAATTCCGACCGAGAGAAAGTTTTACATGGAAAGTAATGGGATGCCAGATACTTGGAGGTTCCGTTCAGACTCTTCGCGCCTCTACAGCACGGACCAACTTTTTCCTCTCTTCGTCTCTCCCTTTTTAACGACTTTGGCTATCGGCTGGCCTTACATCACAGCTGAGCGCCATAAATTTTAACGGTTTCCGTCACCGCCAGCTATAACGCTGCTCTTATCGACCGACACCTATGTTGCACGTGGCCAGGGGGTAGAGGCATGGGGGAGGGGGTAAGAGCGCGTAGCTCACACATCGCGGAGTCAGCAGTGCGCGGCAGGCCCGGTGGTTAATTAGCGGAGGTGGGGGAGGCGGTCCTGTGTTTGGACAGAGCCGTCCGCAGTGTGCACCTATGACGTCACCTCCACCTGCTGGTGCTCAGCCTAGCTCCCACGACGGTATCGGAGAACGAAAAACATAAGGTTTTTTTTTTATTACCAATTTTAACTGCGATTGAGCTAACGCACCGGTGGCAATTCCTATAGTATAATTACCCCTTTTTTATTCCTTTTTAAAAAATTTCTTCTGTAATTGGAATGTTAAATTCATCACAATTTACTTTTTAGATTTACAAATTTTAAATTCCACAAGCATTTCTGGCAAATTATTCATCACTTCACTCTTTCAATGGTCCCAGTCCCTGACACCCTTATCAACAAAAGAAAATTTTCCCACTCACTTATGTATGAGATCAAGCGCCAGCTTGTGGTCATGATCGCCTTTCCTCTTCTGTGCGCTATTCATAATTATTTGACCAATATCCCTCCAAGCCCCATCATCAACATATGCCCTGTACATTCCCAGCACTCTTTTCACCCTCCTCCTTTCCTCCAATGACTCCCAATCCAGCTTCTTTAACATGTCAGTTACTGACTGGGTCTTGCGATAATTTGCACAAACAAATCTAGCTACTCTTCTCTGCACATCCTCCAACTCCTATATTTGATAACAAAAATGTGAGTCCCAAACTACACCATCATATTCAGCCAATGATCTGACCAAAGTTTTGTAACCCAACTCCCCAATTTCCCTGGTACATCCTCTCACTACCCTCTCCAGTAAATGAAGGATTCTCTAACATTTTCCCCAATGTTATCTGCCCAGCTGAGTTTGTTATTGAACGTTATGCCAATATATTTACACTTCAAGTCTTCAACAAGCAATTCCGACCCCACCCTATAATCGTAATTAACCTATAGTTTCTTATCTCTGTACTTAATAAGATTTAACCAATAATATTTTCCAATCTGAAGTGAAAAAATTACTGAGGTTAGTAAATGAGAAGATTCAAATGAGATCAGTTTGGCAAAGTTTCCGAATGCGAGACTTCTGCTGGTAGTTAAACTAACTTCTGAGGCTTCAGAACTGATACCATTTCCTCCGCGTTTAGACAGTTAGTTGGTTGTAGACGGGAAGTCTTTTTTCCTTGATGTGTTCAAATAAGAACCACGTGCCAAAGATCCTCTATTGTTCACAAGTGGCCAGTGTGAATCATGAGAAGATGGGACGGTCTTTTGTAATTCCCGAATTGAAACCGGGTTTTGTTCTACCCAGCCTACTTAACCTATTCGAGAAAATTCTGTGTTGCCATCCGTCTACGAAAGGGTGTAACTTTAGTGTTCTGTATTATAAGTGTATTTTTGTTTATGAAATGTGTAATTAATGAGGCGGAGATTAAGTACTGTTCCAACATTCGCTTTCTTGAATCAGAAACATAGAAACACAGCTAAACCTTCTACAAGTTAAACACAATGCTCCCATTTCGACCAGTACTATGCAACATAAAGTGCATTCTGCCCTGCTTGAAACAGTTCATCTTCGTAGAAAAAATAGGCACATAGGACACCGGGGTATGTGTTTCATGATATGATCCTCATCACATTCAGACATAATATGGGCAGCGTCAATATAACCCAATTTTGGTAGATTAGCATTGGACCTGCTATCTCCTTTCCGCGATCGATTCAAGGATTTCCATACATTCCGCAAGTTTCAGTGGAGCTGGACAGGTGCGATATACAGAAAACGGTGCAGTTTGAGGACTCGTGAGGATCCGCCCAACGTTGGACGTTGAACTTGCCAGAGCATTGGTTTCTTTCGGAAGTGTAGTATAAGAATTAGCAGCACCGGTATACACTCTCCCTCGAGACACCCGCGGTAAGAAATAGAAAAAAAAAGTACCACCACTTCTCTTATTTTTTTTATTTTCGGTTTTACGCCTCGTCGACAGCTAAGGTCATTAGAGGCGGGATGGGACTGGGAACAAGGATCGGGAAGGAATTCGGCCATGGCCTTTTGATGGAAGCATCCCGGCATTCGCATGGAGTGATTTAGGGAAACCCAAATCTGGATGCCCGGACGGGGATTCGAACCCGCGTCCTCCTGAATGTGAGACCAGAACGCACTTCTTATCACCTTCTACAGCTGTTAAATATTAGATGGACCAATTTAAACAAAATTCTCATAAAAACACGGGGTGTTCTCTTGGATTTCGGTCGATCATCAATATGCAACGCTGCCTGATTGTGGATGATTGGAGAGAGCACTATCAAGACTGATCGTGATTGATTTAACATAGCATCCGATCTCTGGTAGTGCTTACCGAACACACGGTTAAGATGTAATAGGTCTGTGGTTAACTTTTCTACTTTACAGGAATTATTGTTGCCGTACCGTCTTTCCAGCTGGTCTGTTGTTAGGGTCGTTTTGGAGCTGTAGGGTTTTATTTATGAAAAATTGTATATTTGGTGAAAGTAATATTATCTGGAGTTAGCTAGCCACGAGTCTGACCGGGCTTGCTGAAACAAAGTCAACAGGAAGGTGTTTGTACTCTATAGACTACTTTCTGACAGTAGTCGCCCGAAGTGGATTAATCTGGAATCGGTGACGTCAAATGCGAGGTGGCGTACGGTCACGAACCAGTCAATTCGCTCTCATTAGGTCAGGAGCAGTCCAGTTGTCAACGTGGGATAATTTGTAGCAAACCGTCTCTCGTTGCTATTATTATTACTACGCGATTCAGCAAAAGTGTGTGGCGGAGGGTGCATTGCACCTATCCGAAAGTGTAATACTTTGGAAGCGGTACACGGGATATGGCAGGATGCGCCCATTGGCTATTTTGAGGAACCATCCCAGCATTCGCCTGCAGCGATCTGGAAAATCCAGGGAAAACCAGATCACGATGGGTCTAACCGTATACTTTCCGTTAAAATCAGACCGCCATGCCTTTTATCGTTATCAACCAGTCATTTATCTTTCAAACCACAGGTCAGGACTAATCTTGCAGAATACCTAACGTTTATAAAAAGAACATTAAGTATTCTAATAAACAGATAGTTCAACAGCTAGTCGATCTTATGGTTCATACCTAGGATAGTCTATCAGCTGGACATTTAACAAGCGCTAGCCTTCCTATCCTCGATGCTGGACGTAAACCAGCTGGTGTCAATCCTGACGTTATCTACCCTTTTATTAGCAGCATCAAGACGTGGTCCAAGAACAGAGGACATCCCTTGAAGAAACAAGATTTGAAAGTGGATTTTAGGAGCGAAGGTTGGTCAAATTCCACTCATCATTCACCCCCATCACAGACGCCCTCCAAAACCAATCAGGACCATCACTATGCAACTGCTATGTGCAGAAACAGCATCCATATCTATACGACTTAGTCGGTTTTGGTGGTGAAAAAATGTGGATAGAAGGAAACAGAAAAACATACTGAAAGAAAAGATTCAAAGTAGATGTGATAATAACCTATGTCTTCTGTTAGGAAACAGTGTTACTGGAACAGCTGATTCTTGTTTTTTTTGCCGAGGCGCAGAGCAAGTAATTAGCAGGTCGAAACGCGATTATTTCTGCATTAAAAAGGAACTTCTAACCATTTTCAGAAGGTAACATCCGAACTGAACTTCAGAAATGACCAACCTCCTGCGTTATTCAGATGCTGCGTTCTCGTAATTAGTGCCGCTCACTATATCTGACTTCTGTTACTGGCAACTGAAAGTTTTTCTTAGAAGGTTAACTGCACCACAAATAGTTAAATACAAATCAATTTATACTCGTCATCGGGATAAAATTATGTCTTGTGAGTCCTTAATATGCCTTGTTGTTTTTGGAGTATTTTTGTTTTTGTTTTTGTTGTATTTTGGCGTCGATTTTTGGCATTGCTTTTGATATTTCTCAGTGGTGTTTTTTAACGTTCGTGTGTGTTCCTTTGCTTTTTATTTATCTAGTAGTGTAAGCCCGTGACTGTTTTTTGCGTATCGTCACTGGTCTAGAATAGTTCCAGTTTTTAGGATGAAAGATTATGACAGGTTGACCTTAATTGACCAAATATAAAATTGACCGGTGTTTCAAGGCGAATAAAATCTCTTGATCTTGCAGAACTCAGAAGCATTAATAGAGGTAGGTATTAAATACGAACAAGGACGATAACGCTATCGTATAACTTCTAAAATACATACTTGACTTGTGTTTGACCCTTAAAATTCACTCTGCAATTTTATTTTTTTAAATTCCTGTTTACTTCGAAAGCATCACGTTGTTTTAATTGAAACTGGGCAAACACTCATAATGTAATCATTGGTCATAATAGCTGTAACGGTCAGAGAACTTAATACACATTCTCTATTATTAAACAGTTGAGTAACTCCGAAGAAATGAATTACCAGAATAGTTGATTCGGTAACATTTTTGGTCTGATGTCCACTTAAAATAACCTAATAACTCACCTACAGTGAACATGAAGACAGACTATTAAGGAAAGTTGTCAGTAAAATACCCAAAAAGCAAATAAACCGTAAAGCATAAACTTTGGTCAAGCAACAACCTTAGTGAAAGTTTTTACTGAATTGAAATTTATCCTGAAGCTTGAAAGACAATTGGCATTCGTGGTTACAGCAGAGACCATGAGTAATTTAATTATTTTTTTTGAAGTGACTTTCGTTAGTACGTGTTACTGCAAAGCAGATCCACGTTTTTTCAGACAAAGTTTATCGATTTTTTAAAAACTATGAAACGCTACGAAAGGAAACTTAAAAAAATGTATTATGACAGTTAATTTGGTTGCAGTTGCTTAGCTATTAAATTGTGGACACAACCACGAATTTCTTCTGATTGTATCTATGGTCGCTGTTTTGCGGACGAAGGCTGCTGACACGTGACACCGTTCTCCAGCCAATAGCTATCGAGGTGAGTGGATGAGTGACCTTACGAAATTATATAGTAGATTTCTCGTCGCACTTGTGTCATGATGAATATTTTCTTTTCTCAAATGCTTGCTCCAGTATATTAATCTTGATATTTTCTTAAATGATACATAGAAAACAATTATACGTCTCCCGGAGAGAGAAATAAAAGGTACGTTGTTATATTGTAAAAGCCTCCCTTTATGTTTTCCCGCACTTGTAAACGATTATTATTATTTCATTTTAGTTCAAGTGCCGATTTTATAGGTGCAGTTAGAGCTTTATGTAGTCGTTGTAACAGTTTGAAGTAAATCTGACCTATATGTGACCAAGATATCTGTTATCTTTTCACTACTGTTAAGACATCTTGTTGGCTCAAAAACAAACCGTTCGAGGTGATAACCAGTAAATAGATCTAGAGCGATTTCGCAGTCTATTTCATACATGTCTTAAGTTTTGCGTGCGCCATTAGGTTTGCTAACAGTTACACAATTCTAATAAACTAGGTCACACTGCCCGACGTAGTAAAACTAATCTCTTACTAATAACAATATGCGAATTCTGTAGAACGAGTTAGGCAGCGTGACTGTAGTTAATATTGTTAATGATTCAGTAGCCCTCGAGAAATGCAACAAAAGTCCTGCTGACGTAGGCTACAACGAAAAAGATTTAAAAACGTTCGCTCCCATTGTGATACAATTTATGGTGGCTTGGCTCTGTCAAGTGGACGGAGTAGATGAGTGAGCCATACGGCCCTCGTCTGCACACAGCCATCAATCCGAGAAGGCACTCACGCACGCGTTGAAGATAAGCGCAGTGGTCACCGAGTCGCACGGAAAGCCAAGATTGATGCAGCCGAAAGCGCGGAAATGTAAACTTAATTAGCTTCACACTGCTAAGAGGAGAAAAGACAGAGTAAAAATGGGTGGAAGGGGACAGAGAAAAAGGAGAAAAGTTTAATTTCGGCCGGAGGCACTTCCGCGCGAATGTGCCTGCGCCCATAACGTTGACGGATTAGGAGTTACGGTTAATTCCGGCAGTCGAGAAAGGGGGGCGGTGCTTTAGTTTAATTTTACTTCTTATGTAGATTTATTGAACCGCGCGTTAGGCTAACCAAGTGTAGACGGCGACTCAGTTCGGTGGGAGAACGAGAGAGAGAGAGGGGGAGAAGGAAGTGAGGTTATGTGCGATTCGGGCTTACGGCGGTGCTGCCGCCCTGCGGCGGTTAGCGCAGTCGCCTAATGAGAACAAATGAGCTACGACAGGCGGCGAACTCGCCGCGCAGAGGGCAGCTCTGTAGTCAGCGTAATTTAAGTGTTATTCATTTAACTTGCCACCGCAGTCAGTGTATCTTGTAGAGGGTGTCCGGGTGTAATTTTCAGCGCATATTTTAACGCTATAGCTGCACAAACTTTCACTGGAAGAGTGGCTGTTCTTCCCGGCTTGACTGGGTGAGGAGGAAGTGGTGGTACTTGGAACGACCAGCGCACTGGCGTTTGCTATCGAACAAAAGTTCAAAAGCTAACGAAAACGTATATAAAAATTATGTGAAGTGCGTATTTTTCGCAAACACTGTTTCCGGTCTATATACCGCAAGACCATAACTTCTATTAGGTAACGAGCATACTTCCCTGGCTAGTTTAAGTGTTTTATAACAATTTACTTCCCCATTTATTATTGCATAATATTAACTAGGAAAGCTATAATGTTGAGATGGCGAGTTGAGATAAAATTGACAAGACTGAAAAATGTAGAGGTAACGGGCATACTCCCCTGGCTATTTTAATGTTTTATTAAAATTTACTTCATTATTTTTCCTATTACATTTACTAGGCAAGCGAAAATGTACGAGAGGGTGAGTTGAGATTAAGTTTATCACTGTCGATGGGCTTAAAGGCAATTTAGCAGCTACAAATACTACAATAATTGAAAATGTGTAATAGTGAACTGGATGTTTGTAACCAAATTCATTTACTTCTCTGGTACATCCCCTCATCACTTTCTCCAACAAGTGCAGAATTTTGAAACCTTTTCCTACCACCTGTCCAATGTTTCCTGCCCAGTTAAGCTTGTTATCGAATGTAATGTCAAGATATTTACATTTCAAGTCTTCAGCAGGCAATTCTTTCCCACCTTATATTCATAATTAACCTTTTGTTTTTTATGTGTGTATCTAATAAGCTGACTCTTCTTTGCATTTATCTTCATCCCATGTTTACCAACCCAACTAGATATCCTGTCCAGATCACCCTGTAACTGTTTACAATCCTCTATCGTTTTGATTCTTTATGCAGAATCAAAACGATAGAGGATTGTAAACAGTTACAGGGTGATCTGGACAGGATATCTAGTTGGGTTAGTAAACATGGGATGAAGATAAATGCAAAGAAGAGTCAGCTTATTAGATACACACATAAAAAACAAAAGGTTAATTATGAATTGCTTGCTGAAGACTTGAAATGTAAATATCTTGGCATTACATTTGATAACAAGCTTAACTGGGCAGTACACATTGGACAGGTGGTAGGAAAAGGTTTCAAAATTCTGCACTTGTTGGAGAGAGTGATGAGGGGATTTACGAGAGAAGTAAAGGAATTGGGTTACAAAACTTTGGTCAGACCATTGCTCGAATATGGTAGTGTAGTGTGGGACCCACATTTTACGTATCAAACACAGGAGTTGGAGAGGGTGCAAAAAAGGGCTGCTAGATTTGTTTCTAGAAATAAAAATAACCGAAAGTACTCTGTATGATTACAATGTGTTTGATTGGCTTAAACAATTTGTTAGAAACAAATTTATTTCAGCTGTTGTTTTTCGGCTACAGCTTTGATCGCATTCTCATTTGGCTAGCTGGACACAATACGCTGTGAATTTCAACTGTCATTCAACCTCACGAACAATATTACTACCCACCAGTACGGCTATGCGCGTTAAAGCGTAGCCACAATGGACTGGGGAGGTAAAACGGGCGCGGATTCACATCCCAAGCATGGTATATTGTTCGCCCTCATTGCAGTTTTCACGGCGGTTTCCCGGAATCAACTACGCAAATACTGAGGTGGGCCCTAATATCCACCTCAAAGCATACAGATTTCAGAAACAAAATATACACTTATCACTAGACCTCGGGTTTTATGCAAGAACCTATTTTGTTCCTGTTTGAAATACATGACAATAACATCATATATATATATATATATATATATATATATATATATATATATATATATATATATATATATACACGATTTGTGTGTTTTTATGACCGTTATTTTTGATATTATAGTAGCTAAAAATGCCTAAATTGTCGTTAAGACTTTTTTTTTCATATTACACGCATTTTTCTTTCGAACATGAACAAAAGCGTTATAACTCTGAAAAACACAAAAAAATTTCTAAGTGTTAATTTCCACCAATTGAAATGAACGTGTACTGGGTCATTGTCGCTCGGTCTCTGTTCGTCTAATCGCACAGAGGCTGCAGTGAACCGGCTGTTCTGGTGAAGCACCCGTACGACCAAGGTTCAGATCTCCAAATCGTCTTTAGTTAGGCAGTGGATTAACTATTTTCTCAACGAATGGTTACATTATATATTACGATGTGTGCTACAAACAGGTGAGTAAGCAGTAACAATGTGTTTAACAGTTTTCACTATTGTATTAACAATATTGTAACGATGTACTTGCAGTACAGTTAGGTTTGTTAAGTTTTTGTTGAAAAAATAGGACAGGTATGCTCCCACAGCATCGCTAAATTGAACATCGCTTCTGGGCACCGAACAGAAATTTAAACAGTAAAGCAAGCCCGTAATTTTCCTAATGTCTGGTAGCCTATGTGTAGCAACTAGTTAGAAACTTTTAAAAAAGGTAAACGTCAGTGGGTTTTACGGTTTCTGCCGCTACCCCCAAGATTTGCGGACTCCGCATTCTAATTACAACCATTGGCATTAAGGTGGCCATACATAATCGCTCCATTTGGATGTCATTCGTATGGCAAAGCAAACAACAATAGGTTGTCAATATGCTATACAACCATCTAGTTATGGCAAGTACAAAATAAAATGAACCCGAATTAATTTTAAAGGATATTCAAACTATCCAATACTGAATACAAATGCTGATAATTAAATAATCGTCCAAAAAATGCGAAATTATGAAAAATAAGCTCTGTGATATTACGAAAACTTTTAAAAATACTACAAAATGATTATAAAACATATTTATTAAATTTAAGTAGTTCAACAGGCCGAAAATAGTGACAGGTACGTCACAGGTTGTAAAACAACATATATAAACAAATAGGCTCATATAAAATTAATCTTATCATACTATGTATAATCTTTTTAAAAAGAAGACCGCAAAGAATTATCTATTTTTTTAACACGGTTTCTCTGTTGCCGTTTGTGTCTTTGTTTTTAAATAATATTAGCAATTTATCTAATGCCACATTTATTTATATTTAGTCATGGTAGTCAGGACAAATATTTCTATAGTAGATTCAAAACAAAAAAGAAATGGTACAGTGTTGTATAGTCCACGCAAGGCACTGATATTGTCTGCTCTGTGGTCGGCGACAGAATGAGAACTGTTTGGACCGCGGTTTCATCATACACGAGCCGACTGGAGTGACGGCATGATGTCGCTCCACGTGGTCGGCTTGATGGACGATACTGATGGATATTGGGGTGACCGGATATCCAAATAATCATTTCAGTCCGCATCATACACATCAATTTCCCCACATACGACACGATAATGAAGTGGCGTCGCTCCATTTGCACCGATGGAGCGATCGTGTATGGCCACCTTTAGAATGATGGCGCTACGCTCCGGCCATTCTTTGTCCCCCATCCCTCCCCCCCCCCCCTGTGGAGTTTCCTCCACGGTACTCATTGGATAGCAGGCTGTGTGGGTATGGGCAGCTGTTCCGGACCTTCAACTTCGTCTTCGGCTTCATGGGAGATCAAGCTCCGACTGTCCTGGCCACATTCAGGCGATTTACCACCCGAGATACGCGGCCGCATGTTCAGAACTTTTAACTTGATATTATTAACAAACTGTATAGTTATATCAAAATAGCATAAAATTTAAAAAAAAATCTGTAAATTTAACATTTCGCACCAACAGTACGGCATTGCTAAACAATCTCCGTTGCATGCAAACAGTGGATTATAAATGTGTAGATGGTACGATTTGGTTGTCCAAAATAAATGTCAATAGTTAAACAACCCGCAAATTGTGGAATTTACAATCTGAGGATGTCGACACATCTATCTGCGTTGTAAATTTTACTATCTATTTATAAATAATCGAATAAAAATAATATACGTACAGTAAGAATCGTAATATAAACTAAAAATACCGTATTTATAAATATACGAATTTTTGTACCAGTATATAAATATGCAACAGATGTGTATTCCAAATTTATTTCCCCGTCAATAGGAAATACGTGATAAATGCAATTTTATTGATTTTGGATCATTTCTGCTAGTTAAAGTCAGTTAAATCAAATAATGTTCTATTACGCTCCTCGATGTTACAACATCAATTAAAGAAATTTTATTTATGATATTTCATAAAAATAACCACACTTTTGATAGTCTATTTACGTTTTTAGAACCTATTTTGCATTGGAATAGGTCTTATTTTAGGCAAATTAAATAAGATTTTCAGAACCTAAAAATGTGAGGTCTACTTATCACACATAACATAGGTTACATGTTTAAGAAATAGGTGACGATACTTAAATTCCTGTGCTGTGTTGCATTGGTCTAATGCGAACCAGGTGTTCCAAAAACAAGGAAAATAGCGTGAAACTTGGTTTGATGGAACGATATGCAATGAAATGTTACCTTCTAATGCTATTAAAATACACCATTCAATTTATGGTGTTAGGTCGCATGATATGATCTAAAAAAAAATTTGTTAGATTTATTATAAGAAATATTTTTTGACTGGAACATATTAAATATCTTTTTCGTGCTACTACCAACTTTGTGCATAAATTCATACATTTAAAACATAGCATTTTCATCTCATAATTTATTTCCATTACCCATTTATGGAGGATAGTCTTATTTTACAACGATAGCCATGGAACTGATGGATGGTAATAGCGTTTATTACAGGTACGAAAACATTGTCCTAATAATTTTGTAGGATAGACCACTCATACGGAACTATTTACATTACCGTACTAATTTTTTAGTATTTCGGTTATTTGGTTTCCGGTTATTTCCTTTATCCATATTTAAAAACAATAACGGAACTAAAACGGAGCATGTTTAAAAAGCAACAGTGCAGAATTTTAATCAGTATCGAAGAAATAATTCGCAGTCCTCAGTGGTGGCGCCGGTGATGAATTTACATACGTTTGTATCAACAATAATATTTTTTGTTTGATATTTAAAACAACAGCCACGGCATTTTAATTCAGCGCACATTTTAAATGGCAACAAATGTGCAAACTAAGCATCGGAATTAAATCGCGCTGGACGCAGTATTGTTTTCTGTGAAATAATATTTTTCCACTGATATCACGCTAAAACCACTTTTTGGTTAATTAATTCCTAAAATTTGAGCTGAATTTTGTAGCAAAATCAGCAGATACGTAACAGTTAAATTATTTTAAATTTTGTCGCATCTACTAAGCTTTGTACTGCATAAATTAAGGGGTGTTCTAACATATAACTTCCAACATTGGTTTTTATACAAGGAACAAAGTGCGCTTTCAAGAATTTAGTGCAATATTTTTTACTTGTCGAAGTTTACACTGGATATAGTTTCTACGAATTAACGTGACGAAATGAGAAAATGAGAACGATAAAATGAAACTTGCAGATGAGGATAGTACCCTATGTTTTCACTCCCCTAGGCAAAGTTCGTTAAAAACCAATAAAACAGAGAAGCAGTATGCCCAGTATACAATTTTCCTTTGGTCGTAATTTCTATTCACCAGTGTACTCATTTTATTGGCGTGCCTTCTTTTACTATCACCAAGTTTCTCTTTATCGTTACGGAAGTTTTTAAACGTTTGTGCTCATCTGTACCCTCTTCTTCTTTAGCAGATTTTCCTAAAATTTCGAGTCCGGCTGTCTTTGATCAGTTTTATTCATCGTTGGCTTGATCAAATAAGAAGCTTTCCTTTTACAGGCGCGTGCCCCTGCTGGTGGCAAGCATTTCATATCTACTGCCAGGTCGTACTGTGTGCTACTGGGTTACGCGAAGTGTTGCGATCTGTCTGAAACGAGTAACTATATTCAGTGTGCGATAAGTGTATTTTTTGTTTGTGAAATGCTTAGTTTATGAGGTGGAGATTGGTGACCGTCTCGGCATTTTCCTTGATGACTGTGAAAAGCTGCCAAAAAAAACGCAGTCAGGTTGGTTGGTACGCTCGTTTTCTGTGTTTTTCGAAATCACGTATAGTGACTGGATGTTTAATTTAATGGTTCGATTCAACAAACTTCTTCTGGATTTCGGTAAGCCATAATGACAAATAAAATTCATTTTTATTCTAATAAAAGTTACAAATTTTTAAAATAAAAAAACATCTAATTCGAGAGCGCTACATCTCCCGAAAAAGAGATTCTGGAAGATAAAGGGTAACATTGGAAAAAAGTTCATCAAAAGAGAATGACAGCGCATAACAGTTTTCTTCTGTGGTGTTGTTCAATTCATGCCATCCAGGAACACAGCTTTACCTAGATTTTTATCTGAGGTATTGGCGAGTAGATTCACAGTTTAATATTTGTAAATGCTAAGTAGTTATATGTTTTAAATTGTTTGTGTTTCTACATTGAATGCAATTTAAGGTGAGGCAGTGAGAAAGAATAGTATTCGGGTGATACAGATTACATCAGCGGAAATGCTGTGTTAAATGTGAAGAGTTGTTTTTATTTTTATTTCTACTCGTATAACCAAAAAATGGATGAAAACCTCTGGATCCAAATCTTTTCTGTAAAAAAAACCCTGTTTGATTGATTATAATGATCGGTGTGTCTCTTTTGTTTAATTCAATTGAGTATTGCAGAATGAATCTCAAAGAAAGCATATGATGAAACTATTTCACGATCAGGCACAAATTACTGAATGCGTTGCTTCTGTCATTGGAATTGTAGTTTTAAAGCGATAACAAGCATTTGAACAAATGTATTGGTGATTTGAATTTAAGTATGAATTACACAAATATTAATTAAACGAATTCTTTTGGAACATTACCGTCACTGTAAAGTAACTGAAAAATGAAATATTTATTATAAGAGACAATAAATGAGATAAAAATTAGTGCGATTCCCACATCAAGGGTTCGGTAAGTGCTTAAACCAAGCCGAAATAACCAATTCAAGGAAATAAATATTTATATAACGCCTAGCACTGCATTAATTGCGGAAATGTGATCAGAAAAGAGGGGTATGTATTACGGTCATAAACATTACCATGAATCCCATGGTAATGTTTATGACCGTAGAAGCGCAAGCATTGCGGCAGCTTCGGTTCTGCCGTACTACTCTCTCATTCATGCGTAATTGGAACCTTGAATTTTGGTCGTGCCTTTATAAATCAATGGAAATCTTCATCAAAACGAAGTTATCTCCGTTCCAAAATATATATATATATTTTTAAACAAGATTCATCCCTTATTCTTGACACTATCAACCACTCTTGATATGTGAAGGCTGAATTTCTGGATATAACCAGTTTGAAACCGTAGGTTCACGAATTTTTTATTTATTTTTTCTAAAACACCATGCAACGCTATTTATATTTCAAGATTATGAGGATTTTTGATAAGAATCATCGGAATTAGAGTTGCAAGAATGGATTAAAATAGAGGATAGTTTTTATTTGCTTACTCTAGTGAAAACAGTATATATATGTGTGGTACTCTTTAGATTTTCGAATTCGAAATGCAGATTGTTAGATCCAATTTTTTAGTGTTACACTACGATGGTCCTTTTTTATTGGCATACTTATCGCACATCTATTGTAGATCCAAATGTCATATCTTCTGCAAAAACAGATTTTATACTGCGCGATAAGTATTTTGTTCGTAACTCACTTTCTCTTTTTCTAACTGACTAGGAGACCAGTACTAAAATTTCGCGAATACAATGTGTAGTAAGGTTGGAGATTTGTAATAGGATGAAAGAAGAACTGCCTCATTTGTCTCAATTGTTTATTTGTTTGGTGTAATAGGTACATAACAAACGTCGACACCAGTGAAGCAGTTTATTAATATCTCTGTGATATGTGCTACTGCTATCTAGCGGCTTGGCTCTAAACTGTCTCATAGACACGACTTTCACAGTTATTACTTTTGCCCTTTAAGGGTCAAATTTCGAAAAATATTGTTCTGAATTTATAATGTTGCCTGAGTGAAGACCTTAATCTTTTTAATGATACCTCATTTATCGATTTAGGTTGTGTTTCAATAGAAATAAATTACTCGTAGCAGAGACCTTAACTTTAATATGCTAGCTCATTTATCTATTTCGGTTAGATATCATGGGCTCACGATAAAAAAAAAAATACGTTACAGAAATAATGATAATTCTGCCCTTGAAGGGTCGAATTCCGAAAAATTTCTTTCTTAAAATATAATTTGACTAAAACGGAGATCTTAATCTCCAAATAATACCTCATTTCTCGATTTCGCGAGATTAATAGCTCGTAACAAAAAATACGTTATGGAAATAATGATGATTTTGTTCTTTAAGGATCAATTTCCGAAAAATTCCTTTCTTAAAATATGACGTGACCACGGCGTAGACTTAAATTTTTAAAATGATATCTCATTTATCTACACCGGAGATAAATGGTTCGTGACACAAAAACACGCTGTAGAAATATTGATGCTTTGACCATTTACGGGTTAAATTCCGAAAAATTTCGTTCTTAATTTATAATGCTGCCTGACTGGATGCCTTAATCTTTTAAATGATACCACATTTATCGATTTCGGTTAGGTATGAAGGGTGATGATGGCTTCGGACAAAAAGCACCTTATAGAGATATTATGTATGATGATGATATAGGCAAGAATGCTAAACTGCCAAACTTATAGAGATTTGATGTTTTCATTGCTTGACGGACTGAAATTACCTCAACAGAATTTAATTGAATGGATGTTTTCCCGGCTGATATACATTATAAAAATGGTCGTCTGCTGGGTTATTAGAGGGTGCCGCGGAGGAACGCACACTTTATCTTAGTCTACAGCCCGTACAACACTTGCAATCACACTCGTCCTTGTTATGCTGTAATGCTCATAAAGAGTAAAAAGCCAAAGTGTTTGCCATACCCACTATCCGGACGTAGGCGTTTACTACTCGGGGATAAGTAACTAAGATTTTTTCCAGTTGCCTTCCCCAAAGTGAAAGTGTTCGTATCTGTTATTGACAGTAGACACATGTGTGATGCTCTGTGTCCAGATCAGAGTGTTGTTTGTGTTGATGGTCTAGAGTGTGAAGCCGACAGACACAAAGGGGCCGCCAAGCTTAACGTCCCCATAAGGATGAAAAACTACAACAGTATTGTACCCCCTCATTTCGTAAAGTGTCGGCGTGTTATAATGACCAAACCATTGTTCTCTGAAATTATGTTTGCAGTTTATAAATTTTCTACAGACGGGTTGTTTGAATGTTGTTACAGTTAAATGTACTATAGTGCCATTACAATTACATTTCTGCTGTGAAGTGAGCTAGCTGATATTTGTTTCTACACGTTTGAATCGATTTGATTTTAATGGTGGATTATTGGGCTTTAGCAAATTTTTATCGAACTTGTTAATGACATCTTTTCAGCAGTTATCCCGGTAGTAATCTTTAGAGAATGGAGTGGAATGAGAGGAAACGAAATATTACCATGACCCTCTATATAGCTCTCGCTCAGTAATGGCGACTACCTTCAGCACCTTGCAAAAAATTATAAAATTTATTTATGAGTATTCTAGGAGTGTTCTGACTATAACGTCACCTGAGTTTAGTACGTTTTTAATAGTCATCATTACATTATGTCGGTAGCAAATCTGCATAGAGAACCCCCCCCCCCCCTCAGTAAACGTGAATGCGCGTCTGGAGGACTTGCTGCAAGTGACTGTCATTAAAGTCTGTTCGGTAATTGCAGCCAAATCCTCAGGCGTATAGCTACTTGCAGCGCGCACTGTTTTAAGCAGCCCAAGTAACTCAAGTTCTCTATTTTACGAGGACTCTGGACTTCTCCCATGCCCAACAGGTCCTAAGTTCAGCGTTGATTCTATTTTATGAAGCAGAATCTCGTCGCGCTCGAAGGTAATCACTCGTCAAAGGAGAACATAAAATTTTAAACTACCGTATTTCCTTTTATGTGGAAATTACATCGTCCGGAAGTTTAACGTCTTAGTCTGTACCCAGTTTGTTGCTCTGAATACGGTAAGTAATTTTGCAGATATTTTTAATTATCACACCATTGTTCTACGAGCAAACATGAAAGCTGTTATTTTATTGGTGTTTCATATGTCGTGGTGGACAAATGATGAAAACTCACTAATTCAGTGAATTAAAATTCTTCTATTTTTTATAAGTAGAATAGGTTCTTCCTAAACGAGAGAAGTTAACGAGAAAACAACGTTAGCCACGATAAATTTTTTTGTCAGTTCGCAGTTGGAAAAATGTAAATGATATTGACTAGAACTTCTTTTTATTTAAAAACCCATCATTTTTCGTAGGCTCATCTTGTGTGACAGTTGTGAGATTAGATTCAAAATAGGAAAAGGGAAAGGAAAATGTGAGAAAAAAATGTTTTTGATAAATATTTTACTTTAATCTTATGTTAAGGCTTTCTGATACTTTATGTTTTTGTACTTTTATCTGTGGTCATAAGAAGTAACTTCCTGGAGGAACTAACTACTGAAAAGGATTCATATACTGTAACTTCTGGAGAGAAAAGCAGGATGTGTTTAAGTTCTTACGACGATCCTAATGTTATTTATTGAGAGCCATAGCAGAGCAAAGTCGACCGGAAAACCGCAGTCTTTTACAATTCAGGTGGTAATTCCGAGAAAATAAATAGTATTTGTGGTATGATAACTTCAATCCTATGTCACAACCACTAATTTTAGTGACTTCTAGCAGATAAATGCGCAGATTCACAAATTTAGGATATTTAGTTGCACACACAAATAACTTCTTTTTTCGCTACGTGATGTCTTCATATTATGTAGTATCACTTCTGTTGTCAATTTTGCTTAAAGGGGCAGCCAGTCTATCATCGTTCTTTATACCCCTTAACTGAATCTCCTAGGTGCATGTGGTTATATTTAATGGAATTTTGTCCTGCGCTGCACAGTTATTGTCAGACTGTGAGTTCTTAGTATAACCACTAATAAAAATCCAATTTGGAGGAGGGGCTGCACAGATTGCGATATTACCTGAATTTCCTAATCGGTACTATTTTTTTCATCGCTTAGAAACGATTGTGCCATTATTGCGGTTCTCTGTTGCTTGTCCTATTACCGCTAATAGAAAATTGTAGTGATTACTCTAAAAATAACGAAAGATCTATGAATAATGTCACAATGATAACTAAAAATTTATTTATCGAAATATATTATTTTGGGCTTGTCAGACGTCAATACTCTGAACGTCTTACACTTTGTCCGATGGGAATGCATTCTAGGGAAAACGACTGTTACGATAGCAGTGTACTCTCGAAATGTTCTAACTCGAGCAACCTGACTCTTTCTGTCTCTAATTTTTTATTTTAATTTTGATTATAATTTTGGTTTTTCAGGGCCTCCGAATCATGTTAGGCCTCGGTGGGTAGACAGGCAAATGGGATCCATTGAAAATGTTATTTGGTTATCTTACCTATAAAGAAATATAATAGTGACAATCATGCAAACGTACACGTAAGAGAAGTTCTTAGAGGAAAAAACTAAAAAATATTTTTGATTTTTTTATCATAATATATTTTAACATTCACTGTTATTATGTAAATCTATTATTTCTCGCATTAATTTACCCATTCAATAATTATACTGCTCTTTGCTTTTTTTTGGAAATGAACTGATTTAACAATTTCTTTTTCAAATCAAATTCATGAGTAATAAGTCTCATAACACTGTCGATCTTAGGTAACACTTGAGTCGGCGTAAGACCGAAAAAACTTCGTTCATTCGAACAGGATGACCCCGATATGCTGGGTTAAGAGTGGAGCAGTTCATTGTGTATGTCTATGCTCACCTGGTCTGTCCTCTTTCTCTTTACGCATACTCACCATTCCCAAATCATTCGCGGGTTCTGGTATTTCATAACTACGAACTTAGTTCTTGGATTAGTTGCTGACTTTTGAGTATCATTTAACATATATTGGATTCCCCCTTCATAT
This sequence comes from Vandiemenella viatica, assembly GCA_031002005.1. Classification (NCBI taxonomy): domain Eukaryota; kingdom Metazoa; phylum Arthropoda; class Insecta; order Orthoptera; family Morabidae; genus Vandiemenella; species Vandiemenella viatica. The sequence goes on from CM061920.1 coordinate 133,074,838, forward strand.
TGATTTGACTAATTTACTCGCACTGTTACGTAAAATTAATTAATTATTTCTTCAGAATTTTGGTTAAAATAGGCCTGGAAACGTAAATCACACCTTTATAGAACGCCAGGACTCACTAAAACCAGTAATTAGTAAAGAGAGAGAAACATTTGACATAGTATAATTTACATAACATTATTTAATAATAGCAGTATTCCGCGGCCGGAGTCAGTTGTCTCTTGGCTGTCATTATGTATAAAGCCGACGTTATGACCGTCGTACCACGGTGTTCTCCCACACAGGTAGAAGACCGCATTATGTCGGTCGAAACGTCGACTTTAGACACCATGATGTGGCGTCACCCGGACAGCCAAGAGAGATCTTTTTTTGTTGTTGTTAGACGCCTGCGAATGTGTCAAGTGTAGGTTTTGTTGCTACTCGGAGTAAATAACAGCCTAAAATATAAAAAAAAATTGCCCATACTAGTAATTATGATTATTATTTGTTGCATTGGAAAGGTACTGACGGAGTTTACAGTAGAATTGCTGCGAAATCTGTCTTCCAGGCAGAGACATCAAGGTTAACATGGATTTCAAATCATGCACTGTTTATGACGAGATTATTATGTACAAACCATCTATTATAAGCTGAGACTTAACTGCTCATTTACAATGGCTTCACTAGATCCATGATAAGAACCGAAGGCGAACTGGTCATTGTTTATACTAATGAATCAGTCTTCATTCACCAAAAACACTCCAGGAAACCGAAATCTGAATGGTTAACTTAAGCAAGGGTCGCATATTGCAGCTCATTCATTAGCCGTGGTGTGAAGTATGTTAGCCAGAAGTGAACGTCAATTATTGCTAGAAGCCAAACTGGAAACTTGCCGATACATTGTCACGGAGACAGCCACATTTACTGCCGGCTTAATTTAGAGATTTTTGTCTCTCGTTACAGCCACTATGGACTATGGCCACGGTTACTAGCGTGGATGTAAGGTTTATGAGGTTGAGATCTGGCACCGTCCCATCATTCTCACAGGTGATTCTGGTAACTGCAGTAAGGACGACCTGCACGGAGGGTCCAGGATTCGAACCTGAAACCATTCTACTCTGCCCGCCTAGACGAGCGCAGCCACACTGGTGGGTCTGACTCTAGCTTGTGTTATGACAGAGTCATCCACGATGAATATTAATAAATGATTAATTAATATTCAGATTTTCCTTGTAATATTCATTTATCTAAATTGTAAATATTATAAATATTAGGTTTAATTCATAGGTGAATAATTATGTATTAAACCCGGGCAGCCAGATTTATTATTATATGATTTAATTTCTGTGCAAAACTTGCCATTCAGAAAATATTAAATGTGGGAAGTTGAAACTGCAGTTTCGAACGTTCAGAGAACGTCGACATGCTGACGCCTTCGCTTACAAAGGGGTGGCGCGCGGGAACCGTTACCTGCCGAGTGTACTGACCTCACCCCTTCCCAGTGGCCCGACAAGGTCAAGCAAAATGTGCGCGAACGGGTAGCAAATGTTAGCGACGACACGAAGCACGTGATGATGGACATATATCGATGCACCAATCGTGAACGGATACAGGGGTTCACAGTTGTTAATTCAAGGTTTCTGTTCCATGTGCGGGGAGAGGAAAGTTGGCTTTGCCGCGACAAGAGGACACGACGCCATATTCGACTTCACTTGCTGCCGAGACGAGCTACAGTGCGGACGTGTCACCCGACACGCCCTTAGCCGTTGATCAGTGACTGTGTCTGGTCGCATAGTCTGGCTCAAGGCCGCCACACACGAGCAGTCCATCTGGCGCCAGGCCATTTCGCACCATTCCATTTAGACTAGATCCAAACCAGGGGGTCACACACGACAGAGCCGCGCCAAGCCAGTGCGTGCCTACAAATTTCGCCAGTCCTTCTCTGGCAGTGCAGGGGCTAGCACGATTGCTCGGCATTTTAAGGGTCACCTATTCGACTCCGCCGTGGGGCTTGTTTGGTTTTATTTTAGTGTTGTTTTTTTTTTTGTCTTCCCAAATGTGTCCCAAAATTACATGAAAGAAGCCAAATACAATATTTAGTACAATATAAACTGGAGCTGGCTAAATGATCGTACAGACCGAAGGCTTTTTTTTTCGCTAGGTTATGGAAAGTTTTTTTTTAAAAAATCAGCAGTCATTTAAAACTATTTTTTTCTCTTTTAATTTATTTTACAGGGAAAAAATTAAATGCTTCTTAAATGAATTCTTAAAAACGATTGTCATAAACGAAGAAAATTAGTAAGAACGTATAAAATACAAAATGCGGTGGTGTAAGTCAATTTTCCTTGCTTTATGGAAATTAAAACAATACAAAAGATATTGTAATAAATTCTGGAACATAGATGTTGTAATATATTCATTTTAGTGCTGTCACCTGGAATCAAGTTTAACACCAAGGTTATAATTGAATAAAGTCTATAAAATGGTTACATTTTACTGCTGACAAAAATGACAGAAACTAGTGTTTATTAAAAAACCGAACGAACATACTACTGTGTATGACTTACACCGGTGTATTTATAACCAAAACTGATATATAGTGAGATTGCGTAATGTATCTTGAATTGTAAGAAAGAAGATCTTGAATTGTTTCTTTAGAATCAATTATGTCTTTAGAAATCCTATTGGGAAGTGCGCTATAAGTTAGCATGTAGGATACACAGTGAGCACGCAGGATGCGTTTACAAACACAATGATTTAAGTCTGATTTATACCACTTTGTTGATAAATAAAACACGTATCATCAGTTGAATTTTCAGTTCCTCCTGTTGGAAGCTGAATGAAAATCTGACTTGCTTCATATTTTTTACTAACAGATTGAGAGATTGATTTATCTACATATGGTTTCGGTGTCTTTTTTTTTATTAAAAATGTGACTGACCTACACCATTGTGACTTAAACCCTTCCAAATAGAACCTATCTCCGTGAGATAAAAACTCTTTATTTGAAGCCGCGGCCAAAGCTCATATTTTCGATTTTTCAGAATTGGTTTTGGTGTTGCACTAATTCGCTATTAATACTGATTTTTTTAAAAAAATATCAGTGTACAAGAATGAAAGAACTAGGGTGAAAACGACGAACAGATGAAATTCTATGAATTTATTAGCCGTTTTAAACTAACTATTGGGTTTAATCTATAGATATAATAAAACTATAAACGGGAAAGTCTGCACATATGAGATATTCTTTAAAAAATGAGTTCGGGTAGTATTAACGCGCTACAGGAACGAAATGAGCTGTATTTTTTAAATTTGTGTCTGTCTGAAAATTATGAACAGGATTAAGAAAAATAAATATTTGTCAGATTTTGACCGAGTTTCGCTTAATGTACAGTCCGTGGTCCCGCGAGTAAAATAAGGCAAGTTTCATTTTGATGTGAATTTGGAAAGCTGAGATATTTAAGACAAAAGTGTCTGCAAATTAGTACCCACTTTTCGTTGCGCGGGTTATCCCACTCCAGTCGTGGTGGGGGTAGTCTACCAGACCCTCGGCTACCTGGCTCGGCGCGGTGGATTTTGGACTCGCCAAAAATCCAGCAGGACCTGCCGAGCCACGCCAGTCCGTCCGCGCTGCCACACACACGACGAGTTTTGGATCGGCGCGAGGACATTTGGCCTGTTAGCTCGTCCGTGTGTGGCGGCCTTCAGATGGGCTGGAAACCGAGCGGTCCACCTGCCAGATTTTGTAAGCTGATGTGCTAGCGCGGACATATCCGCAAATCTGGCATTCGTTGCAGCAGTGGCACAGAGCGTGTCACACCTCGTCGAGAAGATGCGATTACGGTAAAGTACCGCGCATAGCTCCACAGTTCCATTGGGTTTTAACGAGGCTTGCTAACCCGTAAACGGCTCCTGAGATAAGACTCTGCTCCCATCATAACAATTACTGAGCTAACCAATATTTCATGTTCATAACTTCAAATTCGAAGCATCTTGCTCATTGTTTTAAATTCAAACGATGCTTTTAACTTTAAACGGCGCCCCTGGGATTCTTTTGTAAATGTTAACTTTAAGTTGCTGGCCTGTGATACCACTTTAAAACATGTTGACTTTGCAAAATCATTGACATATCTAAATCAGTTTTATGTTTGCTTTTATCCGGCGGATTGTAAATGTCGGGTATTGCTTGTTTGTTGTCTTTGGATTATGTTTAACGTAACGTTAACTATACCCGGCCTTGTATAAGCCAGAAGACTGAATAAATTGAGTATAATTTTGTGTGAAACTAACTTCTTGTAGAATCATGGTTCTAGTTCACCTTTTAACCAAATAACCAACTTATTAGATGTCATACATATTATTAATAATTATATTTCATCAACGTATTGGCTCCCCCATCCCTAACCGGCGGTCCAATACAAGATTTAGGCACAGTACATTTCATTGAGTTCTTTATAAATAGTTCGATTGCTACTGTCCGATAGCCAAGTGTAAAATGGCTGGTTCACGAGATGTTGGTTCCAAGTTTGTACATTATTGCATTTTCAGCCCATCTTTTGCTTAAGTGAAGTGTTCTAAGGACACCCGTAACATCCGATCAACATACAAATTTTACCTACAACGTTGACATAAGTAGACTGCAATGCAATTTGAAATCTGTCGCCCTGACATTGCTCGATTGTATTGGAGATGTGAAGTTTGTAATGAACTTTCAGTACAAGACTATTCTTAGCAATCGTCTATTTTTTTATGGCTTAACGTTTCGTCGACGTAGGGTCAATATAGGCGGGAAAGAACGGGGGGAAGGAAAGTAAAGTAAGTCAGCCATGGCATTTTGAGGAAATTATCCCGGTATTCGCCTGGAGTGATTTGGGGAAACCATGGAAAAAAAAACCAAAATCCGGATTCCCTGACGGGGATTCGAAGCCGCTTCCTCCCGAATATGAGGCCAGAGCGTTACCACTTACCCACGACGCGCAGTAGGCGGCTTCTGCTGATTACATTCTCCCGTGCCTCCGTAGGTGCGTTTCAGAAGTTGTTACTCTCGTTCTCATTTTCAAACCGGCAGTTACCAAAACGTGCATTATGAAGTACAGAAAGAATGATGATAATGAAGTCTTCACGGGTGTACCGCCGGATATTGTTTTGAAACACATCGTCTTCATCAGGTGTTGAGACGTCTGCACAAGTCGGCTGACCGTCGGATACTAAGCACAATTAATTTTGTTACTGCTTGTTGTACTGAGAGAAACGAAGGAGTGGAACGCGACGCCTGCACTTTTCCCCCAGAACTCTACAATGATGTGAAAAAAGGGCGGAGGGTAGGGGATAAGTTGGGCGGCGGCGATTCGAGTGCTGACGTCGACTGCGAATGCTCGATAAGAAACCGCAGCGCACCGCGCCGTGCGGCAGTAAAATATTTATACGGCGGCGGGCGCCGATACGAAATCTGGGGTAAACGTTTTCAGATGCCAGCCGCCCGCGTGACGGCGCTCTTTCTCTGTTAACGAGGCGCCACACCTGTTCGCCTTATAGTGTCGCCCGAACACCGACAAACTCCTGCCAGCATTTAACGTTCACGCGGCAGTAGACGGAATGATCGGCCCGCTACAGGCCAGTTACCAGGTAGTGACAGAAAAAGGCTTGTTTCAGTTTTGCCCTCCCTTTTCATAGATACTATATATCCAGATGTCCTGTTTACAGAATCTCGAATAAACTGTTGTCTCGAGTTCCGTTGCAGCACTTTGTAGCGGCGTTACCAACAACTTTTGGTCTACGGAAAACATTTTTTTTTAATCTGCTCTCTAAAAGCGAGGTCTTTAGAGACCGGAAAGGATGGGGGCAAGGAATGGGAAGGAATTCGGCCATGGCCTTTTCAAGGAAGCATCCCGGCATTTGCCTGGAGTGATTTGGGAAACCATGGAAAACTCAAATCTGGATGCCCGGACGGGGATTCGAACCGCCGTCCTCCCGAATGCGAGGCCAGAACGCTAGCCGTTACACCACCACCCTCAGTCTACGGATTACAGCTTGTAATGGCGTACACTCAATTGGTGCAAGTAATATCAATGGCGGTCCGTAACTATTATGAACATTACCTGCCACTGTGGGCCAGTGGGCTGAGGCATCATACACTGGATCGAGCAGGTACAACGGAGCTGGGCTTAGTCCCCGTTACGGCCGCCCCGACTGCGGTTTTTAGGCAGTTTTCCGCAGCCATCAAGATGAATGCCACAATTTCCACCTGATAAACTACACACTTCATAAACAATAGTACACTTATCACACACATTTCGCAATGACAGAAAACAAATATTGCTACCAGCAACATTCGTATCTCGGAATGGCCGTGAAAATAAGATAAGAGATATCAGGGCCAGAATCAATTCTTTTCTGTATTCATTTTTTCCACGAGCGATTAGGGAATGGAATAGAAAGGATTTACCGGGCGAGTAAACTTCAAATCTGACAGGAGTAGCTTTCCATAAAGCTCTCCGGCCATCCTGATCTGGGATTTCCATGGTTTTCCCAGATCACTCCACGCAAATGCTGGGATGGTTCCTCACAATAGTCCATTGGTGCCTCCTGCCATATCCCGTATTACCCTTTCGGATAGGTGCAATACACCCTCCACCACACACTTTTAGTGAATCGATGAGTAATAGTAATAGAAACATAGTTACATGTTTCACAGACAAATGGCAACATTTCACTTCTCCCATTAGTACATGGGGTGACATGGCAGTAGGTATAAAATGCTTGGCGTCAGCAAGGGCGTTTGGCCGTAAAACCAAAGCTCCAAATTTGACAATATGATGAATAAAACTCATCAAAGACAACCCACTCCAAAATGTTGGGAAAGGGTGGTAAAGATGAAGAAGCAGAGGAATTTTAGTGAACATAGCGTGTGCAGTGTGGAGCGAGTGTCCAGCTGCCTGCCCGGAAGCAACTATAGGGACGTCCTGTTGCTCCTCTGAGGGCAGGGACAGTACGATAATCTCCCTTGGAATAAACAACACTTCCGAAGCCGTTATGCGAAAACGATGCAACCTTGGGGCCAGAAAGGAGGAGAGCGGATTTTCAAAGTTCTACGCCGACAGAAAACGGGACGCGCCAAAGTGACGGCTCGTGGAAGCGATTGGATTGACGGAGAGATGATGGGTGACGGGCCCTTCACGACATTAAGAAAGAATCTCAGAAGTTTAGCCATCGCGATGATCAATTTATCTTAACTATCATCGTGGCTAGGGATCGGGATAAATAAATACAAAGTCACCAAGTACGGTAACTCTTGGTCTGACTCAAATTGGTACACGAGTCGAAATACTTCACCAAAGACTTACTTTAAGACTGCGTTGAATACCTATGAAACTGTACAATCTAACATTATATTTATTAATTAAATTCGACGGGCTCATATCAAACCTTCTTTAAATTCTTTTTTTAAGAAAAGAAAAAAAAATCTTTTTATTTTGAGTAAAGTTTCCTTGTAAATTCATTCATAGCAACAAGCATAACCAGTATTAGCAAGTGTATGATGGCGGTTTACGACAACGTCTGTAGTATTCTTCACACATGAACACTAGTAGTTTACCTGAGTTTTCTTATATTTTGTTTTGTAATTTTATCCATAATTCACTGTATTGACGTGACTGTATTGATCAGACAAGAGGTAGAATGAAAAACAGCCTTCAGTCACTGAAGGCTGTTTTCAATTCTACCTTTCGTCTTTCTTTCGTAATTCTTAACGTCTCTAATTGTAACAATTTATGTTCACCAATCACTTGTAATATTTCCAAATGAGGACAACATGAATTGTTTCCTATCGATCCAATAGGTATCAAGCTGTCACATCCTTTATTATTATTACCTGAAATAGTTGTATCAAAACGGTTCTGAAGGTAAGATGTCCATTTGATAAGATTAAAATCATTTTTGATCTCAATACAACGTTACGTTGTCAATGCAAGCAACAGAAAAAGCTACGTGGCTTTCCAGTTGGCATACTCTTGGCTCTTGTTCTTTTTCCGCAGGCAGCCAACCAGACATGAGATGGCTTCTGTGCGGGCGAGATGGAAAGCTTATCCGCGGCGTTCTGTTTGTTCGGATCGTACCGGCGAACTGTGTATTTGCACAGTTGGCAGCGCTGCCGGGCTCACTGTCCGTGATAACCACGTTCCGTGTCCTGGGGTGAGGCGGCAGCGACAGAAACGTCAGAATTAACCTGTTCTGTCCTCGTGTCCAGCAAATAATTAATGAGCAGAACCTTCGTTACCACTTGCCATCGCACATAAATGCGAATTAATAATTAACTAACGCATAATCATTTCTACCAGATCCGTGGTCGGATTCAACGTTAAACTGTAGGTCACATACAACCGGTAGTTTACGCTGACTACGACAGGGGCGGAATGCGCAGCCAATAAAAAACATGTCACCAAGTCAGCACGACCACACGAGCCTTTTACCTTACTTTACTTTAGTCAGAAACACACACAAATTAAAAAAAAGTTTATTCGTGCTAAAGCTAGTACCTCAAGGTTTTTTGAGCAGAAATAAGAGGGACAATTCAACCTTATACCAGAATTTTCAAACCATGCGATTACCCTATTGAAATTAATCTCGCGTCAAGGTTCGTGAAAAGTTAAACTCATTCCCACCATTCTGGTTCGTGGCTCCTCGGAAGGTTACTGGAGCAAATATTAGACACGTTTTTTATAGACTTTTTAATATTTAATAAAAAATGAGGTGTGTATTCATTGGAATATTAAAAGTCATCGATAGGGATCCCTTATTTTGAAGAGCGCGAAACAATTAGAGCAAACAACAATTCACTCAAGTGTGTGATACAAAAACCTGTGGAAATAGCCTTCGATAAACCAAACTCAGTTGGATCTCTGCTCGGATTTTCGAAACGTGTTTTAAAACCTGGATTTCATATCACCGAAACTGTCGAAGTATTTAACTCAAAACGTGCTAATACCCGATGTAGAAGCGAACAGTTGATTTTTTTTTCCTTTGGTCTTTATGGCTTGTCGACGTCGAGGTCATTTGAGTTGGGAGAGCATTGAGTACAATGAACAGGAAAGAATTCAACCATGTTCTTTTGAAGGGATTATCACGACACTCAATTCTCACGATTTCGATAAAGTATAAAAAACTGAAAAGTGGACGATGAGTGTAATCTCAATAGTAATGCACCAAGAAAGCTGTAAATTTCGCTGGAAGTGAGCCATGTTTCTATTAAATCGGAAGTTGCCTAAGAAATGGGCAGGTGACGAAAGTCTTACGGACGAAACCTATGAAGTTTGTCAAACAAATAAAGCTACTCAGGTCATACACACGACACAGTGACGCCAAAAGAACTGGAGAAGAATTATGTCTGAAAAAAATATTGACTTTACTACAATTTCATGCAAACAGAGAGAGATAGCGGAGGATCCAAGGGGATAGAGATACTGAACACGCGCACATTAATTATGGAAATCGGAGAAGCAGTGATATTTCGTATTCTTTTTTTACCAATTTCTGGAGTCTAGAACTCAAACCTTTTCTCTCAACTGTTATGGCAATTGTTTAAGATGTAGCATGTTTAAGCAGTATAATTTTGCGAAAATTTTTATAATCTACCTCTAGTCCACTCACGCAAAAGCAACAATATGACTTCTTAGGCAGATTCTATCCTGTCCGGAAAGTTATTGACTGTACTGCAGATGGCAACGCTAAAATCAAACTATGATACGTGATTTTTTTTGAAAATTTGATGAGCGTTCCTGACAAATACAATTACAAGTTTCCCGAGGAATTCTGTGAATTTATCTGTCAACTCTAGCTACGATAAAAGTCGATAAATTTTCATACATTATCACCAGTGCTTGCCAGTCAGCCGAATATAAATCCAGGTATACTTTCCGACTGTGTCGTACCAAGCCCTAAATGCTACCGCATGAAGTTCAAGCAATAATTATCTATTACTCCGGAAATTTCACACCTGGTACACTAATAAAAAAATGCATACTGGCACATTTTATACACTCGCACTCTGAAATTCTTAACTAAGTACGTTTCAGATGGAACCTAATCATTTCTAATACGGCGACTCTTGATACATTTTAGATCGTATGCCGGTTGCGAGTATACATTTTTCGCAATAGTCTACCCACGCAGTACAGTTAATCTACATATTTATTTATCGAGTCTGAACAGGCTGATGCTTGCATGGAATATGTATCCATACAAATTGCACTGAATGAAAGGGTGGGACGTGGTTGAAACTGTCTGAGCCTCATTGTTAGCCGTTTCGCCTATTCGTTTCTCCGTCGCGTCGTTCAAAACAATTAAGGGAGGCGGTGATAGTGCGGCACCAAAAGACAGCAATCTTCATCAAGTATATCCCATATTTCCTGGTCTATACCTGATGCGTACATAGACGGTTCAATGCTGTCTTTAGGACCCTTCAAACGACCTCCCACAGATCTTGAGCCGAAGCTAAGTTTAATGTATAGCGTTTGGCAAGAAAACCGGATATCATCATATACCGGACATGTCCGGTCAAGAACATGTAATTATGAATTTTAAGTCCACGAAGAAAGAGACCAGTGATTTATTTGTCGCGGTACAAGATAAAGATACTCAGTCTCATGCCATTTTACGCTTGATCCTCTTTCCGACAAGTTGAACTGGTGGGAATGCAGAATGAACTAAGAGGAATCCTCCATTTAACCAAGACGCGAAGCAAATAAGCATTTTATCAATTTACTATCTGGAATACAATTTATTTTTAACGAATGAATGTTACATCGTCATCAGCTGTAGCGAAGGTGTATTGCATTGTACAGCACAATGCAATAGAAATTTCAGTGCCACTTTGAGGTGATTTATCATTCTGTTCTTGGAGACAGAAAAAGCATCACAGTCAATCGCGTGATAGGACAAAGTTTTAAACTACTTGTGTAATAAGGTACAGCGTCTGATATAAAATGACCAAAGGCCTATGGGGATGTAGCACTCTTGTTAATATCTTCTCAGAGAAATTATAACTCATGCCAATGTTTCTTAGAAACATGCTATGTATTAGAAAGTATGAATACAGGAAACAGTTAGCAGAACAACATGCGATTCATCGTAGCTTTAATATAAAAAACGCAGAGATGACGATTCTTTCCTTTCTCGACCCAATATCTATACAGCGTGGAGGACCAGATTAATCCAGCTAGTGACACTTCATGGATAGGAAATCAGTTTACTCCGTACGAGATGTATTGGTATATGTAGAAAATATCAAGCTGTGGATTTTATACGTTTAGTCATCACTAAATATATTCATGTCCATTAGAGCTATTTTTACAGTTCCAGAATAGCAGTCTTTCCAAATTAATGAAAAAGTTGTTTATACCACTGTTGACATATTACTACACCCATAAACCGGCATCTGCAGTGCGAAAATTTTGTTAATATAACGATGTTCGATGAATAGTGTGGTTGGTGGTTTGTATCAGGAAGTAAGAAGTACCGTCATTTGTAGCAATTGTTTATTTGGCGATTGAAATATGTACATAGAAAATCACTTACAACGTCTTGCGAAACAATTACAAACGATGAAATGTTTCCCTAACAGAAACAAAATTATCAGATATCCTCCTCTCTCTAGAACACAAACAGAGTTTATCAACAGCTCTGTGATATGGGGTGCTGCTATCCAGCGGTAATGAGATCACTCATATTCGACGCCAGCGAAGCCTAGCAGCTTGACTCTGAACTATCGCGTTCCCATGACCTCCATTGTTTATAATTTTAACATTTGCGGGTTGAATTAAAAAAAAATAACTTTCTTAATTAATGTAGGATCGTAATTTCTTAATTAATGATACCTCATTCGTCAAACTTGGTTAAATACGAGGGAAGAAAGATGCCTAGTCACAAAAAAATACCTTTTAGAAATAATTCATATGATTAAAACGAGGAGCCTGAATGTCTATGTTGAACTTTAATGTTCGCTAACCAGCGGTGTTTGCCATTATCTATATAATTAATGTAGTTACCTATTTTTCAGTGACAGTGCATATTCTGTTGTATACATCTGTTTCGTAATGCAGTTGTTTATCCGTATATTGACAAATTTCCACAGAGCTAGTATCTTCTATTGGGTACTATGTAAAATAAATGTATTGTATTATACAAAATAATAATTTGAGGAAATCCGCTGATTTCGCATCCTCCGTAGGCGATGTATGCTGGTTAACTGGACAGTTTTGGAGCTACGGCGACAACAGCAACCAAAGATACTTCCTTTTTTACTTGATATGTGGCTTATTTCACATGAACCGCGGTTCCCTGAGTATGGCTATTAATTCTTATCAAAACTTGTGTTAAGGTCAAGATATATGCTGATATATCCAGTTTAGCTGTTTTCCTTGCTACATGTTAACTCGTTCGGGGACTATTTCAACAAGCGCCCTGCACCTCCACCTACACCTGAAAATGACGGTCGAGGCTTATGGAACTGTTTACTTCCAAATTCATACCTCTGACATTAAACTGATAGTTTATCGAGGTTCGTGTTGTTAAGCTTACCAAATCTGCTGTTTGAAAGGAAGAAGAGTCGGCACTCACCTGAAACAAAAACAAAATTTATGAATTACATAACTTACATACGATCTTCACATTATGGCTAGGAAATTTATTTTTTCTCTTACTAACAAAACAAATGGTGGCCAATTAATTAGTGTCTCATATGAATGAAAGAGCGTTGGCAACTACAGTACTTGATGATTGTCCGTCTGCTGACAATTAACCATTCTTTTTATAATCGAAAGAGAGTGATGATTATACCAAAAAGAGAATCCTGTGAATGACAATAATAATGGAACTACACTTCCCTTAAGCTAGGTTGTATGCAAAGCACATAGAGCTACATAGTAAGACGTACTAGAGAGTACCGGGAGCAGACTCATGAAGATTTTGATAGGATATCTGAGTAAGCCAACTTGAAATGAAAGTAAATACCAAGAAGTGTCAACTTATTGGGTACACAGTCAAAAAAATAAACGTTTTCTATGATTATAGGGGAAAGAGGGGGAATTTCTCGTTCAACACTGTAACTGTACATATTCTGGTATAACGTTTGATAATAAACTCAATTGGTCAGTACACATTTGGTATGTAGAAGGCACATGTTGTAAATTTTTTTTATTTTATTTTATTTATTTATTTATTTATTTTTTTTTTTTTTTTTGGATAGCGTGATGAGGAGATGTACCAGTGAAATGAGAAAAATAAGGCTGTAAATTATTGATCAAAACATTGCTACCGAGCGTGGTGGGTGAATGGTTAACGGTATGGCCTCGCATTCGGGAGGACGCGGATTCGAATCCCCGTCCGGGCATCCAGATTTGGGTTTTCCATGGTTGCCCCAAATTGCTCCTGGCGAATGCCTGGATGCTTCCTTCAAAAAGGCCATGGCCGAATTCCTTCCTGTTCCTTGCCCCAATCCCATCCCGCCTCTAATGACCTCACTGTCGACGAGGCGTAAAGCCCAAGCAAAAAAAAAAAATCATCGCTTGAATAAGATGGTATCGTGTGATACCAACATTTGGGAATCAAATATAGGAATTGAAGGGTGTGAAAAAGAGAGCAGCTATATTTGTTTGTGGAAATTACCAGAGAACACAATCAGTAATTGTTATGATAAATAAGCTAGTTTGGGAGTGATAGGAATACAGGAGGCGAGTGAAGAGAGATTTGGAGGGTGCTTGCGGAAATTATTTGCCTTTTCATGAAGGCCCTTTTTGCTAGTGCTATTCTGCTTTTGACATCATTCCTGCTTCGACCATCGGTTGTAATTTTGCTTCCGAAGTAGCAGAATTCACTTACTTCTATTGCATCCGAACCTATTTTTATATTTAATCTACTGTGATTGGTATCATTTCTTCTACATTTCATCACTTTTGCTTTGATTTATATTCAGTCCAAAATCTTCCTTCAGTATTTTGTTCCTAACATTCAGTAACTTTTCAATGTCCTCAGCAAGTTCTGCTAACACTGAAGGAGTTTAAAGCTGCAATTCGTTAAGGGCAGGGTTAGGTGGGCGGTGAAAAATCATGATATGGGAAGGTGAGGGTCAGGGATGTGGACTTCGCCACCTGAGCGTCTGTGGTCTATCGCAATTGAAATTCATTTAAAATTAAATATTTCTGCACACTCATCAGAATTACAGAAATCGAAAGTCCTGGAGAAATGTTTGTAAAGTGATATTGTGATACCGTGATACTGTGACGTGTAAAGAAAGACACGTATTATGTCTTTGGTAGTGAAGGCCCTGTTGCATGGAAGAAGCAGGCAGGAGCTGGGAGCCCCGGGCGCTGGGCTTGGCCGTGCACAAAGGACATTAGAGTTTACCGTGTTACAGAGCCAGCCGACCAGCAAATGAATAAAGTTGTCCGGGCTGGCCGGCGCGGCGTTTGTACTGCGTCTCTCTGAGCTGCCCCAGAATCGCGATAAAAACCAAGAAATTTGCCTCCAGCAAACTCCGCTCTACACGTGCACTGTAAACGAGTGGCTGCGAGTTTCTCAGGCATACGGCTTCGTTCTGCTTCGCACAGTTTATTTTTCTCTGCAGAATAAAGAAGGAAGCTAATTGTCGGGAGACGAAGAAATTTTTTTGAACCATTTCTGCAAGTGTTGATTTTTCATGACCTTTTTGCTTAGTTGTTATGTTAATTATGAACTGTGTTTTATTTTCTTAGTCTTCTTCAACCAAAATAAACTTTGGTTTGCTACAGACATTTCTATCTGTGCAATCATCTTTGCTGTTTACTTAACAAATTTACAAATTATATTTCAGCCCTATTAGGTTTCTGTATTTTGGTATCACTTATAAAATATATTTTTGGTGATAAGCCAATTCTTTCATAGCTAACAGAAATCGATAAATGAGGTATCATTTTGAAGATTAAGGTAATCATTTAGATTACATCATAAATTTAGAATTTTCGGAATTCTGAACTTAAAGTGCAAAAGTATTAACTATCAACGTGATGCGTATGAGACAGTTCAGAGTCAAGACGCTAGGCTTCGCAGACATCGGTAAGGATTGGTCGCGTTACCGCTGCACCACATGTCACAGAGATACCGGTATAATGCGTGAGTTTTCTACAAAAATCAGCTTGCTGGAGATGTTTTTGTGTTAAGGAAGCATTTGTGTTTCGCTATAAAAATCCTACGTAAACATTCTATTCAATACATTTTCGGATGGGCTGTGATCGCTTTACTGCTTGACAGGAGCACCACATATCGATATACTGTGAGTGTTTTGTTCAGCTTAGTTGTATTCTGGTGAGGTCTGTGACAGTTTGGTTTCCGGGAAGGGATGGCTTCAGGCGTTTATGTAAAGTTAGAGGGCTGCAGGATGTCATACAAAATCAAAAACATATTGCTAAAAATGAGCTATTCATCGTATTTTACCCGCACGGGTCATGGAATGTTTTATTTACTACAATTTTTACCGTCGGTAAAAACAGACGTCCAGTTAAAGTGGACATCAATACATGGCAGAAGAAACAGCATTAGCAAATTGTCCCTTATGGGTACAAAATTGGTTTAAATTTTTTAAAATTTTTTTATCTATTCAGAATACTACGTTGAAATAGTCAATAGTATCATTCCTAAAATATAGTAACTATGTGGACATCTGAGAATATTTTAATGCACTCATACTCATTCTGTTTTCTAAAGGAACTATCTGCTGCAATGTAGTATATATATGGAAACTGTTAGAAGAGAATCGAGGAATAGAATAGAGCTACTCCTACGTTAAGTGGAGCGTTCTTCGGTTCTCGTTAGCAATGATATCTGAAAGGGCCACACCAAAGTCAGGGTATTGTTAGTTCAGACTTCCACACGGCTTCAGATATCAAATTTCTATCATATCTAGTTATGAGACGAGTCAGTAGATTTAGAAAAAGCAATTAAAATAATAAACCATTGAAAATCTACCACAAAATTCGAAAATATGCGGAAAATATTTATCCTAAAAATTTCGCCACACCTTGAACTTTCAAAAAACTAACAACTTAAATTTAAATAGAAAAAGAAATAATAATTATATACGTAACCCAACGGAAAACAAAATATTTGAATGAAGAGTCTCTCATCCCTCCAAACTCAACTCTTCACAAATTGTATCTATACTATAAATCTAAGTTTCAAGCAATACATTGAATTGTGCTGCCTGTTGTTAAGAACAACTGATATGAAAAGTTTGAGCTTTCCACTCCATTAGTCTGGAATAATTAGTTGCCGAAAATCGCCAGACAACCCTCGACACACGTAGATTAATAGCATTTCCACACCACTCGGGATAACAGCGTGTTATGGACGAGAAAGGCCCACTCTTTTCTCGAAAATATGCTAGCTGCAGCTCAATTTGTTTTAAATAAATATTATTAATAATTGTATCCACCAAAAAATGATAAGGAGTGTTGTTAATTTTAGAAATGATTATCAACTTTCAGAAAGAAATATCACTTAATATTATAGCTATGGACTAAACTTATGCTCCCCAAAGACTATGTAAAACTACAGCTTGAGAAAAACTTGCATACACAAATCAATTTACGGATCTTAGTACAATTACATATAACACTTATAATCAATCAAAGAAAAATATAATAATGATAAAAAAATTATTGGTGGGCTGTGAGATTGTCATAAAAGAAAGATGAAATTATGACCAACTAGGTTTTTTTTCTGAAATGAATGACTGGGTTGGCAACCACATTTTTTTAAAGAAATAATACCATTTTTTGACAGTCCTGCTATCACTGATAAATTAAAGCTTCAACTTTAAGTATATTTGTGAGTAATTTTGTGAATATCATGAAAAAGATAATATGAATATGAATGAAAAGTTGGCATTACAAAAGCCCCACTTTAAATTCAATATTCGCCTATTTCGATTTCGGTATTCAAATAATTCCCGAAATCAGTCCAGACATTTAGAGGAATCGTTCGGTCATCAGTATCAAATCCGAATTTTTATTCGTTCGTTGCCATCCAATTTTTGCTACTAACATTGAAAACATGCTATATGTAATATAGACTGAGCTGAAAAAAAAAAAAAAACGAAAAATGGATATAATCTATACAGACATCTACTTGCCAATTTGTCTCTTCAGTTGATTTATGATGGGCTTTCTAGTGACAAGAAGAATATCACGTTCGTTTAAAACCATTCATATCTGATGCCGGACTCGAACCGACGACCCTCGGGATGAGAGAGAAAGGAGCTAAAACACTGTGCTTCCTCTGTGTTTCCTGGGTTGGCGTCCACTACTGCATTGTGCAAGATATGTTCAAGGCATAAACACTCGAGTGGCAGTCTAGCATTATCCTTCCTCCTTCGCTAAATTTCATCTTTATTGCTTAGCACTTTATGTCTGAGAAACAACAGTTCCTAATTATTAAAAAATTGTCATCAATAATGGAATATTAGAACTAGCTTGTAAAATTTCCATCCTCCGTTATTAATGCATATCTTTAATTTTATGTTCCGGATTACAGGATGACTGGAAAAGAATTTTATCATTATTTCAAACTGAATTGTTGTAGACTTACGAAAGATTAAGATTACCATAATATTAACATTAGAACAGTGTAAGAAGAGTTAGTTTACAAGAATAATTCCAAGTCATGAATAACGTGTAATTTTTAATATACACCGACGACATGACATGCTACCACACCAATCCAACGCTTTGTCGCAAATCTTTCAATTTTGTCGCCTGCAGCCGAAAATGGAAGAACTATTTGTAGTTTTACTAATAAAGTTGATTTTCCGCCGCAAAGTGAAAATTTGCAGAATAGTCAGAACAGTGTTTAATTTTCTACATGCATCGCATTTAAAGTTAAGACATGTTTCAACCGTTACACTATAAACTAAGCTCAGAACATGTATAACTGAAAACTCCATCATTGGCACCTGACTGGAATCCGTTACCTGCGTTTATAAAAGCAAAACAAGCTGGATGGAACGATAAGGAGAGCTTTCAAAACACCATTTAAATCTCCCAGGCAAATACATTGTTTGAAATTGTTTCTTTTAGCTATTTTATACTCTTTTTATCACTGGTTTTTTAAAAAAGGAACGATCAATGTAGTTTAAGCAACTTTCGTAGTAGTGCTGTGAAAATAATTTTCGTGATGCTAAAATATGTACAGTACATGCAAACTGCGTTGATGAAGTCTGATATCACAGAAAACAGTAAATTAATGATCATACTTTTCCCTATTTTTATTATTTTATTTTAATAAAATAGATTTAAGGTCAGAACTAAACAAAAGCAGATAAAGGAACGCAATATTTCTGCAAAAGAAACTACCTCCTACGTCTCATAAACTACACATTTCATAAACAAAAATACATAAATCACAGGAAATATAAGTTACACGTATCGAATACGGATAACAACACTTAAAGCTTTCCCGTTGCTCCAAGAACTGACAATCCCGGGTTCTGACAGCCAACTGGAAGGAAACATTGGATATATTTTTTATTACAAGCCATGATGATGATTAAGACTTTGTTTGATCCGATAGGCTCCATTCGCAAATTATATACATCTTCGCAACAACTGTGAAACATTTGAAATCTGTTCTAACAAATGTAAATATTTATGTATGAAATGTGTAGCTTAATTATAAGTTGGGAACAGGAGACCATTCCAGCATTCGCCTTGATAAGAATACATTGTTAACTATTTTCGATTCGATCTAATGATTTAGATATGCGAAAATTGTTTAAAAATGTGACATTATTTTGCTTAACGTGGAATGATCTTGCAGTAAATTTCCTAACTTTTGTCTGCAACCAAATTATCAAATTTACTTTTGTACGGATGTTACCATATTCCAGAGAGCGTGGAATGTGTCACAGGTGTTCGGTTGGACGACAATTCTTGGGCGCAGAGCTTGGAGCTGCGAACAGAAGTTATGAGTACTTGTGCCGTGTGATTGAGTGGGGCGGTTATTTTGATCGCCGATGGCACCGTGTTTCACGTGTAACTGCCCCCCGGGGGCGGCGCGGATTTGTGGCCCCTACACCACCGCTGCGCCAAACTAAGTTTCAAAGCGTCGGAGCGGGTTGGTAGCTCGTGAGGTCAAAGTTTGTCGGCAGGCAACACGCGAAAACTGCGCCAGCCAGGAAACGCAATAAGGACGATCAGCTGCTCCTGAAGCCCCTGTCCAGCAAACATGAACTTGGTCGGCAGCGCTCATTGCTAAACATACCTAAGTGCCAGTGTGTTTACTCGAATATTACTTACTCCCACTAATTACAAACTCTGAGGAATCTCAAAATAAGATAGTTCGTAGCTCATACGAACATTTACACCTTATTTTGCGGTTTATAAAACTTGAGTTCCTTGCAAAATTTGAAAGCAAAGTAGTGCTTTGCAGCTAAAATATACTCTCACTACATTTCAGCACCCGGAAAGCAAAATTTTGCTTTTATGGCTTTATGCTTCGTTGATGTCAAGGTCATTAGAGACGGGATAGGACTGGGCACAAGAAACGGGGAGGAAGTCGGCCATGGCCTCTTAGGCTGGTCGTCCACTGGCACCGAATTCGTCCGAATATGGCCGAATGTGACCAGCTAATCCCGAGACAGGAAAAGGCATTGTCACGCGTCCACTGGATACGACCTGCTCGGCCGAATACAGCCGAATACGGCCGAGTGACGGATCGATCCCATTGAAATGAGATTAGTCGGACGTATTCGGCTGAATGGCAAACACATGTTGCGCTCCTCATAGTCAAGTTTTCATTTTTTATCATATATTTGATCTTAATTTACATTTTTTCAAACTCTATCACATACTGTGGTGGTACGCAGTCACTATGTATATATTGTAATAAAAATATCTACCCAAAGGACAATTATTGCTAGTGCGTCTACGGACTTATACTAATTATTTTATTAAACAATTTTATAGTAAAGACTATTACATGAATTTCGTACTGGAATATTCTCAGACGATTATGAGATATCTCTCTTGTCGGAGCCGCATTTAGGCATAGGCAGTACAGGCTACAGCGTAATAGCCCACACCACAAAAACAAAATTTGCTTGTATCTTAAAATTCTTCTTTTTGTGTATTGTTTTTTTTCTTGTATGTTCATTTATTTTTAAAACTGAAATATTGAATTTTGCGAAATTGACAACATGGACATAACTCTCAACTTCGCATTCTTTATCTTCTATAATTGTTCAGAAAAAATTGTATTGAATATCTTAACGATTTTCAGTTGTTTTCTTTTTATCTCAACAATTCTATATTCTTCAAGGTACGATATAGCAAAATATTCTAGAGTTAAATAATAAATTTCATATGTTTATTTTAGAATTTTGGTTGAAAGAAAATAACTATAAAATGCGAGATTGAATTTCAAAATATTTGCGGGTCGGGGCGCACATCACAGGGTCTGCACATCCTAAATACGACCCTTACTCTTGTAATATTTAGCGACGGCAAGGTAAAGTCTGTTTGGACGAAATGTACTATACATTTTATAAAAACACCCCGTTCACCTTAAGGAACAATGACGGATAGGCAATGTGTGTCGGCAATGTGTGTCTGCAGTGGACGAGGTAATTCGGACGAACTGGTCGGCCATCAAATCGGGGTTACTCGGACGAATGCGGGTCGGACGAAATTCGGTTCCAGTGGCGACCGGCCTTTTCTAGGAAGCATCCCGGCATTCACCTTGAGACCGAGGGTGGTGGTGTAACGGCTAGCGTTCTGGCCTCGCATTCGGGAGGACGGCGGTTCGAATCCCCGTCCAGGCATCCAGATTTGGGTTTTCCATGGTTTCCCAAATCACTCCAGGCAAATACCGGAATGCTTCCTATAAAAGGCCATGGCCAAATTCCTTCCCATTCCTTGCCCCCCCATCCTTTTCCGTCTCTAAAGACCTCGCTGTTAGAGAGACGTTAAGCAGATAAAAAAGAAAATTCACTTTGAGTGATTCGGGAAACCATGGAAAATCCAAATCTTGATGGCTGGACGAGGATTCGAACCGACTTGCTCCCGAATGCGAGGCCAGAGAGTTACCGCCCACCCACCACGCTCGGTGGGAGAAAGGAAGAGTACAGCAACCCATTTTGGAATTTACGACACCATAACAAGACTTGTGAATATAATAAAATTTGTTGCAGAAATTAGGGACATGAGAATACACAAATGATTAAAATTATAGAACTTAGAATTATAGAATTATGCACTTTGACAGTAAGAATTCAGTACGGTGTGTAGAAGCCACGTGCTTCAATCATAGCCTGCAGCAAAACGGGCCTGGATATGCTGCTGGGAAGCACAGTGGGACTCGTTTGTGAGCGCGTCCACAAACAACCGTCAGTGGTTTCAGGAGGACCAGAACGAACAAGTTGGCGACCCCATATCCCAGGCATATTCGCCGTACTCAAAACCAGCTATTACTGTTTTCATTTTTTTTCCTAATGGAACTTTTCTTCATCTCGAAATATTAGTTGCAGCTTTTTTATTTGTTTTCACATGCCGTTTATAATGAAGCACGAAATGTTAACAATCTGTTTAAACCAAAACCTATTTATTCATCATAAATCTTATCAACATAAAACTTTTACAACAGTCCACACTTTGACAGAAATTTATAGTATTTAACCTCATGCAATAAATTGATTCAGATTCACGATTTAACTACTCTATTATGTAGTCCCGAAATAATTTAAGATCCATTTTAGACCTTGATACCTTGCTCAAAACAGACAATTTCAGAAAATTTCATGTTTAAACGTTAGGTACTATTCACTGCTCTTATATTGTTGTGCTTGGATGCTTAGTAACAGATTTACAGTATTTTGGAAAATTTATCGTTAATGTATTTGCGTTGATCTAGACCGCTCTGAAACCATGTAAGGTTTATTGATGTGATGTTAATATGTGGCTTTACGTCCAAAATACTTCTTGCGGATTTGTTTAGCTATGTAGATTCACTGAACACACCTTACGTTTCGGTCTAACTTTTTCTCTTTATTCAGAGTGATTCTGCCATGGCAAAATCACTCAAGGGACCAAGATATCTAAGCTAAGATTCCGGGACACCATGTTTCTCTCACATAACGTTCAGGCGAATAATTTATTCAACACAACACATTTCAAGAGATTCCTCTGCTATCGTTAACAGATGAAATAGTGAATTGTGCGGTATACCATGACACCTACTATGATCTCCTCACCTGATTAAGATGGCAGAGGTAGCTGTTGAAACTGTGTCTGTTGTTCCTGGCTGAACTCCCGTCAATATTATGCAAAAGCAATACAAGGGGAAAGACTCAATAGTCAAACCAGATGTTGTGCTTGCCGGCCTCGGTAGAGTGCTAGCTCCGCGTGCCGAAGACCGCCGGTTCGAATCCGGCCGCGGGCATGGATGTTTAAGTGTTATGTGTATGTCCTGTCCGTCCTGTGGCGTCCATACATTGGAAAGATACAATATATATACTGGATGACGACTTATACACTGAAAGCTATAATAATTACATAAAGCTGGCTGTATGGCCTCCGTTGCCAAATACCATTTTAAAAAAAAAATGTTGTGCTTGCTATTCTTGTCTTGCATTTTCAAAGCTAACACAATAATCTTCATACAAGAGAAATGCCAGAACCTCAAAGAGATATTTGAAGATTTTGTGATACGATGAGCTAACATAGGTGTTGTAATAGTCATTCTGACTCATTATATTGTTTTAATATTAATTATGGACAAGGTGCAACGGTGCTAAGTATGTTAATGCGTTGGTAATATTTTGATATTAAAGCAATGAAAAGTATTTTTAAGAACGAGGGCATCCGTAGGTATAGAAATTTTTAGGTGTGTGTGAATTGAACACAATTATGCCATCTTTCATTTGTAATGCTGGGACGGACAAAGGTGTGGTTCGACAGGATGCAGGACAATATAAAGACGTACCGCATTAGAGGCCGCACAGCAGGTGTTTTTTTTGGTGTGAAAAAAGGTGACGGCCAAATTGAAATCGAACACGTAGTTAAATGTCTCAGAGAGATTACTAAAGCAACGCTTTCGTGTTACGTGGCAAGGACACTGGATTGATATTTTGTGGCGAGAGTGAGCCAAGATTTTAAGAATACCAGCCATTTCCAACTCTCGAAAAAGTATTCATTGAAATAAATCGAGCTACGGAAATGTTAGAACCAATAGAAACTTGTGGAAAATATGGGAGGAGTAGAGATACTTACTCCAATAAGTAAGGTACAGAAAATGGCTAGTTATTAAATTTGTCATTTTTTTCTGTTTCAACCAATCCATCGCTAGCAGAGCGAGGGGAGAGAATAATCGGCAGTGATTCTTGGGGGAGATGACCAAGACGTCACTAGTGGCCGATATTGAGGGCTCAGGACTTCGCACTAAGATTGGCAGCTGAACGGAGGCTTGTTGGCAGCCACGCGATTGAATGTGGAAATGTTTTTAGTTTTTCAGCTGATAGACGTTTATGGGGAACTATTACAGTGTGTCTAACTTAGTTCTACGTTCTGATATGTTATTGCGATATGACAGTGGCTTTGAAGATCACACAATCAACAGTCAACGAAATAGTAGATATAACACATTATTCTGATTGCAATGTCTTTTACTTTTATATAACTCGAGATATCCTCTTGGGGAAATCTGCGAGATAAGTTTTTTTCAGTCATCTGTAATTTTAAAAATTGAGGTAGCTCACAAATTAAAGTGATTTGTTTAAGTGAGACGGGTATATGATTTTTACAGCTTTTCAGATGTTCAGATGCGTCTTATTGTAGAGAACTCAGTTAAATTTGGATAAAACATGTTGGTCTTGTTTTTTATATAAATTTATGACATATGTAAATGTGAGAATTTTTTAGTTAAGAAATAAGTAGTCTTTGTGTTTGGGTTTTCTTTTATTGTTAATTCCTGGTGTGCATACGATGCATCATGTATGAAAGTATTTTATTTTCACCATTACGTTTTTCTTACAGGAATAAATTTTAATTTGTGCAAACTTAATTACGAGTATTTGCATCATCGTAAAACGCAAAGTATGTCATTATCAATAGTCAAAACAATTTATAGTATTTCCCATTTAAACGATAGCATCACCTTTATATCACATCAGATACAGTTAGGTCCTGATATTTAGCAGAAGAGGTTTTTTTTTTTTATGATGCATTTATAACCGATGACTATCAAACACGTCAGCAATGTGTATGTTTGGTATGTTCGTGAACTGGGACCACATTAAGCCTTCGTTTGATGCTGAACCATATATTTTTTAACGCTTTTCTTGCCTCGTGGCTGTAGGGCTGACCTCTCATTGTGAATCGCGATGCTCAGACTTCATTCCTCAGCAGTAGTAATGTCTCCCAAGTCTCTTCATAAAATGCGAATAGCTTTCTGCAAAACGTTAATCTGTTCACTGAGGCTATTGATGAAAGTAGATAGGAGTTAAGTAAATTTTAATGGATAAGGCGTTGGCATAGAGGATTTAGTTTGCGGTCTGGCCATCCCGCAGTTTGAATTGGAAGTTGTGAAACTCGGAACAGCCGTTTGGCACCGTTAAAGGCCTCTTCAGCAGTACTATATTAATCTTTTCAGTCTTCAGTAAATCACCAAATTATCGTTTACTTAAGAAATTCTGTAGCTTTATAGTTAAGCTTCGTCCATCAGCGATAAAAACGTACAGAAACGCTTTTTGTTTCTAAGACTTACAACCTGTCTACTTCCTCTTGGTTTAAGGTAGAATTGTGACACAGGAATGGTCGATTGAAAGAAAAATTAAAGAGAAAAGAAAAGGAGTGTACACTTCTCGACTTCTACATGTTAACTCATACAACTGTCAATGGATCGAAACAGCAAATTGCGCCTATAGATCTCCAACGAATAAATTTTCTTTCTAAGGATGAGATAGAATCAACGTGTTAGTGTACGATTTTTAAAAGTTGGAAAAATGAAGAATAAAACAGCTGGTATAATATTTCTGAAGTTTATAGGTTATAAAAAAAAAAAAAAAAAAATTGAGATTAGGTCGTTGGATTGCACCACCAATAGGAAGATGCAGAAAAAACTCGAAAACTGCAAAATAATCCACGAAATTCTATTTCACAATAATACCAGTACTGAATTCAGGTGATGTAAATAATTATTACAAAAATTAAGATATAAAATTAGTAAAAAATCACGATATGTTGAGAAGGGTTTCTGTTAAAAGCAATTGCTGACTAAAGTGGATACTGCCCCGATCTGTTGAGAGTTGCATCAGAAGTACTTGTAATGCAGTTTTAAAACTTTTTTTCCGTACTTAAAGACAACTCTAATAAAGTGACGAAAGTAAGATGTATAAACATGTGCCTGGGAACATATTAATCTTTGAACTACTATTTCTTGCTTCACTGTACCTATGTTGGGTGTTTTCTACGTGCGGATATCATACCAGCCAAATATTTTCCAATACTGGAAAGTTTTCAAAACAGTAATGAAATAATAATTACGTATTAAAACCGCTCCCACCGCGTGTCCCGGAGTTCGCCTTGGTAGCACATTAACAGATTCAACCACACTATTGGAAGCGCAACTTGATTGCTATATGTGTTTAGCATGGAGTCTCAAACAATTACGCAATTTTTCAATTGGTTATTGGTAAAGAGCATTTACAAATTGTTTACTTGCGTGGCTCATCTCATTTTAAACGCATACCCAGAATTTTTAATTGCATAATGCATACTAAACTTTATCACTCACGTGTTAGTGCAGTCTTTTCCCACACGGTACTGTATCACGGTGTGACTGATAATCATCTTCACGTTACTTTTAAGTGCGGCAGAGTCTCACAGCCAAAAGGCAACTATCCGAACTAAACTTTTGAGTAGCTATGACGGGAAAAGTATCAAAAAATTCGAATCACTAATTTCTGGACCGCTAAGCCGAATAACTATTCAACGAAAGAGGACCAAGCCTCTGTGCTAAATGTAAGAGCTGTTCTATCCAAAGCGAGGTGATAAACTTCTGTATAGTCGTACAAAGCCAACGACACTATGAGATGCTTCCATAAAATTTTTGGGATTGTTGCATTGATACCAGTAATAAGTTCGTTTTCAACACCCTGCCTTAAGACATGGTGTGAAATGAGGAGGAGGTAATCAAATTCTATTCATTCTTAAAACTCGAAAAGCATTCAGAACGATCACATTGACAAGATCGTATTACACAATTCATTACGCGCTTCGGAGAGGTAGCGAGTTTAAACAGAAGAGTACGAACTGTTAAATAGGGTTGAGAACGATGCGAATCTCTTCGAAAAGCTTTAGTAACTTCAGCCATATAGCGGGCATCTGATGATGAAGGATGTGTATTTTATCCGTCCCGCCTATATGTAATATTCGAAGGTATTCCGCAGAAAAAGCTTACCAGGAAAAGCAGAACAGATTGGAAACTAATCCCCGAGATAATTGTAGAACGATTACGCGAGACTGAATGCGCGGTTGTGCGGTAATCTCGATTCCATTTCGCCTGTGAATCAGTCTCGTGTTCTCCGTCGAGCTCGCCATATCCACCTCTTCTTTTCAGGCTCTCGTAAAACCACGTTAATCTGAAAATTTATTATTTCGAACAGACCGGCAACCAATTAGTTCGGATTAGCGAAACTCTCAATAAATTTCTCAAAATGACAACGCACTCTGAATCGCCGACTAAAAAACGGATCTGTCGTTTTATTGGTTCCGATAACAGTGGAACGAGTAAGGCGGTGCCCCGTTTTTATTCGTTCCCGTCGTTGATGGACTGGAGTCGGCTGGTAATGTAGTTGCGAATCGACGCAGAGCGCAATAAAGCAGGCCGGAAATCACTCGGCAGTGCCTCCGCAAACTGTTGCTCATGGGGAATGTGTCAGCGCAAATCCTGAAGCGCCGTTCCGTGCTGTGGGACAGACTTACTGTTCATCTACTCTTAACGGAGACAAACAGCCGGCGATACATACCAACTGCTGCATTGACGCAGTTCCTACGGTCAGGGAGGGTCCATAAACTACGTGGCTCTATTTTGGCCTCTATTGAACCACCCTCTCTTCCCGCAGTGTGACGTGACTTTTGCCTAGACACACTGACACTCTCTTCCCGCCTCCCCCCCTTTTTAATCCTCTTTTGTGGCACGTAGCTTTTTCTCTACTAATACCAGAAGACATTTTGCACTGTTTTCTCTTGACAGACGATCATTAAAATTATTTCGCATATGTTGAAAGCAACTGATATTTGTGTTATGTACTTTTGTATCATTATAAATAATCTGAATGGAAATTATTAATTATTGGAATAACCTCATTCTCAGCTACATTCAAGGATCCTTTTTTTCTAGAGGTGTAACTAAAAACATTCTCCTTATTTCGGTCGTTACTGTTCATTAATTGATAAGATAGAACAAACTATACCTGTTCGTTAAAAAAAAAATGTGTTGAAATTCTGTCACTTGTCATTCTACTTATCAGGTAACGATTCTATGATCTGCTCAAAAGATTTCTATAATTCATTGGATAGTGAAAACTCGTTGCAAAAACATTTTCGATAAGCCTCGTAAGTTTGTTTTACAGCGCCACTTCACACCACACTTTGAACTTCAAATTTTATTAGCGAGCAGTGTGGTCACACGCGGGAGATCCTAATAAGAATTTTGTTTCTAACTATCCAAACAATACGAACTGCCATTGCCTTGGAAGATATCGGGTGACATCTGTAAGCGAATTTGAGTCTAATGTTTTTCGAATCATAATGCGTCGTCGCGTGTTGGTTAGTTCAAATGCGCCGGCCGCGTACAACCCAACGCTATAACTTCAAGGCACACGCATTCGCAGGACTGTTAGTATATAGGAGATCTAAATTACATATAGAGATAATTAAATGACAGAAATAAATAACCACACGCTGTTGCGTGGTGTTTTATACTTTATTTTAACTGTGAAAAATAATATCAATTATTGAAAAGCTACGTGGCTTGACTCGGGCATCCTCCCACTTCCCCACGTTGCCAAGCGCAGCTTTCTACCCAACAACTCACCTCACCCTAGACCAAGATGCTACACCATGAAGGAATTCTTCAGAGCGTTTGTAATTCACGCAGATTACCTTTTAATGATAAGAGCTTCTGAGTCTTTTTGATACCTTACTGAACAATATGTTAGCCGGTATCCAAAATATTTTCTAAACGCAGATAATTCTAAGCGACCTGAGTTGGTACATTCGCCTCCCTTGAACGTTTTCTAGAGTGATTCCTGAAATTCTTAGCCCTGAATTTCTTAAACTATACCGTTGATTTGATGACGGTACTATTTCCACTAACTATGAGTGCCTTGGTACGAAGATTCATTTCGATTGTCTTCTGAAACGGTTTTTCTTTTCGTTTTAAGCGTGTGGGGAAATGTAATGTTTTACAAGAAAGTAACAACAATTGGGAAATAAAATCTTTCTGAAGAGGTTCTTGCTCATTTAGATTAAACTTTTGTAATAGAAATCAAAATTTTTGTTTTATTTTCTAAGATTATGACAACATTTGAGAACTAGGAAATAATCGTCGTAGAGAAAAAAAAACCGGCCTTAAGTGAGGAAAACGCCGAACATTGAAGAGGATTGTATCAAAAGAATAAAACATCTGCAGCAAACACACCTACATATGTTCCATCCTGAGTGCGAGTACATATTGAAGAGTTATACAGGGTGTTACAAAAAGGTACGGCCAAACTTTCAGGAAACATTCCTCACACACAAACAAAGAAAATATGTTATGTGGACATGTGTCCGGAAACGCTTACTTTCCATGTTAGAGCAAATTTTAGTTTCGTTAGTATGTACTGTACTTCCTCGATTCACCTCCAGTTGGCCCAATTGCAGGAAGGTAGAGACTCTTCGCGCTCCTATTGTGGACGGCTGTGATACAATACGCCATTCTCCAGGGCTGCATCAGCGCATCAGGGATTCCATGCGACGGAGGGTGGATGCATGTATCCTCGCTAACGGAGGACATTTTGAACATTTCCTGTAACAAAGTGTTTGAAGTCACGCTGGTACGTTCTGTTGCTGTGTGTTTCCATTCCATGTTTAATGTGATTTGAAGAGAAGTAATAAAATGAGCTCTAACATGGAAAGTAAGCGTTTCCGGACACATGTCCACATAACATATTTTCTTTGTTTGTGTGTGAGGAATGTTTCCTGAAAGTTTGGCCGTACCTTTTTGTAACACCCTATATATTCGGCCACCATCAGAGTTTACACGGCAGTTTCTAAACCTCTACTTCGGGAAGCTTACTTCATAGCGAACAAAACTCAATGCAGGGAGCACGTAAGATGGCACTTCGACGATTTCAGGAAATTAAGATTTTCTCATGGCGTACATCTAGGTAAGTGATAAATATCTTAAGCTGTAACAAATGATAATATTATATATTAAAATAACACGCAATTGGGTTGTAACTTGAGGTAAAAAGTTTTAGTGGACTCTCGACGTTACGACTATCATTTTTCATAAATCCGACCATTGTCTCAATGTAGGGCACCGGATTTGATACTTGGTAAATGTGTTTCCATTCTGCCACAACTATCGCTGTGCTCTACAAACTCTTATTTAAAAAATAATTCTGTCGAATAGTGAGCAATTCAACTGAAATTCTGTAGTAATGAAACCCACTGGTAGTTACTGACGCTACGATTACTTTAGTATTATTAGTTAATGCTTCTATTGAGAACTTGTTAGAAGCATGGTCAATCAAATATTAATCGCATCAATTTATTGAATTTAATTTTTATAAGCTAATCGTGGTTCTTAGATGTGGTTACGAATACTCACTCGCCTAAGTGTGGGTGTAGTTTACATAGTTATAGCATTAAACATGAAAGAACGGCCTGGTAGCACACTGATTATGGTGTCTGAACGGAGATCGAAAGGTCTCCGGTTCGAATCCCTGTCTGGACGTAGAATTTCATAAGCCCTTAACTCGACCTACTGCTCTGACACAGCTTGCTATGTAATGTGAAGTACGCCACTCTTTACTATAGCTTCCCTTCAAGGCTAAAAATCCTAATAATAATACGGACGTGTGGATATCCAAAACAAATTCAAAACAAACGATGGCTTGAGGCGGTCCTAGCTGGCCCAAACGAATATGCATATATTAAGACAGTTGTAAGAGGTCGTTTTGAAGACCATTACTATTTGGGGAATTATAGGAATATTCAGTCGTCGAGCTACTGGCAATCGGCGATCATTGACAATGCTGAGCGCCGTTGAGCATTGACCAGACAGGAATCTGCACGCTTGCAGTCAGCACCTTAGAGTGCAGTCCCCTTCGTAATTGTAGGTCAGCCGAGACGGCTTGGGAAGTACAAGCGATGAAGTAGTGTCTTTACTGTCGGGCAGTCGACGAGAGTAGTCGAGCATACTTTGATGGCCACCTGTTAGGAGCCTGCCACCCTCCCATGCATCTCGTATCCGGGCGACCATCTGCCTAACTATTAACTCTTACAGTTCAGGGCTTAGATAAGTTGGTGATAGTTGGAATCCACTTTGCGGCACGCTATAAACTGTACTACTCCGTGTTAGAAGTCAATAAACTGTTCAATTGCAAGTGTTGCATTCTTCATGTAGTAAGAACTTATATCAATTTCTAAACTACGGTCTGTGGCCGTCAAACCACAGTGGTGTCAAACATTAGCCCAAACAACCCAACGGTAAGATTCTAGTGGTGCTGCCAGAAGAACAGAAGAGACGCTTCAAGCAGAACTGTAATTCCCTAAGGTTAGTTCGTCAGCACACCTATCCACTAGCCTTGGCCAATCAGCCCCTGACAAAGTGGCGTCATCGTGGGATTTCGGCGTAGTACCGATGTTTAGGAACATCAGTGTGGACAGAGTCTGACGAATTAGCAAGAAGTAAGCGATCACCGTCTGAAGAAGAAGGGGGGTGGCAGGAAGACAGGTGGCTGGGTCAACACATGGCTTGGAAGATGAACGCGGGAGGCGCGGTGTCAGCACGCGGCTGGAGACATCGGACGGCGGGTTCAACGCACGAGCGACGGCGGAGCCCAGCGCGGAATCAACACGCGGAACGGATCGCGGCGTCGCGTGGCTACACGTTGCTGCAGGAGCCATGGGACGACTTCAGACGTCGACAGCGACGGTGGCGGTGGCGGCGACGACGGCGACGAGAACAAGACATTAGGGGTGAGTGGACCTCAATTTTTATTGTAACTATGGCAGCGACTAAATCTTCAACAGTTATCAGACATTGAACGCGAGGATCTTGGATTTGGAGACGCGGGTGAGCGGAGTTATAATGATGAGTTAAGCGGGGTTGCTTTTTGCTTGTAAAGGCACGTTTTCTGCCAGATATATCTTTAAGTGAGACAAAAATATTTTCAGAGGCCATAGCAGCGGCGGTGTTTATGAATAGATCGAAACGAGTTCTCAAGGTAAGTTTAAATTAAGTCTAGAAGGCAGATATTAATGTTAGGAAACATCCAGATACTACAGAGCGGAGTAGGAAATTTCAAAAGAGATTGCTAGGCAAATACTGGTCAAATTAGTAATGGATGAATTTAAGAATTATGAGAATGACTATTACCGGGGAAAAGTGAAACCGGTTGGGCGTCGTGTCAGTGTAAGCGTGGTAGGAAAGCCAATATGTTAAAGTGAAGCGGAATATTTTGCGGTAAAAGGCGGCAAGGGACCGACCGATCCAGACCCGATATATAAATGTGTAGCGAGTTGCGTCATTTTGGGGGCCAACATTTCTGATAACTCACAGGTACAGCCCAAGAAGTTAACCTGTTGAGGATGTAGGCGCTCCATTCCACCCATTTGCATTTAAGTAATGCCGGTAACTTGAAGCCGGGACAAGCAGAATGGGGTGGGTTGTTAGGACTAAAGGCCTGGATTAATGATAAATATTGGGGAAAAGAGAGAGTGATTTCTCTTAGTGGGTTCTGGTGCGCAATTCTTCATTGTTGTAAAGTTGTTTGCAGAGTGGAAAAATTACCAGTCTAGGCCGGGAAATATTAAAGTGTTAGGGGTATCTACTGCTGGTGTAGTATAAGCTCCTTGGTGTTCAAAGCTACCGTTCAGGCGGTTCCTTATTTGAACAGAGCTTACAGTAGGATAAAGGATTAAATTTTTGTACAGAAATATGGTGCAGTCATAGACGTGCGAAACGTACAGTTGTTAATAGGACCACGCGAGTGGACACTTTCGGCTGACGTTCTAAGACTTCTCACGTGTTCAGGTTGAGGAGCAGACGTGTTCCCACCGCTATACGAATACCCATAAGTCAATCGTACGTGCTAACATTGCATAGTATATTCTAAAATCATTCGTGAGATCATCCAAATACCTCTAACGAGAATTTTTGCAGAAGATTTATTTGTGTTAAGTGATACGCGCAATGACGCGGGACGGTTAGACGCAAGTAGAGTGTATAAAAAACAGAAGTATTTGTCATAGCGAATGAAAACATAATACATGGGATGGTTGGACTAAAAAGAGTAAATGTATAACGACGTATCTGCCACATCAAATTTAACATTTATCGCGATGCACGGAATGGTTGAATTCGAAAAGAATGGAAAAAAAAAACGTACTTGCCATATGAAATTAGTAAACGGTGTGTAATCGAACGCGAGTCTGAAAATATGCACGGATAAAATCCTAAAGTACAGTAACTAGAACGGAATCAGCGTTCATAATTTTGAAGAATAAGAATAATTTGAAATTATTACGAACATTGTACAACTCTGGTGTTTCAGTTAGGGAAAATATAGCCTCAGTGGCTTGTCTTTCATGTGTCCACAGTAATAATACGTACTCACTTAATGTAAGGAGTCAAACTGTGTGCCACATGTTGGAAATGTTTGGAGCACCAAGTATATTAAAAAATGGGTAATGTTAAAAAAAAATCCGGACAGCGTTGGAAATTGGCGAACTCTGATTGTCTGGGCAACATCAAGGTGTACACTCGTCAATCGAGTTAAAAAGGCAAAATACGAGTGCAGTCTTTGAGAAAAGGAGTCATGAACCTTTTCTTGTGACACAATACGTACTCAAAAGCCTACCGTCATCTCCATACGTTTATGGAAACAAACTTACATTCATCCCATACCAACAGATCCAAGTTACAGACATAACCATTATGTGAACCTCATTAGTCATAAATGCAATCGGTTTACAAACCTAATCATTTTGTCAAACCTACATCCATGTTGTATGTCTTTTAAAATCTGTACATTCAAAAATAGTTTGGTGAATCAGTTCATATTCGATGTGTAATCGCAGATAAGATTGTAGTATTGGGAAGTCATCACTGGAGTTTGGTTAGTTAAGAATTAGAAAATTGAGAACTAGATATAACGAACAGAAAGAAAATGAAATATCAATCTGAGAGAGACTGGTGAGTTAGGAGCCAGTAATACGATGTGCAATTCCAAATTAATAATTCATCGGAAGCGGAGAACGTAATCTATAACAAGATATCGGTAAATCAAACAATACTTATCTAACATAACAACAACAAAAAAGGGTTTCTGAAGCAAAAACACTCTTTGTTTGGTTTTAAGTCGATAAGCTTTCGTAAATAACATTTCTTGAAGTATGTCACTGAATAGAAAAGCTAATCACTTTCTATATAAAAACTACGTACGTGTGCTAACTCCACAAATAATTCTTAGAGCACGTTTACCTCATTTAAATATCTTTTGTACTTGTGAGCAGAATGAGATGCCATAAGTGAAAATATGTAAAATATACCAACTTCTTGTCTCTATATCAACTGTTATTTTCAGTGTAAATGTTGCAGAATTAAGTTTTGACTATTGGTAATTGTTGTATGAGAGATATAAGAGCGCGTAAGAGTAACATAACTGTAACATAAATAAATCAATCAGCTGGGAAAAATGTCTATAAATAGGAGATGTTAGGAAGTACGGAACTATACGCAAATTATAAAGGGAAATATTTAAAGGAAAATATCAAGAGTTGTGTGACTACTAGCAATTTTATATTTAATCGGGGTGATAAGACGCACAGAGCGTAATCACAGCGTCACTAATGTAGCAAGTAAGTCTGATTAGTTGTTAGACAATAAGCAGATTGCACTACTTAGGAGAATCCATCTATTTGTTCAGACATTAAATTGTAGTATTTACCTTGCATGAACAACCGATGTTTGAAAATTTGTTGCTAACTATTGGAAATTATTTGTACATTATCAACTTTTGCAGTGATAAATAGTGTCAATAGACTTTTGAAAGGTAGTTCACCAATCTAAGGGAAAAATCGTGTAAATTCTGTATTATCAATAGCAGTTGCATGACATTAGTAACGGACAGACTCACGAAAATGGTAACCAATATTTTTCAAGCTTTACTCGTGAATCAAGAAATTGCTGTTTCCAGTTAAAGAAATTATTATACGCAACAATCGAGAAGAGGGTAAACTCAGTAAATCAGAACTTGTATGGAATTCAAACGTCAAAAGAAGGAAAATACATAACTCACAATATAATCTCCGCAGCCCAGCAACGGCTTAAACCGTTAATATATTCATTCATATCATATGCGAGAAAGTATATGTGCTTATGAATTGTATACAGAGACATGGATATTAATTCAACCATAAAATTAAATAATTCGCTGTCGTAGATCCCCTATTGAGGCCACCTATCTCCTTTGTCAAAATTATGTATAGTTTAGTTTTAAGGCAAGGTTCTGTCGGAAGTATAATTTTGCAGATAGCCGTTACGGCGACCGGCCAGACCACGGCCAGTGACGCGCAGCGTAACCTGATATGCCGAGTCGACTGGTACAACGCAGCAAGATTGGTGCAATGCTTCGAACACATAAGTATCGCAAACAGAACTGTTAATAATTTTAGTGTAGAACCAATTTAGTAATAAGAACGGGAATCAATCAGTTTGTCACTAAAATATATCAGCAGTATATGACAAATAGTAATTTACATGTAATGTATTTCTTTAGCACAAAACATATTTCTGTTCATGGGACTTAGAACTACCATACAATCACAGACTAAGCAGTTTGAGAATGGAGTTATCTTTACTAAGAAGTGTATATTATCGTAGCCGATTCATTATAAAATTATGATTTCCCGAAATGAAAAAAGAAGAAATACCAAATTAGTAAATCATGACAATTTCGACACTTGTAACGTATTGTCAACATAAATTCACTTCTTGATGATTAGCTAATGCATTTAGTAATAAAACAAATGAGATTCAAGCCTCAATATAAGGTTGGAGCAATAGTGACTAGTAAAAATAATTAACTGATGATTTACAAAGTCCTAGAGTATATTTATTGTACTACTACTAATTATAAGCAGGTGGATGAGAGAACCATATGTTAATTCAATGTTCACACGAGACCTATCTAAATTTTATATACTATTCACGTAAGTGTTGTCTGGTAGTCTAAAATCTTTAAAATTGTTAACGTAATCATAGACTCATCTAATTCAGGGTAGAGCAATATGTTAATTGTGGATTACTTTGAATCATACTACTCAGTAGGAATCAAAGGTCTTAAGTGTTAAATTAAACGTAGTAATTTAAGCAACTGTAAAAATTTGCGGTAATCACTTGTTCTTTTCATCTACTTCTCTAACAATCATGTTTTACAGAAACTTTGCTGAACACTTGTCAAGATAAATAGTAAGCATATATGTACGAGAATCCATAATAATTAACTTATTACTTTGTTGTATCCCACCATAGTGACAATTACCTGTCTTACGATTTATGCAAGACTTCATACTAGAAACATATTTCTTTCAAATTTAAGGCACCCTGAAGAATGCGATAATGTGTAAAATAGTAAACAAAGATTTTATCGATCATTCCTAAGCTGAATAATTAATTTAATCTATCAGAAGCAGCATATCATAGTTCATAATTAGAATACCTTGGAAAGCAGAACAAAATATTTGCAAACTGAGCAAGATGTGATTAAATTCAAGTATCGAATCATTACGACGATCTTAGTTTAAGTATGACTTATTGTAATTAGTTTGTACCGGAAAAAATAAGGCAGACAAAACACTGTTAATATCACCATACCAAACGTTACGCAGATAGTAGTAGCTATGCAGAACTCAAATTAAATGGCACATGTTGAAAATGACCACCTCATCTACTCCATAAATTATATTTTTTTAATGTCCTTTTGATTACTGTTTTATTGTTCCTATGTTATAAAATTCTAATTGACTTTGTTTATCTTCAGGCTTGGCCGACTACCTACAACAGAATTGAAAAATAAATATTTAAAATTGTTGCCAATATTTTTGTGAGCTTCAAAGTGGAAATCCAACTATGTCGCATATTGTACTTTCCGGCATTGTGGAAAATGCCTTGTTCTAATGGGGGAGGAGTGTAAGAGGTCGTTTTGAAGACCATTACTATTTGGGGAATTATAGGAATATTCAGTCGTCGAGCTACTGGCAATCGGCGATCATTGACAATGCTGAGCGCCGTTGAGCATTGACCAGACAGGAATCTGCACGCTTGCAGTCAGCACCTTAGAGTGCAGTCCCCTTCGTAATTGTAGGTCAGCCGAGACGGCTTGGGAAGTACAAGCGATGAAGTAGTGTCTTTACTGTCGGGCAGTCGACGAGAGTAGTCGAGCATACTTTGATAGCCACCTGTTAGGAGCCTGCCACCCTCCCATGCATCTCGTATCCGGGCGACCATCTGCCTAACTATTAACTCTTACAGTTCGCGGCTTAGATAAGTTGGCGATAGTTGGAATCCACTTTGCGGCACGCTATAAACTGTACTACTCCGTGTTAGAAGTCAATAAACTGTTCAATTGCAAGTGTTGCATTCTTCATGTAGTAAGAACTTATATCAATTTCTAAACTACGGTCTGTGGCCGTCAAACCACAGTGGTGTCAAACATTAGCCCAAACAACCCAACGGTAAGATTCTAGTGGTGCTGCCAGAAGAACAGAAGAGACGCTTCAAGCAGAACTGTAATTCCCTAAGGTTAGTTCGTCAGCACACCTATCCACAC
The DNA here is from genome assembly GCA_031002005.1 of Vandiemenella viatica. NCBI lineage: Eukaryota > Metazoa > Arthropoda > Insecta > Orthoptera > Morabidae > Vandiemenella > Vandiemenella viatica. The sequence goes on from CM061920.1 coordinate 133,111,937, forward strand.
ACACGCCCACTAGCCTTGGCCAATCAGCCCCTGACAACAGAAAGGTTTGTGTCGTTGTTTCACTTAACTACGCTTTCATTCAACGATCGAAAGTCAACGTTAACAAAGCAATACGATGTTAGAGTACAAATTGCTTGTTTGTATCCGATCATCGATTCAGATGTTACATGCCCTTAGGATGTTAAAACAGATTGAATATATTAATAATTTTATTACAAAAACAATAAAGTCGGTATCTATCCTTCGTTTGGCCTCTCATATAAGTACAAAGACAGTAAATAGTAATAGAACAATGTTTCAACTAAGCGATTAGGAATCTATTTGACTTTTTCGGGTAACCTGAATTTTTTTTTACAATTTTTAGCATGCCAGTTGATATCAAAATTTTGTGATCAATTACAAGATGCGCAAGAATATTTTGTTTTTAGCTCCAGATTATGGGGCACTCTGGCCAAATTTTGCTGTGTCTGCTACAGTTTTGAAATCATTTACCCCAATAATTTAACCCACGATATCTTTCCTTATTTACCTAGCTCATGTCATGAACAAAAAAAGTAAGACACATTATAAGATTTTTAAAAACGAATAACAGTTCCAAGTTTCATGAAAAACGGCAAAAGAAATTATTTAATTCCTGAAACGCATTACAAACTTTCAAAAACCCCATAATACTTAGTCCGCGTCACCCACATGCGTGCCTCACTACAATCGGGCGCGTGACCTGTGCTCAGCTGTTTACAATCAATACAACCCAAGGTCTTAATACTAGCTTCATCTATACCACAAATACTGAACATACTACGGCTTGAAGAATCTTTCGATACACAAATCAATTACATACATTAATAAAATTATTCATAAACACATAGATTTAATTAAAGAAAGAAAAAATGAAAATGATTGGTGGCGTGTGATATCTAGGGACACGGTAACGAATAAAAGAATCGATTCTGTACTCATGAGTGTATCGGAAAGAAAAAGTATCGTACTCACTAAAGTATTGAAAAAAAGTCTCGATACCTTGAAGTATCGAAAGAAAAGTATCAATCATATGATATTTTTTAAGTCATTGACTGGGATTGAGAATTTTTTAATTATTATTTTAACGTTAAAGGCTTGCATCTGCACGTTAATTTCAAATTTAAACCCCTTTTTTAATTTTTGTAGCTGAATTGGCCTGTAATTTTATGATCATAAAATTAGCAACAATAAATCAAATTCCTTCTTGTAGTCCTAATATATGATAACATTTATTGTAAATTAAAACAACGTTAAATTTAATCGGACTCAATTCTTATTTTAGTTTCAAAACAAATCAACAGTAAATTGCATTACTCTTTAAACTGTGGAAATAAGTAGCTAAAATAAATTATATTCTAACACTTCGCACTCTTCCTCTGTTAAGTCACTTAAAAACATTAATTTATCCAAATTTTTCGGTGATAATTTGTTTCTTGTCTTTGACATTGTACTGTCTGCCTTTGAAAATAAATGTTTGGCAGGGTCTGACGTTGCTGAAACTGGCAGGTATTTTTGAGCTAACTTATGCAAGTAAGGGAATACTACTTTCAAATCTTCCCATTGCTTCAAAGGGTACGTCGACAACTATGTTGCCAAATAAAGGGTCAGTTCATCGTTTTCATTAGCTGAAGTAGACTGTAAAGAGAAGCCTGATGTTCGACTTTTGCTACTTTGTTTTATACGTCCTAAGGTCTTGTGATGATTCCAACAATCATACGCAGATATTGTGTCAATAGAATCACTATCTCGATCACTGGAGGAGTTGACAGTGTTGACTGCTGCTAACTCCTTTTAATAGCCTTTTTACCTTGACTCAAGCTGTGGCGTCATGGAATTAAATGTTTTTAATTTAGGATCTAGCAAGCAGCACATTGTGTTTAAATGATTACACTGTATTCATTGTATTCGAATCTGTTCTTATAGACACTTCATAATAACCAAGCAAGAAACAGTGTTGATAACCAAAGGTTATGTAACCTAACCCCTAAGTTTTCGAATCGAGAGTTCGAGACTCAATCCTTCATTTAAAAAAATAAAAACTATAGAAATGTCAAAACTAAGTTCTCATAACATTTCCAAGTTCTAATAACGACAATGCTATCATTATAAAAAGACAACACAAGTGTCGTCTTGAGATGTACCTATTCTTGACTTGGTGGCCATGCATCATACAGCTATGTCTGTTGAATTATATTTTCACTTTCAGTGGCTATGTAGTACTGCCAATAATTTTTCCGTCGTAAATTTGGTATCGATATCTGGCATTAAATACTGATATGAGTAAAAGTATCGACTACAAAAGTATCGGTATGAAAAGAAAAGTACTCGATACCAAGAAGTATCGAAACTTTTTCCGTGTCCCTAGGGATGTCATAGCGTTACGCGTCACTCTGTTCCTCTGACACGTCTTTCATGCTGATGTATGTCTATCGACGTGTTTAATTATTACAGTTTTTTTTAATATTGCTTCGAACCACCCATTTGTCCAATAAAACAATTTTGTTGATTTTGGTTTTTCCAGCGTAAATAAAAAATAAAAAAAAGATGTAAGGTCTTATAACGCTTGACTCTCCTGGAATGGTCTGCGTCCGATGACGAACCACCCAATTCTCGTGTCCTATTCCAATCACATGACTTCCATATATTTGTCAAAACCTGCGTCTTTTGTTATCAGATTCAAATTTAAAAGCACTTTTAACAAAGTAGCGAATCACGACTTTCTCAAAATGTGTCCCAGCGCGGGACCTCCTCTTTTTGTAAGATCTTCCATGAATTGTAGTTCTTACACATGTTTCACAATTTTATCATTTTATCAATTTTGAATATGCTCAAATTTTCAACCTGTTTCCACAGTAGGGCCTACTGCAGTAACCACAGTGTATTTTTTTTTTTTTGTAAACTTGTTGGTTTGGAAGAGCTGTGACAGGTATTGGGAGACTACAGGTGTTGGTACAGTGCAGCCCTGTGGGTGCGCCTGTTGTTGAAGGCCGCCTAATTAGCAGCGCGTCGCCAAGAGAAACACACGCGCGGAGCCGCATTCACAACGTCCACATCTCACCATCAGAACACTACAACCAATAAATAACGGCATTTCTCTTAGCTTCTTACGGCATTTCTCTTAGCTTCTTGGATAAAAACCTTGTTTTTTCACCCTAAAAACCGCAAGTTATTTGGAACTGGGGTATTTCTCTTTTTTATTTTTCAAGTTCCTAATTTTCTTAAATAAACATTAGTGCTAGAGCATTAAACACTCCTGTCACTCACAAATGTTCAAGTATTTTGAGCAATTCTCCCTCGACTTCGTTTCGTTGTCATGCATGATACAATTATTACTATTTTAAAAAAAGGTTTCACCCGTGATATTAGATAGTAAAAATTATAAAATAAAATTCTAATAAATTTCTACGGGATAGTGAGATTATGCACCTACGTCCATATTGCAGAAGAATTTTATATGCATCTAGATCACAGTATTAGAGAAAACATAGAAGTAATGTCGAATACTGCTAAAAAATACATAAGCTTGGTATTCAACCCGAAGATTGGTTCGATCCTCACAAAGGGATTTTTTTTTTTTTTTTTACTTATGACTTTACGCCTAGTCGATGTGGTCGAGGCCATTAGAGGCAGCTTGGGACTGGAGACAAGGAACTGTATTGAATTTGGCCATGACATTTTGAAGGAAACATCCCGGCATTCGCGTGGAATAATTTGAGGAAATCATGGAAAACCCAAATCTGCATGCCCAGACGTGGATTCGAACCGGCGTCCTTCCGAATGCGAGGCCAGAGCTTTAATCGCTCACCCACCGCGCTCGGTCCGAAGGGGTTATTGGACGTAGCGTGACCACTTCCTTTCCTCCTTACCCGTTAATCTATCGGATTAAAGAAAATTACCATTTAACTTAGAATCCAAGGAACGGACACTACCTGGCGTACTAGACATTACACAGCTAGCTGTGCCAGGGGTGATGAAAACACCTAACAAGATAGAGACTGCAAACGGGGACATTTAGATCTCCAATCAGGGGCCTAAAACACTGAACCACCAAACCGCTCGTCCTCTATTAGCGCATACAAACATTGTTTTTTTTGTGTGTATATCTTAGGCAAATAACATTACGGGAACTAGGTAACAGCGGACAATATGTTAAATTCACTTGCAAACTTCCGGGCAGCCCATAAATATAATAACATCTCACGAATTACATCATATTTTAAGGTAACTTACGGTTCTAATCATATGTAAAACTGGCACTAGATTGACCTACACACTTCAAACTTTCTTAAACACAAAATATATCCATAGTATTAAGGTTACTCCTCTACTCAGTAATAAACTGACCGATCGTGTCAGTGATTTACCATAACAATAATCCCTTTAATAACTTACTTTTGAGCATGAATTTTTTCTAGGTTTTAGGTTCATCTGTGGACTGAAGTTTTTAATATAATCTGTAAATAAACTGCTAAGTTGTTTACAGTTCAGACGGGAGGCTATTGTAGGGTGTTCAGTTAGCCACAAAACCTGACGCATGCGCTTCGACGTTCAGGCGTCGAGAGATCGACGGCATCAGCCATCGATTGGGCAGCGTGCCAGTCGCTGTCGTTTTTGTTGCAGTCTGATTAATTAGCCTCTAGCGTGCATAATGAACGCGTCGTGGCGCTGGTAGGTGATCAGTGAACATTACCTGGAAGAAACATGTCAAACATTTTTTTCACCTCTTTATAGTTACATTTGAAAAGGAAGTGACAGTTTCGCTACTAGAACTTCCTCATATTTATATGCATGCCAAGGAAAAAGTCCCTAAAATACTGTAAGAAACATTGTACTCATCTTGTAGTAGCCATTTTTGACGAGTTTGTTTGTTGTTTCTCGTCATTATCCTTAATATTTTGTACTTTGAGCGCCAAATCAATTCAGCCACGAACATAAATTTTAACATTTTCTTGTTATAGTAACAGCCTGAATCTTATTTGTAGGGTATGGTGGTTGTGGTAATTTTCACCACTTAGACCTTGCACATTATGACAAACTTTTTCCCTAATATACAAGGTGGCTATTAAATCACATACAGCAGCTCAAATATTATTCAGTATGAGACACACTTTGCCTCGACCACATCTCACAAATGCATCTGCAACTACTATCTCAGACTATTTGCTGCTGGCTATTGCGTAGTCGAGAATCTCTTCTTGCTGTCAAGCAGAGGCCGTCCACCGACCCAGCTGACCAGAATTCACGCCTTTATGTGACTTCCTGTTGCCTCCCCACACAGCTGAGTGGCTCTGGCACTGACAATATTTATTCTTACGTGTTATAAACAAAATACTCCACTCATAGAACCTAATATAGACAATTATACGTAATTTTACACAGATCTCACATGTACAGTACCTCTACGTTACACATTAAATACTCGTAGAACATCATTGGAACAAAACTAATTCAGAAATTATCCGTAACATATTTTTTTCCAAAAGCAGAAAGTCACTAAACCATGCTCGGGGTTGAAATGTTTTATTACTGCTAAGTTTTTCGAAAATCGTATTTGATCCTCATTCTTTGTATCAAAGAAAAATTTCCAGTATGTACAGTTATATACTAAGAAGATCGCAGCCTCCAATTGTCCATTTGTGTGTTACAAAAGATCATTATTGAAACGTGAACTCATTTCATTTAACATTACATAAAATCAGCGGAAAATTTAAATACGCCTACGATTTAATTAATTCAAATTGAAAAATTATGACATTTAATGGAAAATGATCATTAGTAACAGAATTATCGTTACAATCATAGGCACCATTAAATGTTATCAAGCACAATACCAACCTATGGCTTGTTATAGTATCTATAGACATCAGAAAACCGTAATTTATGTAAAAATTCTGTATAAATTATCAAGGAAATTTGTAGAATGCGGACATTAAAAGTTGCAGAACTAAGGCAGCGAAATTTAAGTGAGTTGGCAAATAGTATTTGGAAATCTTCCTTTTTTTAGTTTCGTACAAGCCAGTTAGTTATTAGTCAATTTGCATTAATGAAAACGATCTGCCAAAGATCAGAGGGTGACAGACTCAAGGATTAATATCCTGAAAATGGTAAAAATGATGTTGAGATGTAGAAACTAAATATTAATCTGACTCTCTAAATAGGACTTTCTCACATCTGTGTATCTGGAGAAGTTGAAAATTTTTTTAAAAAATGAAATATTAAACTCCAAACATTTGCTGAAAGATCGGTTGGTACCGAAAAATAGCGAGGTAATATTTTTTCCCCAGTAAGATAATATTTTGTACGAGATGTTTATCACAAAATTTCGCAGAGCCTTAGTTCATTTTTCTTGGTGGACAATGATTTATGAGCAACATTTGTGCATTTATTCTTTTATCTTATCGTATTAATCAGTCTTTAAAAGTGTGAATATAATATAGCGGCCGTCCTGATTGGTGCGATGGTCCTCAGTGTGCACCTTATAAACTACACATTTCACAAACAAAAATACACTTATCATACATTTTTTGTTTCTGAAATTACGCGTCATCATCATCGAGATCATGGAGACGGAAAAGGACTGCGGGCAAGGAATTCAGCAGTAGCCTTTGAAGGAACCATCTTGGCATTCGTCTAGAGTAATTTGGAGAAACCATGTAAAATCCATATCTGAATGGCCGTATTAGGATTCGAACCCACGTCCTGCCGAATGCGAGGCCAGTGCGTTACCGCCCCCCCCCCCCCCCCCACGATCGGTGGTTACCATACAGAACACAATAAGCTACACGTTTCACAAACAGATGACCCGCTCTTTCTTATGATTCACATTGTTCACCTGAGTACAACAAGGGGCCAATGGCACGTGCTTCTTAGTTGACCATATCGAACCTGAAATAACACTTTATGAAAATTGTGAAAAACTGCATTTCAGTGGAATTACAGATTTGGGGGCTGATTAGTTAACCAGTTGTTCAAAGTTGGAGGAGTAGTTCGTGAATACTATTCATAGTCTCCATCAAAACTATATTTTACAGCCTGACCTTTCTATAGAATAATATGCTTTGTTAAACCCAGACGCATATGGACGCAGATGACAAAAAACGATTCTGAGCCCACGTGGGGTACTAAAATCGTGTAATTAGCTAAACGGAGGAGGGAGAACCGAATGTGGAGAAACCTTTGAACAGGAATTCAAATGGTGAACTCGCAGGAAACACTCGCTAATCACACTGCGATATGGGATCTGCGCTACGACTGTGTAAATAAAAGCTGGGTCTGCCTATTTGCGTTATCCTTTACGCGGAAGCAAATATTGCGCTCTGTACAGGAGCAGAGCGGCCGATTATGATCGGCCGCAAGCCGTAACAAAACGGAATGAAAATATTGCAGTCAAATACTGCGCAGCTCCGCTCACAGTTATTTCAACATGGAAAGCACACACGACGTTAACTCGGTTAGTCGTGCGCAGCACGTGATTGCCATTGAGGACTGTGATTTTTTTACATTGCCATTCACATTTGCTGACAATAATGAAACGAAATTAGTTTCTGTTTAAAAATCCTTTGGTGCAGTGGAACGATTATTACAGTTCCATACACCACCGCGGCAAAATTACTGCAATGTAATTACAGAAACTAAATGTCTAACGTTCTCAAGAAGTATCGCAAGTTTAGTTGGTTTTTGGAATTGCTCTTGTATTGTTTTCGGGAAATATAATTTATAAGATTCTTCTTTCGAGTATTAATTTAATGGTGCTGCTATAACATACTACTGTAAATGTGAATGTTTTTGTTAAAGTAATGCTTCCTCTCTTCTTGACTCAATCTCACGAAATAAAAGTCCTTAAAGTAACTTTTGCTAGGGTACACGTTTATTTATTTATTTTTATTTTTTAAATACGCGACCATCACAGCTGTTGCATTAACGGCGTGGTTATTAGAGTTTTAACCTACAATATATTGAAATCAAACAAGCAGGAAGTAACAGTAAAGTTAACTGTGACAATGTATGTTAGTGACTGCTTAGTTTTCAATGATGAGTCAAAGAGTTAAATACTGTTTATCAAATTCTCGCTGATACTGGGAAGAGTTCTCTTATATTTTGTCGCGTAAAATAACTTACTTATCTGATTACGGTTCTTCTTGGTTGGAGCCATTTATAAAATTACGTAATTTGTATATATCTTATGCCTTCCTGGGTTTTCTTGATTATATTTAAAATTATTGTTTCTTATTTCAAAAAAATAAGAGGTTATATTAAAAACAATATTCACCCTTCTTCTTTTGCAAAACATGTACTTTAAACTCTTTGCATAGTGGGGTGAGTGGGCCGCGAAAGCCGTTCCGAGCGTTTAGTTTCCAATAAAAATCCTCGGATTCGTCGCTGATCGAACCCCGATCGTGGCAAGGTGTTTCTACCACCTGAGGTACGCGGACGTCCATTCGTGATCAATGATTCGTATTTTGCTTCTCGCATCCTACTTCCAATTAACTGCTTTCATAATGTGTATTTCCGCAACATAATCCACTAATCAAAGAGTATAAAATTCCAATTTTTTTAATTATAATTAGCCCATGACAGTAAAATCCCTGTTGCCCGACACAGTGGCCGATCTGACAGCAAGCTATACAGCGACTATTCGCAGTTGGAGTAGTAACATACTTCTGCTACTGGACTCGAAACACAAGGAGGCACCGCCGTTTATAACTACTGTAGTTTCAATGTTTATGCTTTTTTATACTTAAGTCTCTTGTAACTAACATGAGGATGGATGAGAGAATGGATGACGTCAGTTTACACAGTATAACAATGCAAATGATTTGGCTGGAAGGTCAAAGGGTGAATGAGACTTTAAAACTGAAATAAACGTAGAGCATACATATGGTGTAACAGTCGATATTGCTGTTAATTTAAAACAATGATTAACTCACAACACAGAAATGAACAGCATCACTACGTGGAGAATAAAGCTAATAGACAGCGACATTTCAAAGTTCAGAACAAATTTTGTATATCAGACTTCGTATTACAAGAAATTTAAGGATCATTGTTACATTATCCATATTGCTATTCACGATGTATTACGAGTATATTAGCTTTTTCTCTCATTAATATAAATGGAAATATGAGAGTGATGTATTTCTGGAACAGAGGTTGACTTGTATTTTCTCAATACTTACACGAAAATATGTTGTATCGTATGCGGAAATAATTCTGGCCCGCGTGTGATTATTATTTTTCCGTATTGACTCTGCAGGACCTCGAGATACCGGCACCAGTACTGGCGTCCAATGTGTAACTGTAAGGCTGGGAGGACATGTGGTCTACCTGATAGGACCGGATTGGTCAGATCCAGAACATTTAAATTGTTGGAGGAATATTGCGTTTTTATCTGTCTGCGAAACGTCTAACTATGTTGTGTGTTTTCAGCGTATTTTTGATTGTTAAATGTGTAGTTTATGAGGCGGAGATAGGTGACATCCCAAGAATTCGGCGTGAGTATTGCGAGAATCCGCTTAAAAACTGCAACGAGAACGGCCGGTACGGTGACCAGGGCACGATGCTGGTGCCGTTGTACCTCCCCGCTCCACTGCGGTGGCGCCTAACAACACTGGCGGGTCGTATGCTTTGTTATAATAGGCGCGAAACTTTACGGAGCTCACCTGTGAGAGTCTCGGAAATTTATAATAGCACTATGTATCTTCTTACCCTAGTGCTAAGATATAAGTAAAGGCAGTGGGTTTCACAGCTTTCAGCTTCCCATAGGTTTAGCGGAGGCAGAGCTCTGCTTTCCTATTTCCCGATTGGCTCTGCGGTGGTTGGCGACACGGTCCGGCCCCTTTTCTTTACCTTCCCGACGAGTTTCCTCCACGATACTCATTTGATGGCAGGCTGAGTGGGCCTGGTGTCTCGGTTTCGTCGGGGATTGAACCTCGGTCGTCCAGGCCGTAGTCCGACGCTCTACCGCCTGAGCTACGCGGCCGCTCCTATGGTATAGTTTCTGCTTTTTCAATTTACAAACAGCAGAAGTTCTTAATAACGACTCAAGTTTTTCCCATTTATTAAGTTTCTTTTCCCACGATGTTGTGTGGAAGAACCATCAGGAGAAATCTCTACAGATCGTAATCAATATACTCTGAAGAAAGCAGTAGTCTTCAAAACTGTAGCAAATGATTTAGCAAAGATACGATTATTGTCGTTTGAAGGTTGTTTCACTACATTTCTGTCTCATAACTTTTCACCTGTATCCACCTCGTGGTACAGATCCCTACAGCGCATTTATCTGATATGTGCGTTGGTCACGAGTTTATGTAGTCTGTGGAAGTAATTTTCGTGGGCCAGCAAAAGGATTCCTAGGTAGTAATGTTGCGGAACTATTCCGTAAGTACCGAACTGTCCCAACATTTTTTGTCCTTCCATTCCCTTTAAAAAAATATTCAGTACTCCCTTTTCAGAATAAAAGCCATACCGACTCCCCTGCTTGTATTTAATAATCTAACACATATTTCTCCAAATATTTGGCTCGTAAACCACTTTTTGATGACGCCTCTTTTGGGTGTAGTGTACTATATTGTGTGTTGAAAAACAAGGCACATTTCTAAATATACTTTATTAAAATATTAACAATATTGGTTTATTGTTTATAGTTTGATTAACAAATGTCTATTCTGAAAAAAATAATATTATTAGTTAGAACTAGGTGTAATTCCACTAGTTTTTTTCAGTATTTGGTGTCTTAGCTGTCATCATCAATATTAAATGACGGCGTTCCGCTATTGACAATCTGCTTATTTTCTTAGCTAGTAAATTTCTCAGTTAAATCCTCTTTCGGAAACATATGATCATGAGAATGCAACCCTTCAAACCGAATATGATACTGGAAAGGCAGGGTTGGCGGTTGGTTATCAACGCCCCCAAAATTTACCTTGACCAGAAACGCCCCCTATGGTCTCTTCACGCCCCCGTTGGGAAACACTGCTTTAGACTATACACATTACGCTGGGCAACGCAGCATTATTGATAATTCACCTTTAATCTGGACATGGTAAGTCTTGTTGGTCTTTTTGACTTATTTTTTCAAGAATAACCTTAATTATATAGGCATAATGCAATATCCCTCTACTTAGTTTTCTTCCTCAGATAAAACAGCAAAAAATCTATTCCAACTGCACTAGCCATAATCACAACAACCGCAAATAACACTACACTGTAATCAAAAATTGATTGTCCTCCGTAAGTTTGTTTGAGTCAATACCGTACCTTCAGCTGCCTCTACATGAAATCAAAATAAATAACGTTTGGGGGTAATTTATATCTAATGCCTAGACAGTACTTAAAATTCTTGTAACTTCAATTGGTACTTGCATGGCAAATAGTTGGTTAGTGGTAGAAGGTACTAGGTAACATGGATAACTGGCTGCCTCTCTCTTTATCGCATGCAGGCTCCAGTCTCGTCCCCCTAAGGCCCCGTTCTTGCCCGGCCGACGTTGCTGTTTTCTCAGCTAAAGCCGCACGTTGAAGATAATGAACATCCTCAAGGCGCCGCCCTTCTTGTAGCGGCGCGGGGCTGCATAGTCGCCAGGTACGAGCACGAGAACCAAACTTCCACTTGTTTTCACTGGTTTTAGTGCCCGAGTTGCTAGAGTGAACATGGCATATATTAATTGCTGCTAGAATTTCCAAAGAGTTGGTAGCAATTAGGTTTTTATTGCATATCTTTAACAAAAGTCGATGACTTGATTATCATTATAAGTATATATGAAGAAAGTACCAACAGAAACATTTGGGTATTTGTAGCTTCAGTCTCGTCGTGTTTCGGAGTACGTAGAAAATTCTTTATAACTCCTCTCGTTAAAAACTGATATAAATTATATTATTTTTCTATAAATATAAAATAAAATGTGCTTACTACAATTGCTACTTGACAATTTTACATTAGCTATAGTTTTACTGTAACTTTTTAAAGTGATTGATCAATAAAATTTTCGAACCCTGCAAATTCTACCAGTGAACATTACACAAACCACAACCACTCTTAAACTCACATTTATATTTAAGATTTATAAATAGTAATAAAACAAAACTTGAAAAATCATATTCCCGTAGTATGAAGTTAAATAAATTAGAATGTGCAACGTTTAATAGTTACTCTAATGACGTCAACAGTTGTAACAGTCTTGAGATGGTGTTTGCTTTCTGAAAGGTAAAACAAATATTTGGGAACAAACCGTCAAGAGAAAAGCGTTTTCTCGTTTATTTTGATTAATTTGAAGGACGTCTGTTTGGACCCTGGTTTCATATCATAAGCAAACTGTATTTTATCCGACATCGATTTTAAAGTAGTTTAGTACATAAAAATATGTGTATTCGTGTGCGACACTCACTTCTTGCTCATATCATCACATTATTTTGTATGTATCTCTTCTTACTCCTCCCCCTTCCTACTATTTAAAAAAAAAAAAAAGACAAACAAACAAACGTATCGCATTAGTTCGAATATAAACTGATAGTTCACCGTGTTGTCGCTGAGTGCGGTAGTTTTTTAGCGATTTTTCTACAGGCCGTTCTTATCTTTCTAATTAGTGTTATCGGCCACGATATCTACCGCACGCAAATGCGATACCTCAGGCATTAACTGTATGCATATAGTGATAATTAATTAACGATATTGGAACAGGTTAAAGGTATATGGACATCCACTGCTTATGTTGAATCTTATTATCGCTCCTGTAGGCAACTGACTAATTTCATTACCCTGGAATTTTATGATATCTAGTTACCATATAATTAAATTCTACTAAGTAATTAAGTTTGCTTGCTTTATACACTCTTAATTTATTTTTTAATAATCAATAAAATTTACATATTAACTAGTTACCTCATAACTGAATGATTTGTTACATTAGCTCACTTATAAGAGTAAATTTTATTTTATAAGAAGACCGTACTGGGCATCAACTGCAAATGTGAGGTTTTTATCGTGGGTCTGCAGCAACAAAATTGTCTGTAGATCAAATTCTTTGATATTACATTTTTCGTGTTGATTTATCTACTTCCCGTCCATAAGGAGGTAGCAAATTTACTTTCATTTCTTATATTGCTACTTTTAATGTCTTTTCATATAGCATTAAAAATTCATGCTCTTCTGGATTACTACACAAAACTGTTCTTAACGATGTTTAGGTAAAAAAAAAAAAAAAAAAAAAAATAACGTGTAGTCGTAATGACGTGGTGACAGGATTCTCATTGGCTGCGCATTCTATGCCTATCATAGCCGTCCTCAAAATAACTCGGTAATCCTACCGGGTGTAGGAGACCTACACAGTAATAAGGAATCACAAACACAGCGTTCTGTCGCACCTCACACTGCACAACAAGTTGTACCAAAGGGGAAGGTCGGTCTTGGTGCCCTTTGAAAATTCCAGCCACCACCGGGATTCGAACGGTTCATCTTCCGGTCTCAAGTCAGACGCCTTAATCACTGAGCCCCCAGACTTCTTTTCAAAACGAAGAGAAAACGTTAGAACTATTGTGGTAGCTTGTTATTTTTTTTAAGAAGTTTTCCCGTGAAATTAGGCGGTACATGTAAGAAGTATGCAATCATAAGGAATAACTAGTGTGTGGTTTATTAAAAACATGCATACACTATAAACGTAGACATTTTATTCCGGAAATGTTCATTGGATCATCAAATAATATAAAATGTTTATTAATAACAATGGCAGCAGAAGGCACTGA
>CM061920.1:133126691-133159737 GCA_031002005.1 Vandiemenella viatica
CTTTTAAGAATTCCTCTACACAACAAGTAACTTTTTTAATCCAATCAAATGGATTTCAGTTTATGTAAAACCATTTTATGGCTCACTCAGTCAAACGCCTTATTAAGATCTATGCCACACTATCAACTTGGCCTCCCTTGTCCAATTCATCTGACATATTTCGCATATAGCCCACCATCTGGGATTCACATGAATGTTAACTATATTACATGAACTATTAAACAGATCGTAAGGAGAATAGGTTACTTTTACAGTGGATTGGCGAAATGTGTTCATCAGGTTATCCTCAGACGCTGAACGATTAGTCTTTCTTTTGTTTTGCTTATGTCTATACGCGCCTCGCCGAGATCATTAGAAGCGGGATAGAACTATGGCAGAAACAGGAAGAATTTGGCAAAGGATATTTGAAGAAACCATCCCAGCATTCATCATTTTTTGAAACCATGGGAAAACCCAAATCTGGACGGAGATTCCAACCAGCGTCATTCCGAAAGTGAGGTCAGAGCATTAACGCTCACGTACCACGCTCGGCCGTATGATTATTGTCAAGCGAAAATGGCCAACCACCTATTCGGCATTACATCTTAATATCCACATTGTATTTTATGCTGGTAGATGTTGATATCATGACTGCAGAGATAACTCATATAAACAACAGAATCAGTTCTTAATTTTTCATTCTTATTTGCTGCGATGGGAAACAATAACTTCAGAGAAAATATTAGTAAATAAATCATAATCGAAAAGATTATTTACCTTATGTCTGCCTTCTTACACAAAAACGTTTAGTTACATCTCATTTAAATTAAAGGTAGAGTAGTAAAAATCTATTATTTATGACATATTCCAGCTACAGGAATTAACAATCATGAAAGCACTTGGAAAACCAATAGCTACAACAACAGAGAAAGCGAAAAAATAAAGAGGGATAAATTTTTTTTAAACTTACACTTGGTAATGGGATCAGTATAGGCCTACTAATTTGGAAAGTACTTCTGATGTCGTTTATATCGCTGAAGTCTAAAATATTAATAAAGAGGAAATTGTGCTATAATGACTGTAAATTAGTGAGCGAAAAAGCTGTTACCCCCCCCCCCCCCGTCCGGGCATCCAGATTTGGGTTTTCCATGGTTTACCCAAATCACTCCAAGCGAATGCCGGGATGCTTCCTTCAAAAGGCCATGGCCGAATTCCTTCCGTTCCTTGTCCCCAGTCCCATCCCGCCTCTAATCACCTTAGCCGTCAAAAAGGCGTAAAGCCGTAAAAAAAAAAAAAAAAAAAAAAAAAAAAAAAAAAAAAAGAGCTATTACCCGACATATATGGCAATTCGTTTCAACACAAACATGGGGCAACTTAAAACTTATTTGTCATTATGAGAATCACGAGGCAGTAAATCCTTCGATACGTTCTATAGTGAAACCTGTGGCATTAAGAATAATGAGGTAAGATTAGCTATTTCGATAGTCATAATACTACAGAATTTTTTTTTTCTTTTTCTGTCCTTCAAATTGAAAATATTTCCTACGATCCATTATTTTCTTGCGGTCAGTCTAGCTGATGCGCTCATAGCGATCACTTCCGTGTTCCGGAGCTTAGTCAGTCTCGTAAACAGTCAAGTGAACTTACAGTCCGTCAGTGCAGTGAAGTGTGTATAAAATTTGAATTGCCTAAAGTTATACAAAACTAGGCTTCAATACTTAGCATCCACTGAGAGCCTGGGCCGTGCCCTAACATGGAAGAGCCTCCAGACACGGGGCAAATAATCAACGCGGCACTGCAGCCGTGTTATTTTCCAGAAACAGCCTCTTCAGCCCCGCCGATGATGCACTACCAACAAGGATCCAGCCACAGCCATCTCATCTTCAGCCGCTCAACTTCCAGGTAACGACGCTGCTTCTGCAAGTTGCCCCTCGATCGCAGTGTTGAACAATGTAAATTCGGAAGAAAGAACTGCTAAACGTTCTCGCATAGAGGGAAACCCTACTGAGCTACCGAACGAGGAAATGTCCACTGAAACAGTAAACAATCCAGTGAGTGTGCCCCAGGAGTTAGCTACCATGTCATCAGTGGTGTTCTACCCAACTACTTCAGCCAGAATTAGATCATCAATATGATAGCCGTGATCCAACCCAAACCATATCAAACGAGGGTACGGGCATGGATATCACAAGCATTCCCGCGGATTGTGAAGGAGTTCAAAGTATAGTATCGAACAATCGGAACTCTACTAACCAAAATAGTGTCCCCCAGTTGCCAAGCCCCAACTTAAATTCCAATAAAGACAGAAGTAAGAATAACCGATATAGCCGCACAGACACGGGTCCATACTTAGTCTTTGTGGAAAGTGTGGATAAAAATATTGGTAGACTTCACCCCATGTCAATAGGGAAACTTCTTTATACACATAGCCCAGCAGAAGCATGACATCATCAATATCGTAGCGGCCGGGAGAAATAGGTTAAAAATCGAAACCAATTCAGCAGCCTCTGCTAACTTGTTGGTTCAATCTACAGTTTTCAAGGACAGAAACTTAGAAGCATTCATTCCAAATTTTTTGATAAACAAACAAGGTATTATCAGGGACGTAGACACCTCCCTGTCAGAAGAAGAAATCCTACAGGCGATAGAAAGCCCTTACCCAGTTATCGCAGTTAAACGGTTTACCAAGAAGAACTCATACCAAAATAATGATAGGAGAATACCGATACCAATATGCATGATCACTTTTAGATCACAATCCCTCCCGGACCACATAGCAATCTTTGGAGCACGTTGCCCAGTCGAACCTCACGTCCCACAAATTCTCGTCTGTGATAATTGTTTACGATTTGGCCATCGTATAACTCAATGCCGCAGCGCTCCCCGCTGCAATAAGTGCGGAGGCCCACATACTATGGAGACGTGTGCCAGCACAGCTGATCCACAATGTGTACATTGTCACGGTCCTCATTTATCCAATGACAGAATATGTCCTGTAATTGTTCAACAACAAAAAGCACGTGAGGCAGCGGCCCATAATAAAGCCTCTCCCATGCCGAATTGGTATCCCACCCATCGTCAGACATATTCGCAGGTAGCCAGCGCCGCTCCGCTCTATTACGACGAAAAGCAATTCCCCCCGCTCTCTCCAATTGCAGTGCAGCCACCTAGTTTAGCCTCAACAAATGCTTTCCAAAACTGTCCTATGATCCCTATCCAACAAAATCAAGAGTCTCGTCACCAAAGTAAAGTGCTCTCTCCAAACCAACCGATATATACTACTACTACTACCGTCGGCCGCAACAAGCAAAGGCCAGCAACCCCAAAAGCACAAAATTCCAATTACCCTCCTGTTTACAAAGAATGTATGTACCCCATCATATACCAATAACACCTATCACACAGAATCCTTACCCTCCTCAACCCCAGTATAAGGAAAAGTCCCCCTTACCCGAAAAAGTAGCACTCATAGAGAAGATATTGCAAATTATCCTGAACATGATTCAAGAATGTCAAGCAGCTCCATCTGATACCTCCCAACTCGACCCAATTCGTCACCTTCTTACCAACCTAGCAGGAATCAACTAAAGAACCGAATACTCTCTCTACTTCCTATGGCGATAAAACTTATGCAATGGAACGCTCGATCTGCTATTGCCAATAAAGACATCCTATCTAAGGAATTGCTCGACAACAACGTAACAGTAGCAGCTATCAGTGAAACCTGGTTTAAGCCACATGCCCCTATCCATTTCAGGGGATATAACATCATCAGGAAGATAGAACTGACGGAAAGGGAGGCGCGGCACTCTTAATAAAGGAAAACATTTCTTTCCAACAAATACAGATAAAATGGGGCGTAAAAGAAGTACAGGCTGTAGCCGCGGAAATAGTAACACTACGGGTGCCTACACTATATTATCACTATATAAACCACCACATGTGAGGGTCAGCTGTAACGAATGGAACCAATTGTGGGCGTCACTTCGTACCCCGTTTCTGATCTGTGGTGATTTTAACGCCCACCATACTGCTTGGGGCAATGACACATCGGACGCAGACGGAAGATCATTATTAAATTCTATAGAAGACTATAATCTAGTCATTTTAAATGATGGCTCACCCACACTAATTCCGACTCCCTACAGACGCCCAACATCGGTAGACATTTCTATAGCCTCACCAAATTTCCACGCGGTAGATAAATGGGAAACAAAAAGATATACATTGGGATCGGATCATTTCCCAATTTACATAACAATAGGAATGGAATTAAACCCGCGAACTAGATATCATGCCAGTAGTCCCTGGCGTATCCAGGAAGCCTCGTGGTTTACGTACAGAAAGGTCCATCTCAGAGGAATTAGCCAATCTTAATCCTAATCTATCCGTAAAGGATTCTTACGACGCTCTGATATCAATTATAAATAGGGCGGCGATGAAGTCGATTCCTCGCCGTAAAACTACTGAAAATTGCAAAAAATACAAAGTGTTTGGTGGGATTCAGAATGCTCCAAAACAGTAGCAAAACGTAGGTTGGCCCTGAGTAGTTATCGTAAAACAGACGCTCGAAAGTTATTTGGAATATAAGCGGGTGGATGCTCAGACAAAAAAATTTCTAAAACGGCGGAAGAAAGAGGAATGGATTAAATATTGCAACGGCATAAATAAGGATACAAGCATTTCAGACGTTTGGAAGAAAATTAGAGCATTAAAAAAATTAACTCAAATCGACCTGTAGAAGCTGACCCGGTCTGGTTGGAAGAATTTGCAGATAGGATAACACCATCCTCATGCATTACAGCTCCGATGAGCATACCTGAATCGGAAGAGGAACACTCTCATCCAATGATGACCCCTTTCTCTAGAATAGAACTAGAAAAGCCTTATCAACAAACCAGAACACATCCCCGGGAATTGATAATATCCATTATCCAATGCTTACAAATTTGCCGTCAGAAGCCAGAGATTTACTTCTCCACATTTTCAATGAAACATGGACAAAAAATGAGTTAATGGAGGATTGGACAACACAGGTGATTTCACCGGTCTAAAACCTGGAAAAAATCCACTACTACAGGCTTCGTATAGGCCAATAGCTTTATCATCGTGCGTAGGGAAGACTCTAGAGAGAATGATTAAGAACCGCCTGGAATGGTGGTTAGAGGCGAACGATTTACTCCCTCAATCACAATTTGGATTTCGCAAAGGGAGAGGGACAATAGATAATTTAACTATTTTGACAACGGACATCACTGATTCTTTTAAAAGAAAAAACTGTACGGTCTCTCTGTTTTTAGACATTTGTTCGGCTTATGATCATGTGCAAATCCTATCCTAATGGAAAAATTAAAAAGATTGGGGCTTCCAGAGAGGCTAGTGTATGGCATTAACACCCTGTTGGGGGAAAGAACAATCTTCATACGATACAGGGATCATACCATAGGACCAAGAAAACTTTATACAGGACTACCTCAAGGGGCTATTCTGAGTCCACTATTATATATTCTATACGCATGGATTTGGAAAGAGTAGTTAATCCAAACACCCGAATTCTCCAATATGCGGATGACATCTGTATATATTGTATGGCGGCTACAATAGAGGAAGCGATATCCAACCTAACAATTACGATGATGAACATGGACAAATGGTTTAAATGGAATGGGCTACAAATCTCAACTGAAAAGTCCTCAGTGATAATATTCACCAGAAATCGATTAGATCTTAACGAAATCAGAACAGTCAGAATAGGAATCTACTCATTTACAGTTAAGTCCAATGTTCGCTTCCTGGGTCTAGTGCTGGACTCCAAACTCAGTTGGATTCCCCACATTACTCAAATAGTTAATTCCTGTAACCCAGCTCTGAACATTATACGAAGCGTAACACGGGTATGGTGGGGTGCAAATCACAACACCCTCTTAACAATATACAGAGCCTTAATTCGATCTAAAATAGATTATGGAAGCATTCTATACAGCAACGCAAATACTCGAACCCTTTCCATGCTGGACAAACTCCAATACAGCTGTATACGAACCTGTCTGGGAGCCATGAGATCGACTCCACTAACGCCCTACTGATTGAAGCTCGGGAGATGCCCCTGAATATCAGACGAAACTGGCTGGCTAGTAAATATATTCTGGAAAGGCTAGCATACAGGAATCATCCAATTATCTCGAAATGCAAAGCTTTGTATAACCATGGATACATCACAGAGCGTCATAGACTGGCTGAAAGTCCTTCACAGTTACAGAGAGTGGGAAAAATTGGCAGACAGAATTATTCCAACGAAGATATTTCCCCCATATGAGTATTATTCCAGCACTAGCATCATACAGATACCAATATATTATATAACTCCTGAGACCAACCAACATGTCACTACAAACAAGCAGTAAGGAAATACCTGGAGGACAATTGGAATTATTCGTTTATATATATACGGACGGATCCAAAATAGACTCAGGGGATGGAGTAGGCTGCGCCTTTTATTGCCCGAGGACCAAGTATCAAGAAAAATATAAATTACCATCAAATACATCAATTTATACGGCAGAAGCCATCGCTATATTAAGAGCACTTGAGCACAGCTTGTCATTGACTGAGACGAATTTTTTAATAATCTCTGACTCGCTTAGCGTACTGAACTCCATCCAAAGAAAATTTTTGGGCAAGAAAACCAATCAATTTATAGTTAAGATTGTGGAGACATATCTAGAATTGTCCAGAAGAATAAATCTATAAACTTCCTTTGGCTAAAAGCACATGCAGGGGTTCCGGATAACGAAACAGTGGATCAAATGGCAAAGACAGCCGCTAGAATAGGAGACACCTTAGATATCCAGCTTCCGTACACTGACTACCTCTTCAAAATAAAAACAAAGGCTCTGAACAAATGGCAAACTGAATGGGACTCCAGCAAAAGCAGGAAGGGACATCATTATGGATCGATTCAACCCCGAATACCATCCCGCCCATGGTTCCTCAACTTTCCGGATCATAGAGGAGTCATTTCCACTATAATTAGAATGCGCTTTAACCATGGTATATTCCCCCAGCATTTACATCGGATACACATCCTAAATACTGATATTTGTGATTGCGATAGAGCAGAAATAGGGGATATTAATCACATAGTATTTTCATGCCCTAAATATAAACAACATCGACAAAGATTTATAAAACAACTCGTCAACTATGGAATACCTCTCCCAACAAGCATTAGCTGTCTATTACACGGTAACAACGTGACCGTATACAAGTTGCTAAGTAAATTTGTAAAGTCAACTAATATAAAAATTTAGATGTGAAAAACTATTTAATTGTAAGGATTTTAACCATTGTAATGTCAACAACAAAAAAAAACAACAACAACAACTATAAGGAACTAACAATAATTTATATATCTGTATATTTCACTGTATCATTGGTAATTATGTGTGAGCAATTGTATTTAAACATAATGTGATAAACAAAAATGTTCCTTTCTGATTAATCAGTTTACCTAGTTATATCGTATATATTATGTGTTTAATTATGTGTTTTAATTATGTGTTTAATTATGTGTGAGCAATTGTATTTAAACATAATGTGTCAAACCCCTTTAGGGGATAAACAAAAATGTTCCTTTCTGATTAATCAGTTTACCTAGTTATATCGTTTATATTATGTTTTTAATTATGTGTTTTAATTATGTGTTTAATTATGTATGAGCAATTGTATTTAAACACAATGTGTCAAACCCCTTTAGGGGATAAACAAAAATGTTCCTTTTTGATTAATCAGTTTACCTAGTTACATCGTTTATATTTTACTAATCATGTCAAGTCTTGCTCTCTTACCTAAATGTAAAATGTTTATATATGTATGTACAAATGGATGATGGTTGTATAGTGCCTAGGCGCTTAAAGCCAAATAAAAATCAATTAAAAAAAAAATTATTTTCTTGCGTTTATGTTTTTGAATAGACACTACATATCGTGTGTAGAAACGTCAGGAGGATAGTATTCACTTACAGTCACCTCAATAAGAGAGCGTCCATAAACTACGTCACTCTGTCTATGGGGGAAGGGGAGGGGAGGGGTTGGGTAGAAAGCTACGCTGAGCAACATGGGGACTGGAGGGTGTGGGGGCGGAAGGGTTTAGAGCCTAGCCACGTAGCTTTTCATTCATATTATTTGTCACTGTTAACATTGGTACAGAACACACAATAGCATGTGAATATTTATTTCCGTCATTTAATTATCTCCGTATGTAATTTACAATAGTCTGAAAAAAAAATCACTACAATGTGCTTTCTGGAATCAATAGCGAAAAAAACTACGTGCCGCGCGGGGGGGAGGGGGGGACGGCAGGAGAGGCTAAAGACACGTCAGGCTACGTGGGGGAGGTGGAGGTGGTTCACAGGCGACCAGAATGGAGCTACGTATTTTATGAACGCCCCCTGATCACCGCCACTGTGTGCGCGCATAGCAACGCGGGTAGCCTAACCGCCTCGTTAAACGCGCCGTTGCCACAGGTCAGCGTTCCTGACGCGAAATTAATTCATACGGTTAACACTGTGTGAGAAGGTTAGCCCTCGGGAAGAGGCGTCGGCAGGAACCGTGTCGCTCGTAAGTCAGCGCGCCGCAGTTCGATATCCTCTCCAGCGGCGAGGCGAGGCGAGGCGCATCTGCCGCAGAAACAATGTCTGCAGCGACAAATGTTATTCCTCTTTCTGCGACGGAATGGAGCAATGAAACCGGCGGCGCAGTCATATTTCCCCGCGGCGGCAGGAACAAAGGCTGAGCCGTGCGTCCTGATTGCGGCCACGGAGCAAAGAGACGCACGATGGCTCTTCACACCGCTCTCCACCCACCTACCGCGAGAGTTCTCGTATACGCCATACACCTGCTACTGCACGCATCCCTAGTGTTATAAGATACATTTTGTTTCACTGCTGACTCTTCTATTCCTCTCACCATCACGACTTCAAGAGGAGCATCGAGGCTTATCCTCCATCCGGCTCTGTACATTCTTCGCCTTTCTTCATTCGATCGTGGGACATTTCTTTGCTGCAAAGTGAAACATCACTATCGAACACGTGCTGAAAACCTTCTGTTACGTTTGTAGTAACTTTTCGATGGCTTCACTCTTTTTACAGAAGTATTAATATTATTATTCTAAAATTTTAATGCATTCACCTTTGGCAGTATTCTTCAAGTAAGTTACCAGGTGACACAGAGTAATTATCAGATGTAGTATTAAAAGAAAAACCTGCTGTTTGCTGATGAATCTCGGCAAAGAATGTGGAAATTTGACAAATTATAAAACAAGTACTGCAATGTTTCACCTAATGCATAAACTTAACGCCCAAGATTAGCATCAAACATAACATTAAAAAATCATCGAGTTTCCAATTATTATATTTTATTATTATTTTATTATTATTATTTATTTATTTATTTTTTTGTTTACTGCATGGCTCCAGGCACTGTCTCTTCATGAATACTTTTAACAAAACAGCACTACAACAAAATACTAGTATTGGCATTTTCTTGTATCTATAGGATACGAAATCCAGCAGATTCAAAAAATCGAGATTGTAAATCTGTAGTCCAGTGCACATAAGATAACTTGTATGTCTTAGCTCACTCATGTATAGAGAATATGAGCAGAGTTCGGTTTTGTTGGGTCATCGCAGTTTGTTGACATCGAGATCATTGGTTTTCTGTAAGTGCCCTCATATCCTCATCTGATTTAAAAGGTACAAATTTACATGAAATGCTGTAGGCCTACATATTATTTCTAAAATTTCATAATATCGAACGAATCGAAGTATTGCACAGTTGATTAACATTAAATCTGTTAGTTATGAGGAAAATCCTAACTAGACACACCATTGTGAAAATTTCAGTTCCCTCTCTGTTTGTATATTAGCTAACTTGATGAATTTACGATTGCAAAGATGCAGCCTTAGGCATAGATGGTTCCAATTCATCGTTTCTTATGTTTTTTCCTTGCAGATGACGATGTAAAATACACTCAGTTTTATAAAAGGAATCTGAATTTGCATTTGTGTGAATGGCGGAGTGACATTTAATAATAGTAAAATTTACAATAAATTTTGATTTACTGGTTTTTAAAGTTTTCTAAGAAAACCGAGAGTTAATGTTTGTGATTCACAGGAACAACAATCAAAGGATTTTGTAAACTAATTTAACACACTAGATATTAATTTCTATGAGATATTTGGCGATATATAAACTACTTTGTTCAATAAATTTCTATATAAAAGTTTTGCACTTACAATATTCATGACATTTATACGGTTTAAATATAAAATATCTCAGAGAAATCTGATTTAAAATTTAAGAGGAGATTGAAATTCCTTACGTTCATTGCTTAATATATTAAGCTCAGTATTTTATGTGGTGTCACACATCACTCTAACCAAGTGATAATCAATACTTCATCACCAAATCTTTGATAGGAAATTACCCAATTAATGTTATTTTTTTTCTCTCTCTCTGAATTGATGCTGGTAATTCTTTTCAGCATCAACGTTGCAACCAACTGATTGAGAATGCAATTATTGAGATGAGACTCTAGACAGTTGCATAAATACTGTGATCCCGGTCACTTCTGTTTCGTATGTGACGGGTTGAAGGAGCTCCCGCCTTTAATTTCCTCGTACGTTGCCGAGTCAGGAATCAGTGTTAGGTATTCCGTAACCTGCAGCTGCTATTCAGGCACTGCGTATGAAGAATCTAAAATGCACAGAGCGCCGAGGGCGAAATGTACCTCGACATGTAAACAGGCCCATGAATAAAACATGAGGTCGCAGGCAACAGTTTTGCATAATGCCTTCATTAAAAAGAACAAATTAGTTTAACGGAACAACGTATCTTACGTTGGAGGAAACTTGTGCCGTGTTGAAGACAGGACGTGGCAGCAAATCCGGCACGTTCTCAGATTTGTTGCTCCCTTAATATACGTATACAACTGTGCCTTCGTAAGCCAAATTGTAACATATGATTTAAATCTATATAAACGAGAAACTTTCGATGTATATTTGGATGTATTATCTGCCTCAATCACGTATTAATTGCTTTAAAGTTTTAAATAAAATTTGTCGCGGAGTTAGTAAAATGTCTGCGTAGTGACATAGAGTAGTTCTTATCCTGTAAAAACGAACAGTTCCTTTATAAATTGCCGTCAACAATTCGTAAACACCAAAGAGTTTCTTACTTCGTAAACGGCAGTACCACGTTTACTCTTTGCTTTTTACGTTTATCGGAATTACCGCTTTTCAGAAATGAAAGTAACAACCTATAATAGTTCGGAAGCAGGATATATAATCTTAAATCTTTTTAAACTCGTACTGGCGGCAAGTTCACAAGGAAATGTCTTCAGTTACGTACATGAAATAGTATGACACCTCAGGTATTACACCGCAACTCCGTTCGTACTAGATGCTTCATAATATTCGTGAAAAATCAGAGCTTGGAAAAAATTTAAAAATGCTAAGAGTATACCAACACAGTCCCACACGTATTTAGCATTTACTTCCATTTCCGAGCGCCATATTGCAAGGGTAATTATTCAGCCGATTTTTAGCGGTTGTTTTAGTATAGCGATCTGGAATTGTGGGTTAAGTTTATATCGCCATTCATGACGTCACTAACATGCAACATAGTGAATCCGTTAATGCGCGAGTCATGGAAGGTTTGATTTTCTAACGACAATCTTAGTGGAGGTAAGAACGAAGACTTTCCCGGCGTATGACTGCAATGTAGTCTTCACGGGTGTACCGCCGGATAGTGTTGTGGAAACACTATCCGGCGGTACACCCGTGAAGACTACATTGCAATCTTAGTGGAGTTTGTGGCTTGGCTGAAATGCAGCCTGGGCCGGAATGAAAACTGAAACTTTATTATTAATTTAAGCTGCTTTCATGTACGCCATTTTAGTGACGCCATGAATCGTGTTGCATTGAAATTGTATCAAAAGAGCTATTATAATAGTTCCGGAGCAGGAAATATAAAACATAATTAACCATAAACATTTTTAAGTTCGTACTGGCGGCAAGTTCACAAGGAGATGTCTTAAGCTGGGGATATGAAATAATATGACATCTCAGGTATCACATCGTAGTTCCGTAAGTAAAATATATGTGATAAATCAAAATTTTAAAAAGTGCTGGTTTTTAACGAGCCAAACTAACGAAAGTTGTGTTTAGGTTGTATTGCAGCCTAGACCAGAGTGGCTACTAATATTCCATGGTTCATACTGCATTTGGAGTGGAGAAGGTGGCTGCCATGCTGAATTCTGACTATAATGATGTCAGAATAGGCTCGAGATGGCTATTGCCGCTAAGTGAATAATTTGCTTAACCGTATCTTTCGGCGCGCGTTTCACAATTGTTATCCATTTCCGGGCTTTCAGGAACGCTTTTCTTTGAAGAGTAAAAGACAAGGAAGCAGTTGACTATATTTTAAACCCGAAAGGAGAAACTTTTCTGCTGGTCATACTTGTTCAGTAATAAAAACTCTTATACTATAACACACTTTCAAGCGGACGAAGTCGCGTGTAACTGTTAGCATTAAAATAAATTGCAAAATGCATAAAATTCTAAGCCGATTAATGGTTTTGTAATAGTATTCAGAGGTTACATAAAATAATGCTTACATAAATTATGTTAAATTATAAATTTTTGGAGATAAAGTTTAAAGTACAATGTAACATGGGAACAGGGAATAACTTTCAGTCAGTTACGTGGACAAAATATACCGAGAGTGGTGGGTGAACGGTTAACGTTCCGGCCTCGCATTCGGGAGGACGCGGGTTCGAATCCCCGTCCGGGCATCTAGATTTGGGTTTCCTATGGTTTCCCCAAATCACTCCAGGCGAATGCCGGGATGTTTCCTTCAAAAAGGCGATTGCCGAATTCCTTCCCGTTCCTTGTACCCAGTCCCATCCCGCCTCTAATGACCTTAGCCGTCGACGAAGCGTAAAGCAATAAGTAAAAAAAAGTTGACAAAATAAAAACTAACAACGAAGTAACAGCTTCGAATCAGCAGATTGATAAAAATATATATATATATTAATAGTTTTAACGCGGGAGCAGCCAGTGTTGCTCAGTGCGCTGACCCGGCGCGAGCACAAGATCCCGTGTATCGTCCATCCTGAATGCGGATTTTAAACAGTTTCTAAGCTAAAGACGGGACTCTCCGTCTCATAAACTACACATTTCACAAGCAAAGAATTTTCAAGCAGACATAGCTTCAAGTTTAGCCTGTGGATGGTAGCACAACACTTTCCTCCAACAGTTTAGGTACGTCGGCTAGACTTCTGGCAGGAACTCAGATACTCCCTCCTCCACCCCCCCCCCCCCCCCCCCCCCCACCTCTCTCATGATTCACATTGACCACCTGAGGCGGTAAGTGTCCACATGATCCTCTGTTGCCGTATTGGAGAAAAAAATATGAAAAATTAAAACGCGAAAATTTAAAAGCATAAATATTGAAGTTTCCGTAATAATACGTATACAAATACAAATCTCCGTGTACCGTTGATGATTATTTAGTTATAGTGTATATGGAAGTGAAATTGTTAGCGATGTTTCTAACTCCCTTTTGTTCCGTAGTGATAATGGAGCATAAAAAAACTGGCTTTGGTGAAGTATTTATAAACGCAGATTTTTCATTACACTGATTGCTTTATCTTTAATTTGTCTCTCAACAAGTTTGATTAATACTTCTATATATTTTTGAGTATATCTCTTTATCTCTCACAAAAACCCACGACCGAATTATCTGCTACAATGTCTCCCTATGCAGTTATTCCATTCGCTGCACTAACAAGTTAGCAAATGGTGCTTATCAGAAACGGTGGCTAACCAACCATGTAAAGGCCACATCCATATTTGATTAGAGAGAAAATGGCGGGACGTGATTCAAACCTCCACTCATACCTACCCGATAGCGATGTCTGCCTGTTCGAATACTGCGAGGGTCACCGCTTCCCGCTCCAAAACACCGCGCGCCACATAAACAGAATAATACAAAGCACATTTGTCCACAGCTTAAACAATTTGCAGGCAGAAAATAAACCCGTTTCTTATGGTAACCATGTGTGACAGAGACACTTCTATTATTCCTTCAAAGATTGTTTGATGACTTAGCTATGTATTCGAGTGACTTCAAAAATGCTTCCAGATAGCTTAGTTCAACTGTTCTTTATTAATAAATTTACATATCTCTTAACCTATTATTTATGACACAGAATTTCCGAAAACCTATAGTCTATAAAATTATAACCTGCGTATCTTATTCATGCACAATTTTTCTTGAATTATAGCCTCTGCCAAAGAGTTAGGCAATCTAGGATTTCTTAAAAACATTACTCATTTACCAATTCTTTTTGAAACATTATTTCGAAAATTCATTTTGCCTTCCATTATTTACATAAATATTTTTATAAAATTTTATCTGTCAATTTAATTTTCAATATCCTACTGTAGCTTTACAGTTTAGATTCTTCAATTTTCCATCTTTTTATTCCGAATATCCAAGCTTCAGTGTGCTCTATGTAAGAAGTTGTACCCAGTCACTTGAGACGCTCGGAATGGCACTAGAAAGTTCTTCGATTTTATTCCGCGTCTGACACGCCTTGATATTATTAAGAAAGCTCGCTGATTGTGCACCATGAGACAGTTTATTTTCCGTTCGCGCAAATTACGCTATGTGATCAAAAGTATCCGGACATCTACCTGATACTGCTCCTTGACTCTAGACAAATCGTGTTCCCTATTATTTTCATTAATATGGGGTGGATTAACTCTTGTCTTCAAGACGGCTATAACTCTACTGGGGAGACTTTCAGTGAGGTGTCTGAAACTCTGTGGAGGACTGACAGCTCATCCTTCCTATAGAGCTGAACTCACAATAGGTAGTGATGCTGGACGCTGGGTTCTGGAGCGAAATCAATGTTCTAATTCATTCCAGTAGTGTTCCATTGGATTCAAGTTGGGACCTTGGGCAGGCCAGTCCATTTCAGGAATATTATTGTACACAAACCATTGCTTCAGAGATGTAGCTTTATGACAAAGTGCAATGTCATGCTGATACAAACAATCATGGTCTCAGCACTGGTCCTGTAGGGTACATATATACTTCAGCATTCAGAGGTTTCTTAAAAGCAATAAGGGGACCACACCCTAGCCACGAGAAACACCCCCATGGCCCATACCATAACATCACCTTTTCCATGCCTCACTTTTTTCACTACTCTTGATGGCAGTTAACGTTCTCCATGCATTCGCCAAACCCAAACCATTCCATCGGATTGCCACAAGGTATAAAGTGATTTATTACTCCAAATCACTCGTTTCCAATCATCCATTGTCCATTGGCGTTGGTTGCCCTTTACAACGCCTCAAGCATCGCTTACAATTGACTACAGAAATGTTTGCTCATGTACAGCATCTGGAGCTTTTATCCCATTCTCTTCAACTCCCGGCGAACAGCTGGACTGTTGGTAGCAGTTTGGAATGCATTAGTGATTCATTCCGCTGATGTATTGCGATTTTTTACAACCACCCACTTCAATGCTCGACGACCCCTGTCCGTTGTTAAAGGATCTTGTCACCAAAAGTCGACTTGGACAGCTTTAGAAGGGTTGAGATGTCCCTTGTGGATTTTTCACTCAGGCAACTTCGAATGGCTGGTCCACATTCTAGGTCACTGAGCTGTCCTGACTGACTCGTGCCGCTGTT
Source organism: Vandiemenella viatica (assembly GCA_031002005.1). Classification (NCBI taxonomy): domain Eukaryota; kingdom Metazoa; phylum Arthropoda; class Insecta; order Orthoptera; family Morabidae; genus Vandiemenella; species Vandiemenella viatica. Next base: position 133,142,434 of record CM061920.1, read on the forward strand.
ACTGCTTCTCTACTGACAACACAATACTCCACGCCTCCTTTTTTTACTGGTGGGTCCGCCTGTCGTGACATCTGGCGTTCAGTTCCGCATTACATAGAGCTGTCCGCATACTTTTGATCAGATAGTGTATGTTTTCAAAAATGTGGTCTGCACTACGCGATGCTACAGATTTAGAGAAAAGTATTTTCTCCAGTATTTACTTTAAAATGGTCCAGTTTCTGAACATAGCATCACAAAACATTTTTTACTTGTAAATCTAGGCGCCTCCTGATTTATCTTTATCTGTAATCCCACAAAATATATATATATATATATATATATATACAGTAGAACTCCAGTTATCCGAATCAATTGGGGCCAGACCTCATTCGGATAATCAAAAATTTGGATAATTGGATTTTTCCTAAAAAGGGTCTATTTTAATTAATTACAGTATGCATGTTGAAAATTGGAGAAATTTTTTTTTAAAAAAAGAAAAAGAGCTTTTAATTAATTAAATGAAAATGCAACACTTTTAGATATTAAACGTAGTTACAAGTGCTGTTCATTAGTACAGTATGTACGTACCGTACTGTAAATAAAAGTCATTTCTTGCTGAACATCTCGGTCAAAATAATCTGTTTGACTGTATTCATCCGTTTTCGTGCAGCAAAGTCGCGCATCCGATTGACAGTGAGGAGTTGCATATGGTGTGTAGGCAGAATTATTATTTTTTGAATCGCAATACGTTTCCGTCTTAATTAAAAAAGCTATTCGGATATTCAGCAATTCGGATAGTTGGCGTTCGGATAATTGGTGTTCTTTTGTATAGGAGAAAATTTGGTATGTTGAAGAAAGACAGAGTTGTTATGAAATCACAACTACAAAAAAAATTTGATATCAGCATCATGCTAAGTCCAGTGTGTCCGAAATGAGGGCCACAGTAATTCGCTTTCACTCATAGGATTTTAGCGAAATATGAGAAATTAACGAGAGTAGCACGTGTAGTAACTGTGGAAGATGACAGTCGAGTGGACGAACAGGCAGCGAGGAACAGTAATTGGAAGTAGCATTTTTGCAGGTCTTGAAACAACGAAAACGCGAGCGGAGGCGCAGGCGGAGGCAGGTAACGGAAATGTAATTACGTCTGGCGGCGAGCCTTCGGCAGGCGGTAACGAGGTCCCTCAAGTACTGCAGAAAGAAAGCTAAAAAGAGCGCCGGAACTGCCAGAGGAAATTAAATATTAAGCCGGTAACTGCCATAAATTTTATATGAGCTGTGATTTTATTCATGAAATTTCTCGGCGCTGATAACTTATTACAGGCAACGTTTCATGTAGCTGACCCTCAAACGCTAACTCAATTTCCAGAGAAAAATACGAAAGATCGCCGGGCTGGAAACTTGATGAGAAGATTGTGTTCAGGAGGAAACAGCCTGCTTCCGAATAGCAGAAGCCTCATTGCTATGACTATCAACTGTAAAGATGAAGTATTCACTTACATTTGAAACAGTATGCTGTTATGAGAAACAGAGCAAAGACTATATCTTGACAATAAATTTTAGTTAGGGCATTTCTACTTTTCTCCCTTTAACATTCATAAGATAAAATAATAAATTGCTGTTCATTGATATAGAATTCTCGGGTCACTAGGGGAGTGAGCAGTGTGTTTTCCCACGATATTTCGGCGATTGAGAATTCTTTCGCCATTTTCTGGGTATCTTCACCAGAAACCGATAAATTTTGAAGGTCATTAGAGGCGTCCATTGAAACAGTCACACAATCTCTAGACTTGAAGTACTGCAGAAAAAGCATTCACATACTATTTTTAAAACTGGAGCTTCTTTTAAATAAAATGACAAATAATCGTTATAGATGAAGGTGAAGACATTAGGATCAGAATCTTTCTTTAACTTACAGCTTATCCAGAGGGAATAGTTTTAAGCGCCCATGTCTTCCATCTCTGCCTTGGCGCGCTACAATAGTGGAGGAAGTGTTGCCATCTGTCAGCGAAGCGTGGAACTATATTCTCTGTGTGTGAGAAGTTTGTGTGTGTGTGTGTGAAATGTGTAGTTTATGAGGCAAAGATTGGATCCGTCCCAGAATTCGCTTTGATGATTGTGGAAAACCAAACCCGCGATCAGAACGGACGGTACGCGAGGGCCTGTGCTCGTGTCCAATCCAATTGGACGTACCTCCCAGATACACTATGCGGCGCCTCAGCGCACTGTCAGATATTTCAGAAATTCTTAACATCAAATAAACTATTTTTATAACTAAAATGATAAAAAGACGCCAATGCAACGCCAATTTTATCATTTAATTTACTGAGCACTGCATTATTTTTATAACAGTTGCATTTAATAATACCTTTTTTATTTCAGTCTGCAAGCACAACTGTCTTCAAAAACAACGACTTTCAATACAACTAGCATTCTAAACGAAAAAGACCGATCTACAAAGTGGCTGAAACAGTGCCTTCGCGGCCGATTGGCACCACTTTTAGATCCAACGATCCGAACGGTGACTCAGTCAGTTGAATTACTTTTTTTCTTAAAAGTAGTGTTATAATGGTATAATATATTTCTGTTTTGACATATCTTTGGAGAAGAAGTCTGATATACGTGTGTTATTCCTGAATAATAAAGTGAAAAGTTATTTTCAGTATGCATGTAACCAGTTCTTTAAAGTACCAAGGAATCAAGTTGTATTTTTGAAATAGTATAAATAACCTAACTACCGAACCTGTGATCAATCAAGTAACCAACAAAGTAACAAGACAGTAAACGGTTCTTTATTGATTTGTTTTGAACGTTATTTTCATAGAAATAAGCAGAAAATCAAGAAGTTCCCTTTTTATTAATCACACATACTTTGATATAGCATCTTGACTGGTATTTTACGCTGTGAAAATAGTTTGTGAGGTATAAAAGCATTGTTTGTGTTATTTAATTCTATATTTTGATATCAATCAGCTGTGTTGATTACAGAAATATGTACTGAAGATTCTGTAGCAGAAAAGAAATAGCGCCTCTAGTTAGGAGTAAGGAGAAAATAAAAAATGTTTTATAGCGGTTTTTATACATTTCTATGTCTTTCAAGTAACCAGTTCCTCCCTGTTAGTATAGATATTTTCTCGCCGGTCACTACCCTTCCCTAGTAACTGAAGATTTTAAAATACAACTTCTTCTTTTCTGTTTCAGATTATACGAAGATTCGTGTCGATTGCAGCTATGTAAAAAGATTTTTGTAAAGGTAAGTTGTACATTCTATTGTTTAATACATACTACCACACATAGACGAAAAACTCTTTTCCCTTATTTCCCAAAATGGTAATGAATCATTAACTTCCTTGTGTAAGTTAGAAACGTGATTTGCCTAGTAACGGCAAAAGTTCACAAAAATCATAAGCGCATGATCTAAGACAACCAAACTGAGTAAAATATTTTTCCAAACAGTTTGGAAAACAATTGCACTTAACAATTTTTACGCTAATACTGGCTGACATGAATGTTTAAATATTTCGTTTATAATCTTGAGTAATCAGCATCAAGCTCCAACACCGCATTAATAATAATGCCGCTACTTCGAAACTTATCTAAAAAAATTCTGCTTAGTGAATTAAACAGTGTTTTTGCCTGTGTAAAATTGTAAAAATATCTGCGTGGTTTTTTTGTTTTTTTTTTTTTACTTTCCGTTGTTTGCTAAAGCATCTAAAGAGTTTATTTTACCTATCGTACCAGGTCCCTGGGCAATTTCGGTAATTAAAATAGCAGAGAATCCGACACCGACCTCTACTGGAGCTACCGCTCAGAATAAAGGAACGAGCACCAACTCAGATTTCTCGTTAACTTTTTATACCTCTCGCTATATCGAGTTTCCGGCTGAATTTCGTTCCTTGGGAAATTACTGACACTGAGACGGGGGTCGGTGGGCAAACAGAAGAACGCTTGTCGGTTGCGATTTCCGCGAATGCCCGAGGGCGCGGCCTTCTCTGTCGGCCAATCACAGACATTGGGCGTTCACTGCCCGCTTTCTGACACGATATTTCTCACTGACTTGACCTGTTGTATTCCACGTTGCATCCGGTTTTAATCGCAGATCCAACGTTTGCTTCTTTTAAGAGCTGAAACGAATCCCTCACTAACTGAAGGTGTTCACTGACACTTGTGTGTTTACTACAAATTTTACTATGACCAATGTTCTTACCAATGACTCCATTATATTATTTTAACGCGCATTAACGATGATAGTTAAAATATATTTCAGTACTCTTATTACAGCCATCAGTAAATATTACGAAGCGCAACTTATAGGTTATGATTAGATGTTTTACGATACTATAAACAGCAATCGATAACCAAAGTGATTTTTTTATTTTTGCTTTAAAATATATGATACCAGACATCTGTTTCGTTTCTGAATAAATCAGTTCACAGTCTACTAACCAATTATAATTATGTGGTATAAACGAAATCTGAAGGAAAAAATTAAAATCTTTAATAAAAAAATCAAGATTTTAAATATACGTCTCAACACTGTTTCATCATCTGATCAAAATTCATTTTAACATCTAAATTTTTTTGTGACATTTAAGGGTGACCATCTAGAGCGAGAGAACTTTATTGACATACAGTCCCGCAAAATCATTCCATTTTACATCGTTGTTGCCTGTTTGATTTTCATCAGTAAAGACGCGTTTAATACTGTATTACACAGGACAAATATTTTGAAAATTACAATAATGTTTTATATCATAACGGCGCTGCTAACAGAAATCTGATCGCCACAATCTCTCAGTCCAAGATATCAACCGCTAATATTTCAGTATTACTGATTAAGTCAGAATTTTTCTAAAAACAATAATCGACAAACTAACGTTGTAAAATACTTTTCGACGTCATTTTCATATGTTCATATATATGACACAGGAGAGCATTTTTATCGCCTCACTCTCTAAGCCTCTTTTTGTAAATAACTTTTTGAATATTTTGGTAAATAACTATTACTGTAAGTGAAAAATTTTAAAAAAATACCGGGCAAACATACATACAGACAGTCGAAAATTTTATCTGATTGCAAATTTCTTTATTAACAGATTTCTGTGAAATAAATAATTTCTCAAATTACAAGCAAAATTTTAATATAGTAGATTGTTCCTAGTAATGTATAAACCGATTTATGGATTATTTTAGAGGTGACAAATGACTCCATCCATATCTGTTTGTTCAAGTAGATTGACGGTAAAAATTAACAGAAAATATATAAATTTCTTCTTTTTTTGACTTCGCAGGTTTTTTTTTTTTTAAATCCGTTTGCCATCTATATTTTTTAAAAGAAAAGTAACATGTTTTTATCGAAACTTTGTTAAACATCGGGCAACACCGTGGGACCAAACCTATTCGCCATTGCAGGCTTACATATAACTATTTCGTTCAGTGTTACAGGTTTGTGAACAACAAGTGTAAATATCAAGTGTTTCCACCATTTTATGTCGCGAAACACTTCTCGCAATAAAACAACAGCCACAGTCAAAGAACACATGGATCATTATATCAAAATATCGTTGTAAAACATCTTCTTTGGGAGACGACCACACTAACCGTAATGAACTTTTTCTATGCTCATAGTTATTTCGTCTCACCACGAAGCGATACACCGAGATATGCAATACAGTGTACATTATTCCATCTTTCATTAGATATGTATTCTTCCCACAGAAAAGACGTTGGTTAAAGTTTTTTCTTCAGCTGAATCAATTTTCTTATACGTCCTGTAATGAAATTTCCCTGATACGGTAGAATGTAAAGAACAAACATTGTTAAGAAGCATTAATTTTTCGTACTAGAACGGAGCGAACACTTCGCAGTGTAATAAATACAGAACAAATATATGACAAAAAAAATATACAATTTTTATATGTTATTAACACGACGCACAAGCAACAAAACAAGCTAATATTTACTGTGGAGATATTTGCATAATCTAAAGTTAATCGGATTTTAACTAGCTGTATAAAACGCCGTCCGTATCTATTACTACACTTGCTAACATCAACTTTGCCCTTAATAGTTTTCCGATCATAAATTACTACTAACACTGTTGGTTCATTATACTGTAAGAGATTCAAGTTAGGATAACGAGGTACTTCTACATCTTAGTCCCCAGAAGAATTTAACCACGTTTACAGTTACGATAAGAAACAAATCAATCCACTATTGTGCACATAATTTTAAGGTGGCGGTGGTCTTTTCAGGTAGAAAGAAATGGTATTTCACTCGAAAATTATAAGAGATAATGTCGCAGCTAACAAGTGTTCGATCATATCGCTAGGAATATTCTAACATTTATAATGTAACCATAACTGCATAGGCACACTATAACCGATTCACTACAGTGACGTGTGGTTGTTACATCCATCATTCCTGCAATCTTATCAGTGATCCATATTGGCGTGATATGTTAATCTTTACTGGATAAAATGAAAAGCTAATATGCATTAAATGCACAGTACATTATGACTCAGAAACCTCATTGTTTTCAGGAGAATACGCTCCTAGAAATATTGTGTTCAAAACATTGAGAAAGTTTATAAGTTTGTTGCCGGACGTTTTGTTTCAATAAAAATCCTCCAGTTTGGATTTGAAACCTCCTTCAGTTAATAAGTTTTTTAGAAATTCTTAAAACATGTGAATTACATCTTGTACGAAATGAGAATGAGGTATTCAATTTAATTTTTCACTGCATTATCAAAATATCGGTTCCAAGAACCTACTATTAATTTTCAATAATGTTTATTTGGTGGGCATAGTTTGCGGTGACCCGCATTTGGTTCATGTCTATTGTGCGATAGATACTAATAATTACAGATTTAAAAAGTCAGAGACTGTCTTGGTTAAATGTTACCAAAGAATTTCAGTGGCGGTATCAGTTTATCCATTGTCCATTGAATACACACTTTTTTTACCAATTTGAAAAGATCTGTTGTACTTTTCTAATTCTATAACATTCGAGTTAAGCCTCTGGAATTGTAGACCCTTTTATACACGATACGAAAAATTAGAACCTAGGAAAAGCAATAGTACGAGAATCAGATATTTTAGTTGATACTGAATAATATAAGAAAACATTTTCATTCTTATGTACTGCAAATGACGACAACCTGAAAAATAAGTTTGTGGTGGTGTTGAGATGCAAACAAACTCATTTATTCTGAGTGCGTAAGAAGGATAGTAAATACTGTTGCACTTGTTTTTAGGCTGAGATGTTATTTTTGTGTGGTATAATCGACGTCTGCAAAATACATTAACAGACAGTCACAATATAGATGTTCCAGTCAATCTACATACTGTAATTTCTTCTAGGAGTGGTTATTAAGGTACAGCAATGAGTTTTCTTTCATTGTACGCTATGTCTTTACAACATTGTTAACAGGACAAAACTAAGTCCGTACTCCCGGTAAACAATGGCAAAACTATGAGTGTAAATCATTTCACAACGCGTGCTATACGATCAGGCAGGACTGACTCTCACACAACCGATTAACGCTGAAAAATCCGTTATGTGATCCATAGGCACTCTTTATGTGTTACTGACTTTTTAATTAGGAACGATCATAGTAGCAGTGAGCTAAATATGGAAGTCGTGGCCCAAGGGCGGTGTCGAGTTGACCTGAGTGGCCGGGCGGTCTATTAGAGTTCTGAGTGCGCGTTGGGAAAGGGGGGGGGGGTGTACGCGATTACGGAGGCGGCGAGGCAGGGCTGTAATGAGCGCGGGATTAGCCCTCGGGGACGCTAAATCCACGTCGGGGCTAAATTCTTTAAAACATGGATCGCGTTTAAAGATACGACAGCGGGGACCGGCCGGCTGGAACTGAAAATACATGTCGACACGGCCCAGCAGCAGAACACGACTTCTCAAAGCGAAACTGCCTCTCTATTAAGTTATAAAGGCTTAGCACCACTCTGAATTTTTCGAAGTTATTTTTTACGATACATAATCCAGCATTTTAAGAAAACTACTGGAAATCCAGGAAAATACTCTAAATGTTTACTCTCACACCTTTTATAACATTTTCCATACCTCCCTACTGCTTTCGTCGGTTTGTTTTTCGATCAAATTCGCGTATCAGTACCAAAAACTGCACAAACTTCTATTTACCATATGAGCTAAATTTTCAGTTATTGAGTACTATTGTGTCTGATATTAATGTTAAAAATCGTTATAATTTTTTTTATTTATTCGTGTCCAAGACACAACTTGAATACTATTTAAGGAACAAACATAACACACAATAAAACAATATTGCACCACACAATCCTTATGTATTTTTATAAGGAAACAATCATAACACACAGAGAACAATGTTACCATACTTCTCTCTCTCTCTCTTTTTTTTCTGTCATCAGTCCTCTCGATTGTTTTGATGCAATCCTCCATCCCTTCCTATTTTGCGCTAACGTCTTCCTCTCAACATAAACTCCATCCCTTCCTATCTTGCACTAACCCCTTCATCTCAATCTACCTCGTACAACCTACGTCTTCAATTGCCTGCATTGCGTATTTTAATCTTTGTCTACCTCTTCAGTTCTTTCCTCTGACTGTCCCCTCCACTAACAAATTAACCAACCTTGTATGTCTTATAATAATCCTATCTCTTCGATTTGTAAAACTCTTCCACAAGTTTTTTTTCTCAACCATCAATTCCAAAAAACGTTCATTTAGCATCTGTCCACTTAATTTTTCAGCATCCTTCTAAAGCACCACATTTAAAATGCTTCAATTCTATTTTTTCTCGTATTCCTAAAGTCCATGCATTGCTACCATAAAGTGCTGTGCTTCACACATAGAATTTTAAAAAAAATCTTTTTGAATCTTATATCAATGTTTGAAATTAAAAGATTTCTCTTTTTCATGAAAGCACTTTTGTCTAGTGCTATTCTGCTTTTAACATCATTCCTGCTTCGGCTATCACTTGTAATTTTAATTCAGTTAATTCTCCTATTGCATCCATTCCTATTTTTATATTTAATCTACTGTTATTGTCATCATTTCTGCTATATTTCATCACTTTGTCTTGCTTAGGTATTTTATTCATGACGTTCAGTAACTTTTCAATATCCTCAGTGTTTTCTGCTAACAGGACAATTTGATCATCCAATCGTAGCTTACTGATTGTTTTTCTTCTTGAATACTTATGGCGCATTCAATTTTTCTTTTACTTCCTTTATTGCTTTCTGTACATACAATCTGAATATTAATGGAGATAGACTACAACCTTGTCTCTCGCCCTTTTCATCTAATGCATGTCTCTCATGATTCTTTACTTTATTATTGCCATTTGTTTCTCTATTGATTATAAATTATTCTTCAACGTGAATATTTGACAACTCACTTCTTTAAAATTTTGAAAATGTTGTCCAACTTAACATTATCAAGAGCTTTTTCTAAATCAACAAATGCCATGAAAGTATCTTTGTTTTTCTTGATCAGCCCTTCAGCCGGAACTGCTTCCATTGTACTCTGTTTTTCCTTAACCCAAATTGATCCTCCACAACTATCTCTTCTGCTATGCTTTCTATTCTTCCGTACATTATCCTGTTCAGCTGTTTAGAAGCATGTGATGTTAGACATATTGTGCGATAATCCTCACATTTGTCGGCATGTGGTATCTTCGGAAGTGTGAAGATGACACTTTTATTAAAATCACTTGGAATCTCTCGTGTTTTGTAACAGTTGGATATCATTTTGGTAATCCTTGGATTCATTCTTCTCCTAGGGATTTCAGAAGTTCTGCAGGAATTTGATCAATTCCAACTGTCTTATTTGATGTCAGATCTTTCAAAGCTCTGTCAAATTCTGTTCTTAAAACAGGATTTCATAAGTTATCAATGTCGACATCTCTCTTTTTTCTGTATATTTTTCTTTAAATCATGCCCGCCATACAGTTTATCTATGTATTACTTCAAACGGAGTTCAAAAGAGGTTTCACATCAGTAGCTTTAATGTTGATACATTCGCACACTGTTACATGAACAAATTAAATAGTTCTATGGTAAACCATGACTGGCAGCCATTTGCAGTAAACAGCAGCTTGGATGGCCTTGTTATTTTGTCATTCGCTGCGAACAGAACGTCGGATCGTCTCGGATGTGACTCCATTTGATAAGATTTTCTTTGCATCTAGATACTGCGGTTCTGAGTTTACTTAAGAGCTTTCCAGGTTTTGTACAGAAGATTGTACCCTGCTGTAGGTTTCTCCATTTGATTTTTCCCAAATTATTCCTGGTTCCAGACTTCATCAAAGTTCTGATCGTTGATTTTTAAAAGGTAATGTATGCAAGAAGCTTCTTCTTGATTTAAGCCTCAAGGTTTCGAATTCTCATACAAAGCAGCGACCCTCTCCCGAGTTTGAATCGCCATATTTCTTTCACTATTAGATATCTTTACGCTTCATCGACGTCGTGGTCATTAGAGGCGGGATGGGACTGGGACAAGAAATGGGAAGGAATTCGGCCATGGCTTTTTTAAAGGAAGCATCTTGGCATTCGCCTGGACTGATTTGGGAAAACCATTGGAAATCCAAATCTGGATATCCGGACGGGGATTCGAACCGTCGTCCTCCAGAATGCGAGGTCAGAGCGTTAACCGCTCACCCACCACCCTCGGTTACACTATTAGAAATAGTTTACGTAGTGAGGATATATCCTCCTAGTTTCAGTTCCTATACGTAATGAGAAATGTCTCGTTAAGCCTTTTGTTTGGGAAGGCAATGTCATGGACTTGCATAAGCAGCATATTATATCAACACCATCTACTACAATGCAAAATAAATTGTTAAACATAATTCGAATCTTTTCTTAAAACCGAGTGTGGTAGGTGAACGGTTAACGTTCTGGCCTCGCATTCGGGAGGACGCGGGTTTGAATCCCCGTCCGGGCATCCAGATTTGGGTTTTACATGGTTACCCCAAATCACTCCAGGCGAATGCTGGGATGTTTCCATTAAAAAGGTCAAGGCCGAATTCCTTCCCGTTCCTTGCCCCAATCCCATCCCGCCTCTAGTGACCTCACTGTCGACGAGGCGTAAAGCCCAAGGAAAAAGAAAAACTTTGGTTTTCATTGACGTAGAAGAAATCATGACTTGCTCATGTACTAATTACCAGCATTTTTTTATTATTTGAACAAATAACACCTATCACAGTGAGGTAAGGTGAGCTTCTGATGTGACAGCGAGGAATAAAACGTTAAAAATGACGTACGGGATCGTCAGTAAGTGAAAAGAGAAATAAATCAGTCCATTCAGCCACAAACCAATTCCACTTATCCCACTTATTAAAGAAATTTCTAAAAGTTGCGTTACCATCACAAATAAATAAATATATTAGTCTAACATTGCATATCACTTCTTAACTTAATGTTTTGATACCACACAGTACAAAACTAAATTAAATTACAGAAAACTCATTGCAGAGTGCGATATTTTGTTAGAGAATAATTACTATCATCCCGCAGATGTCAGTATTTTAAAATAAAGACCGCTGCAGGCTGTCGCTGTAGGATTCCTCCCTTGCCTCATTTCACTCACTGTTATTATTCGGACGTGTACCTCTGAGGCTGGCGGGAACATGCAGAAAGGCGACAGTTAACCGGTGTTCACACAAGGTTTTGAGGGAACTTTTAGCGCTTACCACGGACAAATCTGTTAACAGCGGCAAATCCGCTTACTGGGAACAATCCTTCCCGCCGTAATGTTTCATCTTAAAAAGTTCTGACGGCAGGGGATTATCTCCGCTGCGGATGAAAGGTCTGAGGAAGCTTGCACGCCCCTAAAAAGCACACTCAGTGTCCCTACTAGCTCATAACCACCAGTCACACCCGACCACGTAGTGCAGTCTGACGACACCTGGACTGAGGACAGCGAGTGAGTAACGAATGTCAAGTAGAGACGAGAGAGCAATATTAGGGACGAGTCACGTATCCATTCAATTTTACTTAAGGGCTATAAATAGACAACATAATGCATATAGCATTATTGGCCTGTGTAACAGTACAAGTGACTGGTACTGTTGTGTGTTCGACGGTTGGCACCCCTGCTGTGAGGCGGACAATGTCAGGCAGTCGCGGGGAGTGTGTGAGTGTGGCCGGTCGCAGGATTAAAGCGCTGGCGGGAACAGTGAACTATGGACAGATGTGTCGAAAGTAAAAGCGCTTCACACTTAAAGAACTCTTCTATCTTCGGATACTAGTTTCATTTTATTGACTGATGGCCATCCGGGAGAGAATGTGGAAGTAATAATATTAATAAATCACACTGTGGCAAACAGTAATGTCAAACAAGGAGTGATAGAATTTCATTTATTCTCCTCTCTCTATAGAGATATCCCGAGTCTGGTGGCCGTGCTAACAAATAAAGTAATCTAATTCAGTTGTTTTGTAAAGTTCCCTTGTACAGAAGTCGCAGGGACAGTAACGATTACAGGGCTGTGTAATTACACCGGGATATCCGCGAAGGTTTAAGCTACCGAATGTCGTGGCTAACCAATCTAACACGGTAATCGTACCTGATAAAGGGGATCTTCAGTTTAACGCGGAATCCGAACTACGAAGAGTACTGGCGTACTTCACATTACACAGCAACCTTTGCCAGAGGTGACGGTCGAATTAAGGGCTTTTGAAAATCCCCATCGAGACGGAGATTCGAACCGCGGGCATTTCGATCTCCAGTCATACACCTTAACCATTGAGGCACCAGACCACTCTAGTCGGGCCCTAATTACTACACTATCAACGCGTCCTAAAGAAACGGCAACAAGAATTGTAATCTACTCTGCCCCACGTAATATCCTCGTTCCTATACACTAGGGCAGGGATGGCGAACCTTTATTGATCCGCGTACCGTTTTTTCTAAAGAAATGTTGAATGAAGCCATGAGTGCCATCAAAGAATCATGACTTAGTAATTAATGGTAAAAGAAATAAAACGAAATACTAGCACCTTAAAACTTTATATTTGCAACCAGAAATATACATTTTTTAATACTAAGCAATAATAAGATCAACAGTTTGTGTTTATAGAAGTAGATGACATTAGTGAAACTTCTGCTATTGCAAATTAAATGCCAAGTAACTCATTTTAGGTTTATATTGTACTTTGTTACTTTTAGCAGCATCAAGCAAAAGTGGAGTCATTTGACAAACGGTTTCGAAGCGGGTCTTCAATAAAATTCTGGTTCGCTTTTCTGACAAAGAGATTTGTTTCATAGTGCCGTTTTACAGATGATGTTCTACATATCACTGTTCAAGAACATAAAACACACACCACTTAATCACCTTTATTAATCATGCCATATTCTCAATCCGCCGAGGTTGAAATTCTCTAAGACTTATCATGAACTTTTTTTTTTTTTTTACCGTCTAGCCACGTAGTATAGTTGTACATATAACTCAAGCAAACTTAAACAAGCAGCTGTGTTAACGAAATTAGTTTAAAAACAGCAAAAACTATGCGTAATTGGTAAAAGCAGTCAACGAAGTCAGCAAAAACAAACAAGCTAAGAGCCCCTCACTCTGTTCGGTCAGAAATTCACTCGGAATAAACCTCTATTGCGCAATCTGTTGTCGTTCCAGCACCGGTAGTTTCGTTCACATTGAACTTTGTTACTATGATCTTAAATTATGTAGACGAAAAAATAAATTAATCATATAGACTAAGTAGCTACTTAATTAATGCCGTGCCCAAATTATTTGGTCGCGTGCCATCATCAGCACGCGTGCCATTGGTTCGCCATCCCTGCACTAGGGGTTCCCAAAGATTTTCTTACCACGCCTCTCTTCCATTGAAAGAAACGTTCCCCTCGCCACACTTCCCATATCCCACAATTTTATTATTAAAAATATAAACTCCTATTTCTTCAGTACTAACAATGACATCTGAGAGGCAATCCATTGAATAAGTGGTGTTAGAACAAGGATTTTCAACTCTCAGAGGCGGTTAAGGAGACGTAGTTCTTAGTTCTTCGGACGGTGTGTAGCTGGGGTATCGTCCACACGGGGGGTGAAAATACAACGCACTTCGCCCCCCTCCCCTCCCTCTCCCCGACATGTCAGCGCGACACACAGTTTGGGAATCTATACTATACATGGACATGATCCCAAAATAAACCAGCAGCTATGCGATTCCTTTAAGTAACAATGATATATTCATATTTAGTTCCAAGTTATCTGCTCATAAAAATCTTACCATCCACGATAACATCAAAAAGCTTCTTGAGCGCTGAATATCGTTACGTAGTCTACGACTTTCCGATTTACGACTCTTGTACGCTTATATGTTGCATAAATTCGGCGCGATCTGGATGTTATTTCGGCACGTTGCGACAAGTGGCAACTTACACTAAATTTGTAAAAAGTGCAAGGCAAAGCGCTTAACTAGCAAAAAGAATCCGATTGTTAAGAGATACAAAGAAAATAACTCAGTTATTGTTATGGGCGATTCCGTCAAGTATTTGGGCGTAACAGTACAAAACAACACGAAATAGGACTAGCACATTAATTGGTCGTAGGTAGGGATAATCCTAGGCTGTGATTCACAGGTCGAATCTTGAAAAACTGTAATACACAAACAAAGGAAATAGTGTACAAAAATCTCTTAGGTCCACATTTGGACTATTACTGCGCCGTTTGGGAACCGTTTCGTGGGGGCTGATTGACAAAATAGATGGAAAAAAAAGCCGCTGGATTCGTAACCACTTGCTACAGTCCTTATGAAAGCGCCACAGAATTGTTTCGTAGATTGTCTGGTAGACAAACGACGTAGGTTTCTTTTGAACTTTTTGGTAAACATGCGTACACCCACTTTTATTTACAAGTCCAGCGAAATATTTCGTCCACCAACCTATTTGGGCCGCAATGACAGCAATGATAAGATTTGAGAAATAAAATGCCGCACTGATGCTTATATGAATTCTTTCTTTCGTCGGGCTATTATGGATTGGAATACAGGGAGTAGAGATTGGCTTTGGTGCAAAGCAACCTCTGCCACCCACCAATTTGTAAATTGCAGAGTACATATGTAGCTGTAGAAACAATATCTTCCAGTTTGGTGCTGTACTTATTCTAGGACTAATATTCATGGGACAAGACGTAATTTTACTATGGTAGTAAAATCATTGTGACCGATGCAATTTAATTTCAATTGCATTGGAGTACACACTGTTGGCTGGCAATGTCCCTACACCCCCTCTCCCCCCTTTCTCATGTCATGATTTTTCACCACCCACCATCGCCCGAACTTTACAAATTGCAACTTTAAACTCCTTCTGTGTTTTTGGTAAACTGTCCATTATTTCACTTGGAAATTTATTCCAGTACCTGACTCCCTTACCTTTTTTAAAATAATAATAATAATAATAATAAAAACCCTCTTCCTTTCGTCCAATTTCAACTGCCAGCTTATGACTATGATAATACAACAAAGGATGCGCACTAGCTTTTGGTTTCCTTTTCACGTATTCACTTTCTTGGCTCTTTTTGATCATTGAGAGTGACTGACTATCATTATTCCACAGATAGAAATCCGATTAAAAATATAAAGTAATTTAATTTAATTCAATTTCAATTAATGCGATATAGCACACACTCTCCGAACACTGCAAAAATTCGATATAGAACTGATAAATCCTAATTAAACTTAATACATAATATTTATAAGACAACTTGCTGCACTGTCATTAACAAGAATGAGCAAAGTTGTAATATCTACTTTATAGATTGCTGTGAAATCTAAAGACTTTTTTGCGACCGTTGCGGTTACTGTGCATTTATCACAAACGCGCAGAAAATACTTTGCGTTGAATTAAAGATCACATTAAACCACGCTTATCCGTAACCAAAACGTCCGTAGATAAATAAGAATATAAATTTTGTGTAAATTACATCAATTAATACGCGATTAATACAGTCATAATTTTTTTGGGTAATATGACGTAAAGGATATGGTACTGGTAACACTAACGTAAAGCTAAAAACACTGCAACAATCCCAGTACAAGCAGCTTACATGCATGACTTGAACACACACTCACATATAACATTAGAGCTGTGTCGTAATATTAGTGTAACTCACATCGTTAGAAGTCGTACCTCTCTCAGACACATTATGATAAAGAAATGTCTCATTGTACAGTTCCGCTATGATGCAGATAGATAGATAGTTTGTAGTATGGCATAAATAGCAAAAAATCCTCATAAACGCAATCTTTTGCGGACTATTAGAACATACCTGAAAGCTAAAAGTAACTTTTAGAAACATCTAAAATCCCTATTAACAGTGATTTGTCTTAGAGTGGCTAGTTAGCTGACTTAATTAGCAACGTCAGCCCAGGATGAGTCACCGCTAAAAATTATTTTTCAATATTTCCACTCCAAAGGAAAAAGCAGGGTTTTATGGACGAATGTCCCTATACATCAGGAACGCATTTTAACTACCATTCATTTAAATCCGAAGTAAAACAATCCAAACAATGTATCAGCCCAAATGAAAGGAGCTACTATAAGCGCTGTTGGGAAATATTAACTTTACTCCAAAACACTTGGCCAACCATCAACATTAATGTTTAACGCATTGTTAACATTAAACTTCTCGCCTCGCATTCGGGAGGACGGCGGTTCGAATCCCCGTCCGGGCATCCAGATTTGGGTTTTCCATGGTTTCCCCAAATCACTCCAGGCAAATGCCGGGATGCTTCCTTCAAAAGGCCATGGCCGAATTCCTTCCCATTCCTTGCACCCATCCTTGCCCCCCATCATTTCCCGTCTCTAAGGACCTCGATGTTAAAAAGAGACGTAAAGCAGTTAAAAAAAAAAATTAAACTTCATTTCATTTGCAAATTACAATACCGCTGATTCCGCCATAAATATAGGCCTCCGCCTCACATATACATACGTTAAGACACACAGTTCACGACTCTCTTACACTCGCTCTGAAAACCAAAGATATTAATAATTAATGTTATCCGCAAAGAGTATACACACACTTCCTGCGGAATCCTACTGTACAATAAATCAAAATACATACATCAGAACAATATTTTATAAATATTCAATTAATTAATGAAATTGTTGGGGTGTGATATTGTCACACCATAAATTTTCTCGCTGCTGTGTTGTCACCTGTATTTCGTAGTTTCGCAGTCTCCAGACTGTGTGAGATAGAAATACATACAGAGGAGAGCCAGATTGCCTCGGACAACGGAAGCCCGCGTGTTCAGGCGGAAATTAGGCTGCGAGGCTACACCAGCTGCCGCACTGTTTGCTATCATCTCAGAGAT